>SMOB01000159.1:0-177467 GCA_007388105.1 Coniochaeta prunicola | reverse complement strand
GCAAGGCACGGAGCTGGCCACGGCGCAAAACACGGAGTCGGCCACGGCGCCAGCCAGCCAGGCTAGTAATCCTGGTCAAAAACGCCGTAAGGCACCTCCAAAATGTAGTATATGTGGTACTGTAGGCCATACTGCCCGAGTGTGTAAGAATAGATAGATAGGTAATTGAATGATAGTGTTGGTAGTGGTTGGGTGGTTTGGCGGGAAAATTCTGGTCCACTTGGTGATTTGGTCCACTAGGTGATCGATTACGTTACCTTTAGGAGATGGCGGCGACTGCCAGCTGGAAGCTTCAACCAAAAGAATAACATCTGGCCTTCAAGCTTCTAAATTAGACGAGCAGTGCATCTTCAGGATACACCCCTCCACCACGCCTGCACTGCCTCTTTCTTCCATCCCACAATCCCCCAAATTACAGACACCATGGTGAGTTCGCTCTGTCTGCGCCAACATCCCACGAACTTGGTCCCTTCAACCTGACCTCGAGAGCTGATGCTAACCCCGATAATGTTGTAGGCGTCGAGTACGCAAGTAATCACCAACTCCGGCCACGATGACATGATCGTACGTCGCTCTCCCGGCCAATCCACTATCTACACCTCGAATTCCCTCTAATCTTCCTGAACTTCCAGCACGACGCAGTCCTAGACTACTATGGCCGCCGCCTAGCAACCTGCTCCTCAGACCGCACCATCAAGATCTTCGAGCTTGAAGGCGACAGCCAGCGCCTGCTGGAGACCCTAAAAGGCCACGAGGGCGCGGTGTGGTGCGTGTCCTGGGCACACCCCAAATACGGCAACATCCTCGCCTCGGCCGGCTACGACGGCAAGGTCATCATCTGGCGCGAAGGCCCCTCCGCCCAACAACAACTACAACAACAGCCACAACAACCGGCCGCCTCCTCGTCCGGCTCCTGGTCGCGCATCTACGACTTCGCCCTGCACAAGGCCAGCGTCAACACCGTCTCCTGGTCGCCCCACGAGGCCGGCTGCCTGCTCGCCTGCGCCAGCTCCGACGGCTGCGTCAGCGTTCTCGAGTTCAAGGAGAACTCGTCCTCGGCCTCGCCCTTCGAGCACACCATCTTCCCGGCCCACGGGCTCGGCGTCAACGCCGTCTCGTGGGGCCCCGCCGCCGCACCCGGGTCCATCGTCTCCTCCTCCCCCGCGCCCGCCGCCGGCGGCAACCGCCGCTTCGTCACGGGCGGCTGCGACAACACGCTCAAGATCTGGGTCTACGACCCCAGCACCAACGGGTACAAGCTCGAGCGCGAGCCGCTGACGGGCCACACCGACTGGGTGCGCGACGTGGCCTGGTCGCCCACCGTGCTGCAGAAGAGCTACATCGCCTCGGCCGGCCAGGACAAGACGGTGCGCATCTGGACCAGCGAGGGCGCCAGCTTCGACTGGACAAGCAAGGTCCTCAACTTCGACGCCGCAGTGTGGCGCGTGAGCTGGAGCTTGAGCGGGAACGTGCTGGCTGTCAGCGCGCAGGACAATAAGGTCACGCTGTGGAAGGAGAACCTGAGGGGGGAGTGGGAGTGTGTCAAGACGATGGAGGAGTAGGCGGGGACTGTGTTCGACGCCGGAGGGGAGGCTTGACATGTGCGATGTACGGCGTTAGGGGTTTAAACTGGCTGGCTGTTGTTGCTTGGTACAAAAAGCTGCCTGTCATCAGAGGTTCATACAGGATTTAAAGAAATTGTCCTTGAGCTGCTGCTGACCTACTTGTATTCGTGTTGTCTCGAACTGGCTCAGGGGGCATACGGAAGCCGCTTGTTCCTCAACGCACTTGTCACCATTTCGTAGTGCGAAGACGACGGTTGCGAATAATGTCCCTTGCCGTAATGTACAACCGCCAAGCTGTCCGAGTATGCCCAGCAATGCAAACATCAATCTGAACCCATCTCCGCGATGGAGGTCCCCCAAACGCCCGCTAGGAAAGAACGGTAACTCCTATTAAAGCAAAGCAGAACTCCGCTTCCAGTAATGCAAATGCACCCGACATATGACCGTTGCGTCCTGCCGCAAAGTCCAGAAACCCAAGCCCCTTAAACTCCCCAGCCCAAGAGTGCAAAAATCATGGGATATTGCCATAAACTAAAATCAATCCGGTGCGAAGCGAAAACCCGCCAGCAACCTACTCGATGCTCAACTTCGTGATGCCATCATTAGTATCCATCATGCCCTGCAGCCCGATCCGCCCCTTGGAAGCCGCTGGGCCCCTACTGCCCTGACTGCCCGCCTCGCTGGGCGCACCGCTCTTGCCCGTCGTGTCGCCGCCGACGCTGCCCGGGCGCGACCCCCACGGCGCCACGTCCCGCTGCAGCGGGCTCTGCATGACGGGCGAGTTGTGCACGCTCATGCCGGGGCTCACGGCCCGCCGCTTGAAGCTGACGGGGTCCAGGTCGTCGTCGCGGCGCCGCTTGCTGTTGATCCGGCGCGTGATCTCGGCCGCCGACGGCGGCATGCCCATCGTCGTCGACGCCGCGGTGGCGGCGACGTAGCCGGGTGGCCCGGCATTGCTGCTGCTTGCTCCTGCCGTGTTAGCGACGGCGGATTGCTGGCCAGGGGTATTATTGCCGGAGCTGCTGCCTGCGGTTGTTACGGGGCCGGAGGGGACGGCGAAGGGATTGCCAGCGTCGCGGGTGCCGCCGTTGGAGCTTGCGGCTGAGGGAGAGTCCATGTTCATGTCATCCACGCTTAGACCGGCTGATGAGCCGCGCGGGAGACCGAAGAGTGGTGGAGGGGGTGTTATCCGCGGCGGACCCCGGCGGCCGCTGCCGCTCGCTTCCGAAAAGGTGTCCCAGAAGTCTTTGCCTTTGGAGTTCTTGAGTGCCTGCTGCTTGAAGCTGGCGGACAGGCCGAGTCCCGCGGCGGAATCCATCATCATTGCGTCTTCGGGAATGTCGTCGAGGTTGTCCGGCACAAGGTTGGGAGACGAGAGCGTGCTCGGGTACTCGAGGTCGCTCTCGCGGACCTGGCGGACGACTTCTGCTTCGCGCCGGAACTCGGCTTCGACCGGTGCACTTTCCTCTGCCAGGGCGGCGCGGATGCGGGCAAAGCCTTTGGTTTTGGGCTGTGCTCTATTAGCAGATGGCAGGTGTGATGAGGTGCGGGTGTGTTGTCAACGTGTACTTACGAGGAGACTGCCCCGGCGAGTCACGGCGCGTTTGATGACGCTGGGGCGGGAAGGGCTGTCGACGTTTCCATCCGTCTGTGGTTGGCGGTTGTCATCACTTTCACTTCCGGATATGTGTAACTGGTTGGCAGCCCAGCTGATGCTCTCGCGGCGCGAGTGGTCTGCCCCGTCCTTGGGTACCACATTGTTGGGTGGGGATTTGGAAAGTGCAGGCTGGGGAAGGACGGAGCTGAACCCCATGCCCAGCGGACCTCTCAGTCTCTTCCGTGGCTGCTTACGGGGCCGTTGTCGCTGCTGGAAGCTCAGTAGACTGTTGACGGCCGGGGAGCCACCTGGCATCCACGGTGCGCCGGCCGTTGGATGCAGGGGATTGGGCGTGGTCTTGTTGACCTGCGGTGTCGTGATGAAGCTGTCGTCCATCATGTCTTCGTCCATGAAGTCGTCTTCATCCGAGGTACTCGACGATTCGGAGCACATGTGCATCGTACTGCCGAGAGAGCTCGAAATGTTGGACCGCTCGTGATGGTTGCCCATGACGGACCACAATGAATTCGAGCTCTGTTCGGCATTTCCAAAGTCGCCGCTCCTCCTGCCGGGTATGTTCATCGCTCGACTACCGATGGTCGGGGATGAGTCGGGCGAGCCTTGATCAGCTAGCATGGAATGGTGCAGGCTGGTGGCTGCTCGGGAGAAATCGAGGCCTCTCGACCTGCGCGGCAGGATGTTGGGCGAGGCATATATGTGCGAGTGGTCGAGCTTGGGTGACAGAGGTGTAGGCTTGACGTACGGCTGTGTCTGAGTAGGTAGATTGGTCTCAGCGACGTCTCCGTGTGGTAACTGCAACGACAGTCCTCGGAGCGCGAAACCAGCACGGATGGGTGTCGAGGGGAGAGATGATGCTGCAGTACTCGATACACTGCCATCCCGGATGGCGTTGTCGTCCTTGGACTGGCGTCGTGATGCCTCGATGATATGGGGAGATGGCGACAGCTTGCCTGGCGTGCCTCCTCCGTCTGACAAGGAGCGAGCCTTGGACAGCGGCGATTTTGGCATCTGCATTGCAAGCCCGATGTTGCCGACCATGGAGGAGTCTGTTTTGGCGTCGACATCTTCCATTATGGCCATGTCGTCGAAATCTACTTCGGACATTGTGTATCCTGTCTTCACTGGTGCGCACCACTGTTTGACTTCTTCTGCCAGCGTTCCCCCCTCAAATACTGGTAAGCGTTTCGCTACACGTCTGGTTGTATGGTCATCATGGCATCGTCGTTATCGTCGTTCGTGCAGTCGCCCGCGAAGCTTTGGTTGTTGGAGGACACAAGTTGTTACGTGTGCCGGAGTCTTCAAAGGGGAATAGTCACACTCAGATGCTTTGGAGAATGAGAGGTGGTTTGGGACAATTGGAGAAAGTACGGGAGCACGTCAAATGCGATCTGGAACCTCAAGTGACCATGAGTGCATCCGATTGGACAATACTTAGAGCTTCAATTACCCCCCGGTCGGTCCTGCCTTTACTGGGAGCCAAACATTCCATGCAAGGAAGGACCCCCAAAAACGGCAATTACGTACCAGGTGTAAGCCCTACGGATACCTTATCCAAGACATCTTACCGCAGTAGGTTCCTTAAGATTTCTCCTTAAAGATTTCCATCAGAACATGTTGATACCCGAGACATGGGTTGAATCATGCATCATTCAGATCATGAATGCATTTAACCAAGCTACGGGGAAATCTATCATTATTCAGCTCCTACTCTTCAGCCTTCCATCAAATCTGTCAGCACAACTTCCACATCCCAACTCCGTTCTACTCCGACCTTTATGCAAGTCTACCAAAGTTCGACGCTCAAAGTTAGATGATCTAAGATTTGAAGACCTTGTCGAATCCAGTTAACGTCAACCGGAAGTGAACATCGCCCTTCTGCATCCGCTCGACGGCTTCCTTGCACCCTTCCTCCGAGATATCAATCGTCTGGACAACAGCCCTGACGCCCTTCTCGGCCGCAAGCTTCAACATCTCCTCCATCTCTTGGTGATTGCCCAGATGGCTGCCGGTGATCCTGGCGCCGTTCTTGGTGAAGGCCATGGGCAGGAGGCCAGGTAGTGGCTCGTCACCCAGCCCGACCATGTGGAAGTCGCCGCCGACCTTGAGCGTGCTCATGTACTCGGCAATGTCCATCTTGTGCGTCGCGTCCGACGCGTTGAGGATCATGTCGAACTTGTACTTGTACTTGTCCGCCCAGCCCTCCTCGGTTGTGACGATGACCTCGTCCGCGCCCAGCTTCTTGGCGTCCTCGACCTTGTGCGGCGAGTGCGTCATGGCGTAGGTCTCGGCCCCGAGCGCCTTGCTCCATTGCAGCGCCAGATGGCCCAGCCCGCCGATGCCCAGCACCGCCACCCGGCTGCCCTTGCCGATGCGCGCGCGCACCAGCGGCGAGTAGGTCGTTATGCCCGCGCACAGCATAGGCGCCGCCTCGTGCGACGCGAGCGCCTCGGGAATCTTGAAGACGAAGTACTCGTGTGCGCGGATGTAGTTGGACCAGCCTCCGTGGGCTTTGCTTCCGTCCGGATAAGTGGCGTTATATGTGTCTGGTACAGTGTCAGCCCGAACAGTTTCCACAAGTCTTGGCGGCTTATACAGGTCTGATGGGGGAAGACATACCAACCCAGTGAGGACAGTAGTTCTCATTCTTGCTCTTACAAAGATCACACTTCAAACATGCCCATACTTCGGCCCCGACGCCGACACGGTCTCCCTCCTTTATGAGGGTCACTCCCTTGCCGACTCTGACCGCCTTGCCTACGACCTCGTGGCCGACGCAGAGGGGACCCTTGAAGTCACCCCAGCCGCCGGTAAGTGTGTGTATGTCAGATCCGCAGACACCGCAGCACTCGATCTCGACGTCGACGTCATGGTCTTCGAACGGCTTGGGTGTCAGCTCCTGCTTCTTGAACTGCTTGCACGTCTTGGGGGAGTCGACGCAGAAGCCGCAGAATGTGTCTGGATAGCCCATGGTGTAATGATGTTATGTTATGTCTCTATTAGAGAGTTTAAGTTGACAGCTAGTGTGGAGGATAGAGAATGCGAGTCTAAACGTTGAAAATGGCTTCGAATTGGTCTTTCAATTCTCTAAAAACAGATGTACTGACGTCTCGGGCGTTGAGCTCTTATACCAATACTATTTCTAAGTCTATATGACGTCGACGACTCCATATCCATACCCTTTGATGGATACTAGCGCCCAAAACTCGGAGTGTCTATCTCAAGGTGGCCTGGGTGGGTATCTCCAGCATATCATGGTTGGCACATGTATTCGGTCCGCAGGTTTTGTGGTATTTGCCTCGGAGTCAATGACGACTGGGTACACTGTCGGTTATAGGCCGGCAACTCCAAGATAACTACGGTACAGTAGGTACACTACCTTACAACGTGTTTCCCATGGTTAGGGATCTGGACGGTGAGCGTCACAATGACATGACATCCCTTGTTGCCACTGTTGCTCAACCTTCTGTGCATCGACACAAGTATCTGAGAATGTAGCAATTAAGGTTTGCACATTCTTGAAGGTGATCTTCAAGCTTCCTTCATGCCAAGACGACGGTCGCCCACTAAAAGAGGTTGCCCCTCGCTAGCAGGCAGAAAACGGATTTGCTATCATTGTGGAATGAAGTTCAATGTCATGTCCGGACGTACCACAAAAGGCCAATGTCCCGCTAAGATCGTGAAGTTGACGTCAGTGAAATGTTTTTTAAGCCAGCGGGGTCAGCTCCGGTTTTGCCAAGACTCCAAATTCGGAGAGCTTTCCGACCCCTCATTCTGCTGACTACAGCAGGTTCTAGACATACCTATCTTAGGTACTTCACTGTGCTAGGTAATAAATCATTCCCCGCCGTTCTCGGCTTCTAGATGCCGAGCCGAATCTCGTAGAGACTCTCACTGCTGCTCCGCTGCTGACCTACGCTGTGTTCAGCACACACAAGTACTGCATGCAGAATATAACACATGAACAGCTTGCGAGCAGTGACTAGACTGAGACAACAGTTGTCTATCCTCCCTAGAACAACAGCTTCATCCAAGGCGACTCTGATACGGCCACTCGCGACCATGGCTTCCACCACGGACACCAAGAACTACAAGTTCAACCACTCCATGTAAGCATACCATAAAAATAAGAAAGAAAAAAGGAAGAATTCTCACACCTTTACCCAGGATCCGCGTCAAGGATCCCAAGGAGTCGGTCAAGTTCTATGAGCACCTGGGCATGAAGCTCCTCAAGAAGCTCCCCTTCCCCGACGCCAAGTTCGACCTGTACTTCCTCGGCTACGACTCGCCCCAGAGCCCCTCACACGGCAATGAGCTCTGGGACCGCGAGGGCATCATCGAGCTGACGCACAACTATGGCACCGAGTCCGACCCGGACTACCGCGTCAACAACGGCAACCGCGACCCGGACCGCGGCTTCGGCCACACCTGCATCAGCGTCGACAACATCCAGGCCGCTTGCAAACGCATCGAGGACGCCGGCTACCGCTTCCAGAAGAAGCTGACCGACGGTCGCATGCGCCACATCGCCTTCGTGCTGGACCCGGACGACTACTGGGTCGAGGTCATTGGACAGAAGAGCGTCGAGGAGACGGAGAATGTCACCACGACCGATACCGCCACCTATAAGATGGTTTGTTTCCCCCCACCCTTGGTCTACACTCGTAGACAAGGTATCTTTCAAGCTGACCGGAGGTAAACGAAATAAAAATAGAACCATACCATGATCCGCGTCAAGGACGCCGAGAAGTCGCTCAAGTTCTACCAGGACACGCTCGGCATGTCGCTGTACCGCACGGCAGAGAACGAGAAGGCCGGCTTCAACCTGTACTTCCTCGGCTATCCGGGCGAGAAGGGCGTGCCGCAGGGCTACCAAGCCGATCGCGAGGGCATCCTCGAGCTGACCTGGAACTATGGCACCGAGAAGGACGAGGCGTTCAGCTACCACGACGGGAATAGCAAGGATAAGGAAGGGAGGCAGGGATTCGGACATATCTGTAAGTTGCTAACTGATATCCCCCGGGAGAGGCATAGAGAGAGGCATAGGGTGAGGATAATGAAAAGCTGACAGTGTGGAATCTAGGCATTTCGGTTGACAATATTGAGGCTGCTTGCCAGAGGTTTGACGAGAAGGGGGTTACGTGGAAGAAGAAGCTGACTGACGGCCGGATGAAGAACATCGCTTTTGTATTGGATCCGGACGGATACTGGATTGAGGTCGTCCAGAACGAACGATTCTCGGGCAAGAAGAACTTCTAGACAGCCCTCTGTCGTCGGAGCTTATGTCCTGTATTCGCCGACGGACGTGGTAGTCAATGCATATTCATATAACCCTCCACACGACATGAAAGTCTGTATGCGAGTAATGGAGATGTAACGCCCACCGACCGTTAGTCAAGCTGGGTATGTCCATCCGGGTGTGATCTTGCACAGCCCAGTCAGAGTGAGGTGTGACCCCAGACTTATAGCGCGTGCATAAGGATCTGGGGAAGCCTGCTCTGTGATTTGCCGTGGATCGCGGCGTGCAGTAGCTCTGCACCGCGAAACGTGGGGGACGAGGGGGATTGAGGGGTCAGCGAGACGTCAGTAGCTCCCTCTTTGCCACTCCTCGACCTCATAGGACGGGCGGAGGTCAGTCCAGACTTACGGTCTTTCGGGGCTTCCGCTTAGAAGATACTATGACAGGTTGGCTCAGCTCTTGCGAGACCGTCGAGCAATGGCGTTTGCCGCGCGACGGTCGTGGCATTTCGACGGCTTCACCTCTATCTGCAGGTTTCCTATCTTGTGACAGCTTGATTTAGTGCTGCTGCGCCCGATTGGCAGCTCATGTTAGTTCAAATCGAGCTTCTCGTGTTATTGGCCAGAGGCTCCTTTGTTGTCGACGGTCTCACCCTAGTTGGTCCTTGGCCTGCTGAGTGGTAAAGAGTTTAGTCGAGAGTTCCGTGAATACATATCTGCAGGACTTGCCGACTGCAGAGACTGAACGAGTGTTCTCTTCGCAAAGCTCACCAAGTTCTGAGACTGAGTATCCATCCCTAGAAGAACATCAGGTTACAACCTACCGACTTACCAAGCACAATGTCTCCGTCCGCCACTTCAGATTCGCCCTTCTCGCACTCACCGTCCAGACCTCGCATCCTTGTGCCGGAGAAAGTATCAGCCGATGGCCTTGCCCTGCTCAACGACCTCTATGAAGTGGATATTCGGAACGGGCTCAGCCCCGAGGACCTCATATCTCTGATCCCGTCCTACCAAGCCCTGATCGTCCGGTCCGAGACAAAGGTCACCGCCGCCGTGCTCCAAGCCGGCCGCAAGCTCAAAGTCGTTGCCCGTGCGGGCGTAGGTGTAGACAACATCGACGTTGCCGCGGCCACGGCGCAGGGCATCATCGTCGTCAACTCGCCGAGCGGCAACATCGTCGCCGCGGCGGAGCACACCGTCGCCCTGCTGCTGGCTACGGCAAGGAATTTGGGGCGTGCGGACGGGACGCTGAAGGCGGGCAAGTGGGAGAGGGGTAAGCTGGTTGGTGTCGAGGTTGGACGGAAGACGCTGGGGATTATTGGACTGGGCAAGGTGGGCATGAAGGTTGCCCGGATGGCAATTGGACTGGGGATGAAAGTTATTGCCATGGATCCGTACGCCAGCCCGGACATTGCTCGACAGGCTGGTGTGGCCTTGGTGGAGAAACTGGGAGATTTGCTGCCAGTTATGGACTTTCTGACTATTCATACGCCGCTGCTGGCGAGTACGCTGAACTTGCTTGGTGAAGCGGAGTTTCAAACAATGAAGAAGTCTGCGAGGGTACTTAATGTGGCGCGAGGCGGGGTGTATAACGAGGATGCATTGCTGAAGGCTCTAGACGAAGGCTGGATCGCGGGTGCTGGCATTGATGTGTTCACCTCTGAACCGCCGGAGCCAGATTCAAGTGCTGCCAGGCTGGCGGCACATCCAAAAGTGGTGGCCACGCCACACCTAGGTGCCAGTACCGTCGAGGCACAAGAGAACGTCAGTATGGACGTGTGTGCCCAGGTGCTCGAAATTCTGCGCGGCGGCTTACCTACAGCTGCCGTCAACGCACCACTCATACTGCCGGAAGAGTATCGCAAGCTTCAGCCGTTTGTGCGGCTTGTCGAGCGTATGGGCAGTCTGTACACGCAGCACTTCGCCGGTGGCAAAGGCGGCATGATAGGTGGGAGGAGGTTCGAGTTGGTGTACCAGGGCGAGCTCGCTGGTGTCAGCAATACGCGGCCGCTGTTCGCTGCGCTGGTGAAGGGGCTTGTGTCGAGCATTTCCGACTCTGGCGGACGGGACGTAAACATCGTCAACGCGACCCTCATCGCCAAGGAGAAGGGAATCATCATCAACGAGACGCACACCCGTGAATCGGAAGGGCTGGTGTACGCTTCACTGGTCACTCTCCGCAGTCACGGCACGGCCGGCGAGCACGGCGACGGACAGAAGACGCAAGTTATTGACGGCTATGTCAGCGGCAGGAACATCTATATTTCCAAGCTGGACAGATTCGCGGCCAACTTCACCCCCGAGGGCACGCTGGTAGTCCTGCACAACTATGACGAGCCCGGTAA
This sequence comes from Coniochaeta prunicola, assembly GCA_007388105.1. NCBI lineage: Eukaryota > Fungi > Ascomycota > Sordariomycetes > Coniochaetales > Coniochaetaceae > Coniochaeta > Coniochaeta prunicola. The sequence goes on along the minus strand of SMOB01000159.1, from coordinate 166,701 downwards.
GATCGGGAGCGTCGGTATGGTGCTCGGCAAGCATGGAGTGAATATCAGGTTCATGCATGTTGCCAGTCTAGACCCTGAGACGAGGTTGGAACTGGCTAAGACGCAAAGTACGACGGTGCCTGGGAATGAGGAGAACGGCAGTGGAAACCGGGACCCTGCAAATGAGGCGCTGATGATATTGGGCGTCGATGGCGATGTCACCAAAGAAGTCCTTGATGATCTTGGCAAACCGGAGGGCATTTTAAACGTGAGCCTAGTGAGGCTCTGACTGATGAGCAAGGAAAGGGAATACCTAGGTATATCTAAGGTATTAGTAGACAGAAACGTGAGACATTCCGTTGATTATAATGACTTACAATTGTCCAAAGAGGTTCTCGCTTGCTCGATACAAGCCAATTGTTTCCAGATAGCGATTGCTACAATAGTGCCATAAATGCACTAACAACAGGGAACAATACCAGGAGTACCGCCTCAGTACTACGGTAATGACGGCGCACAAGCCACTACCTGTTGGCGTCATTGCCTTCCATGTGGCTTGTAAACTACTGTGGTCGGGCCCCTCCACTGCCCTCCACTAAACGAAGCTGGTCAAGCTTTCCTTCGTTCTAGACGTCAATCTCAATTAAGCTCTCGTCTGTGCCGCTGCATCTCCTGTCATTTTTCTTCCACTCCGTTCCAATCCCCCACCACCGAAAGACCCTTGATCGTCCGGATCTACGAGGCTATTGTGAGGTGACCATGAATTAAGGGTCGAATACAGCTTCAATCTTATCCTACTCGCTCCCCCTTCCACAAGATTCGAAGCCGTCGACAAGCACGCAAATGGCTGCAGCCACAGCCCGGCCGCGTGTGTCTCAACCCTCCTCCTCTTCAAATGCCGTCCTTAGGGCCCGCCCTTTTGCCCTAGGCATCTCCAAGCTCCTCTTTATGGGCTTGTCATCAGTCGTGTCTGCTGCTCCGATATCCGTGTTCGAACACTACCATGACGAGGTTCCTGAGGAGGAGGGTGCAAGTCTCTGGGTGCTTTATGTCGCCTCTGCGGTGCTTGTTCTGCTTGGCGGAGCTTTTGCCGGTCTGACTATTGCGTATGTCTCGTGCTACTCATTTTTGGTCTCCATGGTTTTCCTACCTCTTACGTGTAGTCGTGCGACGTTACAGAGCCTGAAGCTAACTACTAGACGAACAGCCTGATGGGACAGGATGGCATCTACCTCCAGGTCCTCTCCAGAGACCACAACGAGCCCCAACAAAAGAACGCCAAACGAGTGTATGACCTGCTGGCGAAGGGAAAACATTGGGTGTTGGTGACGCTGCTGCTGTCCAATGTCATCGTTAACGAGACTTTGCCAGTGGTTCTGGACCGATGTCTTGGAGGTGGTGTTGCCGCCGTTGTGGGCAGCACCTTCCTCATTGGTGAGTTGTGCAGAAGAGATACATTTGGCATACTAGATCACTCGTGCTAACTCCCTGAAGTCATCTTTGGCGAAGTCATCCCTCAATCTCTTTGCGTTCGATATGGATTACAGATAGGCGGCTTCATGTCCAAGCCCGTTTTGGCTCTCATGTGGCTGATGGCTCCCCTGGCCTGGCCAACGGCGAAACTTCTCGACTGGTTGCTCGGAGAAGATCATGGCACAGTGTACAAGAAGAGCGGGCTAAAGACGCTCGTCACCCTTCACAAGAATCTTGGAGACGTCTCCGAGCGCCTGAATCAAGACGAGGTCACTATAATAAGTGCCGTCCTGGATCTCAAGGCCAAGCCGGTCGAGAGCGTCATGACCCCAATGAGCGACGTCTTTATCATGTCGGAAGATACATGCCTGGACGAGCAGACGATGGACTTGATCCTCTCTGCCGGATACTCCAGAATCCCTATCCACGAACCTGGAAATCCGACAAACTTTGTCGGAATGCTCCTGGTCAAGATTCTGATCACATACGACCCTGAGGACGCGAAACTCGTCCGCGACTTCCCTCTGGCAACTCTACCCGAGACACGACCGGAGACAAGCTGCCTAGATATCGTCAATTTCTTCCAGGAGGGGAAGTCACACATGGTCCTGGTCTCAGAATCCCCAGGAGAGGACCACGGTGCCCTGGGTGTTGTTACGCTGGAAGACGTCATCGAAGAGCTCATCGGAGAGGAGATTATCGATGAGTCGGACGTTTACATCGACGTGCACAAGGCCATCCGCCGTCTGACGCCAGCGCCCAAGGCACGACTTCAGAGACGATCCTCGGACAACCAACCTCCCAAGCCCAACGACACCGATATCCTAGTCGACACAAGTGACCCATCCGAACCCCGGACCGGTAGGAGGCCCGGTTCCGTCACCGCTACCAGCGATGCACACATCCTTTCGAGCAGCCCACGCGCCGCGACGGTGATGATGCGCCGCAGTTCGGCGGGCATCGACGGCCAATTGGTAAAGTCTACCGTGCCTGTACGCGCAAACCTGGAGGAGATGCGTCAACACCTTCGGCACCTCGGTCCCTCCAACCCAGCCACAAATCCCAAGAACACGCGCTCGACCACCGTCAAGATCAAACCCGGCATCATGGCATCATCCACGCGCATTAACTCTACGGCCGGGGACGTCACGGAGGAGGCACAGGCCGCCCATCGGCAGGACGACGAGACGACCGCCCTGCTGAACGCGGTGTCAGGCAAGGACGGTATCCAGGCCCTGCACGAGCACTATGGCACGGTCAGCCCCGCCAGTCCCAAGCCCACGACGCCGCCACCCGCCGATGCCGCACAGAACGGCCAGACGACGCAGACCGCGCCATCCGACGACACCGAAGAGCTCTCGGACAAGGCCACGCAGACGAGAGGCCTAGCGCCGGCGGACGTCCTGGGCTTGTCGCCCGTCGCCAGCAACGACAGCGTGCGCAGCCTGCCCTCGGACCTCGGCCAGGCTGCGCCGAAGCGGTACGTCCGCAGCGGCAGCATCACGGAGAACGTGGTCGAGACGCGCGGCGTGCGCAAGGTGGTGCTCGAGACCACGAGCAGTAACGAGGACGACGAGAGCACCGTTTTCGTGGCGCGGAGCCCCGGCAACGGTTCGCCGAAGCCCAAGGCCGCCAGCCGGTCTACGCTGACGCTCTTTGGTGGAAGTGGCGGCGGCGCGCGGGGGGATATAGCCGAGGAGGACGAGGAAGACGATGAGGAAGACGAGGAGGAGAGGAAGAAGGGCGATGGTGCTGGGGACGGAACGACCGAACGGGACGGGGAGGATGCTTCTGCTGCCGCCGCTGCTGCGAGTAACGGGGAGGGCGGGTCCGGTGCGAATAGCGGGACGAAGGCACCCGCGAGGAAGAAGAATAACAGGCGCAAGAAGAGGAGAGGGGGCAAGTCTTAGGTCGACGAGCTCCCTGCTCTGTTTCAGCGCTGGGGGAGTGTATAAATCTGTATTATATTGGTGGCTGTGAGAGAGGAGAGGATCTGTTATCGGTGATTTGGCAGGCGTGTAATAAGCTATGGCGCGAGAGGTTGTGCGTGTTGCGCGCTGCGGCAGCCGAAGTATGGGCATGGTATGGTACACCGGGAGAAGAAAAGCTTACTACCGTTTAAGCAATGTACTCTTTGTCTTCTTAAGTTAACCGAGATCATTTACCTTACGTCCCAAGTAAAGCTAGAGGCGTCTAAGTCTAGATCTAATGACTGTTTGATCAAATCACCATATGTGAGAACCCGCAAACTTGCCCAACCTAGTGATATATCCCCGGTTCCCAGAATTTCAGTTCTAGTCCATGAGCATAAATCCTCCTCCGCATGTCAAGTCGTGAGCATCAGAGAGTTCCCGCCTTCGGTGTCGTGTATGATCTTGAAGGCGAGAAATATCCGTTTGTCCATAGACTGGATCGGTTCCCATTAGCCAGGTAACAGCGGCCAAGGACTCAAATACCGAAGCCTCCAAAAAGTATATAATCGTGCAAAGCGAGATCACCCTAGATCTCCCCGGCAGTCGTGTCGTTATAGCTGAAAGGTTCCTCATATATCCCTTCGTACGCCTCGAACGTGGAAAGCGAGTCGAACGTTCGCATGATGTCGTCGAACGATGCGACAATGAAGCCGAACATTTCGCCAACCGCGATGAGTCCAATATTCCTGAGTATTGAAGGCGGCAGGCCGTACGAGCCCATAACGAGAGAGACGGCTGGGCAGATCATGTACGGCCACCAGGTGCCTGAACCCGAGGTGTCGAAGACGGATTTCCCTATGCGTGTGGCTGCCGAGGCCGTCTCTTCGAGCGTGTCCAGGAGTTCGGTGGTGATGTTGCTGGCTTGGCGGAGGAGGTAGGCGTGATCTTCGTGTTTCAGCGCGAGAGTTTCCGAAGCGTGGATTAGGCGGTCGATGCCCTCTTCGAGCGAGTCTTGTCGCGCTGCGAGCTCGGCGGCTTGGAGACGGGAGATTTCCTAGAGTTGTCAGTTGCTAATCATCAGAGAGCAGAGGCTTGACCTACAATCTGGTTCTGCAATGCCATCGAAGATGAAGCAGCCGAAGCAATAATGCCAACGAATGCAGAGAGTTCGTCGTTGACTTTTTTGGTTGCCAGCTCTACGGACTCACCGTGAGCTGCGGCAACTCTAGCGTTGCCGTCCATGGCAGTCTTAAAGAGGACCGCAAGCATCTGCTCCAGGTTCGCTGCATGCTCTAAACCACCCTTTATCCACGCTTCCGACTGTCTGACGGCCTGCTCCATGTCACGAGCAAGGTACTTCTCGACTCTGGTGAGCCCATCCCGGAGCTGGTCAATGTGAGGATGCAGTTGCTCCACGCGCTCTGCGGCTTGTCTGGCTCGACCGTCGAGATCGCTCATGCGCTTTTCGAGCTCGGCTTCGACCCCGTGGGTCAGTTTCGCGATGATTTTGGTTAGTCGTTTGTACAATATGACACTTTGTGCTGCTATGTTGTTAGATACTGACAAAGAAGGCTGGTGCCAAAACACGTACCCTTTTCGTTATCTGCTCTCGCCGCTTCGCAGAAGCGCAATGCCTTGTGGCGGTAGCTAACCCATGTGTTCCAGGCCGAGTCCGAGACACCAAGCGCAGATAGGCACGAGTCGATCTCCTTGGACGTCACATGCATGTAAGGCTCGTCACGAACAGCAAGCTGGCTCAGTGCAGATTCTCCAAACTTGGCGCATTGATAGGGGATAGCGAATGAGCCCCGTTCGAGATCGCATATAGCCAGGCTTGCAGCGTACGAGTCGATAAAGTCGCGAAGTTGACGGCCACTTTCAGTTAAGACGGTAGCTTCGTCTTTACCGTCCAGGAAGTGACAGTTATTGACCAGAAGTCGGGCGGCGACCCTGTGGCAGAGAGGCTGGGCTTCGAGTTCCTTCAGTTCGTTCAAGGCAACGGCGTAGATATCCGGCAGATGTGAGGCCGGTTGCAGGATGTCGGAAGGAGATTGCAGCAGTGGCCGAACTCTGTCCGCATTTCGCCACGAGAAGGAGAGGACTGACGGTGAGAACATGACGAGGAGGGCGAGGCCTAGCCTCGCCCATGTGAACGCAGTGGACTGATTTAAGTGCAGCATCACGACTGCTGGACACCCGATCAATCTTGAAACTGAGGTGGAAGAAGACGATGGGATGATAGGCCGGATGTGCTGGGACTAGAAGCAGAGGAAAGAAGTCATATTGTAGTCGTTCCTGTTGATTTAAGAAGAGGTATGAAAAGGAAGGAGCAAAAGTGACTGAAGGGGAAGGAACGTGGTGCTTGACGTTGTTCTTGAAGTGGAAGGAGCGAGGGTACGATTAAAGTTGGAAAGGGCACTGCCGAGTTTGGCCTGATATCGCATCTGAGAAGAACCTGGAAGTTTTACCGCAGATAAACCCGAACGAACAGAGTGATAGAAGAAATGAAACCAAGTTGAGGAGGCAGAAGCGCCATCTTTTCAAGTGATGACAAGAAGCCATATCTGTTACTGAGTGATAGCTTATTTGATGTGTACCTTACTATATCGTGTATAACAAGACCGCACCAGGCTGGACCGTATTCGTAACCAATCATATTCCTAAGGATGGCCTGGATACACTGTTCTGAAGTCGAGAACCCTTGAGTTTACTGATGCGTGTCGCGTATCAATCTGGGCATGGTGTAGTGTATCGTATCAAGCAGCGCTGCATAGATCCATGCTTGTCTAGGAGACTGTCGCGCATAACTAGTAGATCTTAAAGTCTTCACTCCGATGCGACAGGATTCGTTCTATTTACCTCCCGCTAATGCTTGACGGGCGGAGTTCAAAGAGGGCATCGCGATGGTGTCGTTCACAGACCGCTTTGACCGAAAATGAGAGACTCACCGAGCTCACCTTGAGTTCCGGACCCACTTCCGGACCCCCATTGGCCGATTCACCCAATGCCAGAACATTTTTGGAGCTTCAATCCAGCATCACATTATCGGCCGACTTCCACCGCGACGGTGACCCAGACAGACCACGATGTTCGCGCCGTGTAGGACGAGCGCTTTGGAGAGAGCCATCGCATCTTCTCCCTCGACCTCCACCCTCCCCAGCTTCCTCGCTCCCGCCCTTCACACGCGGCGGACGTTCTCCTCGACGACATGCAGACCATCTAAGCTGGGCCGGACGCCCATCTCAATACCTCCAGGTGTTGAACTGATGATTGGCGAGCCGAAGGTCAAGAGAGATCCGACAAATTGGATGTCCATACCGAAGCGGACAGTCACAGTCACAGGACCGCTAGGTGCGCATGCAACCGCCGTCGAATGTGGTTTTGCCAGTAGCTAATCTGTTGGACAGGACAACTCAACCTCGAAATCCCGCCCTACCTTAAGATTGACCACGACCCTGCCGCGAGGAGAGCCCTACTCAGCGTAGAAAACACAGAAGAGAAACAACAGCGCGAGATGTGGGGTGCGTTCTCCCCCTTCCCAAGATCCCCTACCCGTCCTACTTCGCGCCGCCCACTTACTAACAGACAACCAAAACAGGAACAACGTGGGCATACCTCCAAAGACACATCCTCGGCGTATCAGAAGGCCACACCGCCGTCCTGCGCCTAGTGGGCATCGGCTACAGGGCGACGGTCGAGCAGCGCCCGCAACTGGAGGAATACCCCGGCCAGCAGTTCGTCGTGCTAAAGCTTGGCTTCTCGCACCCGGTCGAGATGGGCTGTCCGCCGGGCATCCGGGCCAGCGCGCCGCAGCCGACCAGGATCCTGCTCGAGGGCATCAATCGGGAGGAGCTGATGTCGTTCGCCGCCCGCATCCGGCGGTGGAGGGTGCCGGAGCCGTACAAGGGGAAGGGCATCTTCGTCAACGACGAGACGATCAAGTTGAAGCAGAAGAAGATCAAATAGACGACGGGGCAAAAGACACTAAGGGTCATTGTACAATTACTTTGTCATGTCTGCCGTTTGGTCCTTGTCACCACGGCTGGGCATATGCCATATAAACTGTACTTTTACACATTTTACTCCCCCGTGCAAAGTAATACACGGCACCGTTGCTCTTAAACTCCCAGAACCTCCTGCACAACCTTGAGAACCTGGCCATGAACCGCCTTCGGCGCAGCGATAACGCCCTTGTTCTCGGCCAGCGTGCGACCGTGTCCGAAGTCAAGCCTCCGGCCCAGCACATCAGTGACCTGACCCCCGGCCTCGCGCACAATCAGGTCGCCCGCGGCGTGGTCCCAGATCTTCTCCTGGTACGTCTTGCTCGTCGGCAGCCGCAGGTAGATATCCCCCGCCCCGCGCGCGATGCTGCCGTACTTGGCCTGGCTGTCCATGCGCACGCTCGGCCGCGTGATGCCCAGCCTCTCGGCGATCCTGGCGGCGTCGCCCTGGTTGCTGTGGCCGGCCTCGACGCTCTCGCAGAAGCTGGCGGCGCTGAGCTCCGTCACGGGCTTCATGGCGATGCTTTTGCTGTCGGCCAGGCCGCCGCTCGTGAGCGGGCGGGATGTCGCGCCCTGGCCGCGCACGGCGGAGAAGATGACGCCGCGGCCGTCGTCCGACCCGGCTCCGGCGTCGGCGCTCAGGGGCGCGGCGTCGTCGACGGGCAGGTTCGGGCAGCCGAGCACGCCGACCTCGACGTCGCCGTCGACCATCAGGGCTAGGCAGACGGCGTATTGGCCGCCGCGTAGGAAGCCTTTTGTGCCGTCGATGGGGTCGATGGCCCAGATCCTGCCGCTGCGGCCGCCCTTGCTGGTGCCCTCGTCGATGAGGTCGATCATCTGCTCCTTGGTCGCGACGGCTCCGCCTAGGACCTCCTTCTCAGCTTTGTCATCTTCCAGCCTGGTCGTCCGGACCAGCTCCCAGATGCGGTCGGCCAGCGCGGCGTCCTCGCGCAGCTTGCCGGCCTCTTCCTCGGCTACGATCTCGTCGGAGGGGAAGTTGTGCTTGAGGGCGGCGATGATGAGCGCCTGGGCGCCAAAGTCGCCGATCGTGACGGGCGAGGCGTCGGATTTGGAGACGGTGCCCTTTGCGGAGTCGAGGAAGACGCGGCGGGTCAGCAGGCTGGCGCGCTGCACTGCTAGTTGGGCGACGAGGAGCTCTCTTGCGTAGGGTTGAGACATGTTGGCGGCTGAGGCGGTGGAGGTGGTGAACGGGTGTCGGAGGTGGGAGGATATGCGCGTGAGGCGGGAGAGGATGGTTGAGGAGGCCGTGGAGCTGAATATGATGGCCAGGATGAGGGCGAAGAGGGAGGTCAGAAAGGTGGTGATGGTCAAGTTTCTCGGGGTAATTCTGATTCTGGATTTGCCCTTGATTTGTTTAACCGGTGACATACGCGTCAATTGAAATATCCTCGTTTTTATAGTACCTTTGTGGCTCAATGGTTCAAAGTTAATTGTAGTAAGTAATATGTCAGGCACTTCTATCTTACCAGGTACTCGAGCACGCATTGAAACAGAGTTTATGGCGGGGCAGAAGTGACGTTTGGCTCAAGTTGCCCCGCAATCTGCAGCTTTGAAGCTACAGTAGAAGATCTCGCCTGTGCATGATGCAGTGCAGCGCTTTTGATTTGCTTCACTTTCCTCTTTAGTCCACTACTGAAGCAGAAAAACACCTCAACCGAGAATCTATTGTTCGGCGAAGAGGCAATCCTGTCACTTATATCCAATCTCACGCCAATAATCAATCATACCAGATGGCATTCATGCCGAACCCAGGCTCAGGTATCCTCACCCTCGCAACGCGATGCAGCACCTCCTCCGTCCACCGGTAAATCTCCACCCAACCCTCCTGATCGTCCGTGATAGCCAGCCACTCGTCGCTCCAATCACACGGACTCACCGCATTGCTATGTCCGCCGCTCGTCGGCGTGGGCATCAGACACAGCTGCTTCTCGATGCTCCCGCAGTCCCGCAGCCTAAACGCCGCCACATACCCAGTGAGGTCGAACTTGTTCGCCCTGGCACTGGCAAACATATACTTCCCGCTGAAGCTCACAGCGCAGACATCGCTGCGGTACAGGCCCTTCTTCGTCTCGGGGTCGTGTGTCCGGATGCCGGGAGGAATTAGGGGAAAGCTGTGATGCGTGTACACGGGGCAGTGCGTGACCGGATCAATAACATATTCGCACAGCCGATTGCCGGCTTCCATGAGCACGTACAGGTACTGGCCGCTCGGGTGCATGGCCACCCACCTGGGGTGGTCGTTGGGCGCCGGCGCCGGCAGGCAGGACAACAGCTCGACGGTGCCGTTGTTGCGCTTGCGGTGCGTCCAGACGGCGTTGCCCGTCAGGTCGGCCGAGTAGAGGTACGTCTCGGTCGGATCGAACACCATGCCGTGGATGCCCGTCTTGGGCGAGTAGGGGTAGTTCTGCTCGTTGGACGCCAGCATGCCGGTGGGCGACACGGAAAAGATGTTGCCATAGCCGGCGTGGTTGTAGAAGGGGTTGCAGTAGACTGCGTAGGGGGGCTGCTTGGCAGCTAGGAGGAAGATGGCGCGGGTGTTCGTGTCCGGGGACGCTGCTTGGGCTGTGCATTGATTGCAATTGTCAGCGATTGGTGTAGAAACAGGCATCATCAATTGGGGGAGGAAAAATCACGTACGGTCACCCCCTATGGGATGCGACACCTCATGGATGATCTCGGTGGGACTCTTGACGGCGAAGCTGGACCATTTCTTCATGGCAGCGCCGTAGATGTTCTTCTTGCCGTGGTCGAAGGTCATCCATGATATCGGCTCGTCCTCGGGAATGGGCGTGCGGTGCACGAGCTCGAGGGTCAGCTTCTCGTCGTCGAAGGCGACGGTGAAGATTGCGCCGGGAGGCGTCCAGGTGCCTATCATCAAATGGTGGAGGGGCATGTTGGAGTGACGTCGGGACGAGCCTGGGGATGACAACTTCAACACAGCAGCACGACGGAGAGTCCGCAGGATCATACGAGACTTGGCTACGGATACTGGTAAAACTATGAACTATCACCAGTAGTATCGAGGATTTTCTCTCTGAATTTCTCCTCAATATCGCGTCTACGCTAATAATACCAGGAATATCGTAAAAGCTCACGGCCGACTGAGCCGCCCGTGTCTACCCCTCCATGACCCCTGCGGGTGCCACTCCCGTCTTCTCGGTACTGAGAGCTGGGTTTGGGGGGATCGTGTGGGGAAGATTGTTTCTACGCGGGTCATTTGGATCATTCTGCTGCTTCGGATGGCTGCGGGCGGGAGATCCAATTGTCCAATGGCCTGCACTGCATTTAACTCCCCGACGAAGCTTGCCGCAGTGGGATTGGTGGAGTGGGGTGGCCGTCATCCATCCGGGTAAAGATTAATCAATCCTCGAGTTCAGAGAGGGTTGAGTATCGCAGAAGCGCAAGAGCTCGTCTGTCCTGATTTGAATCTGAATTAGTTGAGCTTGGCAGATGCGATCTGCTAACGTAGCTCCGAGCATGGCCTGGCCTCTCTTTTTGTGCCTGTATCATCCTTTCGTGGACACAGACTATTATGGCTGATCGTCGCCGCCCGTACCGTTGTCGTCGCGGCCGTATACTACTCCGCGGGTCGGCTTGATGATGCCGGAAGCCCATCCGCTCACGCCATGGATGGTGGTGTCTGGACCAGGTCGGATGCTGATCCGCTATAAGCTGGCGGTTGGCGCCCTTACTTGGGGTATTTTTGAGAGACTAAGGAGTACGGCCTTTATGGTTGATCCAGTCGAGTGAAGCGCGGGTTTGCAGGGCTAAATATGTCCCGGGCAGCTATCTAGCTCTCCACCCCTCCACTCTAAGACGTGTGTACACCACAAGCTGCCGCGATGAGAGTCCGGACCCTGGATGGCGGGGAAATGACACAAGTCTGTGAGCGAAAGCGTCCTATCACGTCGAGCCCAATTCATTGCCGGCGCTGGCGAATACTCTCTCGTCGGACAATGAGAGAGTCAGGTATTTAACATGCCGTCGCTCCCCGGATCTTCAGGCCCTTTTCCCGTCCATCATTCCTTATACTATCACATCTCGTACCTCCTTCTCTTCCTCACCAGCATCGCCATATACACCCCTTTTCAACCTCATCTATCTCTCCTATATATACACACTACTCATACATAATGGCCACCAACGGCACCAACGGCCCTGAGGGCAACAAGGCCAAGCCCGCCCACAGGTTCGACCCGGACTTCACAGAAAATGTCGTCAACACAATGGGCCCCAACATGACGGAGCGCAACCGGGTCGTCCTCAGCTCGCTCATCCGCCACCTTCACGACTTTGCTCGCGAGGTCGAGCTCACAATTCCTGAGTGGATGGCTGGCGTTCACTTCGTCAACGCCGTCGGCCAGATCTCCACCAAGACCCGTAACGAGGCGCACCGTATCTCCGACATCCTGGGTCTAGAATCGTGAGTGTCTCTAGGGGTCCCTGAATCAGCAAATATCATACTAACACGATTTCCAGCCTCGTCGACGAGATCGCTCACAAGATCATCTCTGAGGGCGATATCGACCCGACTTCGTCCTCCATCCTTGGACCCTTCTGGTCGCCCAATGCCCCGTTCCGTCCTCTCGGCGGCACCATCATCCAGGACCCGGTCCCCGCCGGCGGCCGCGTGGCCAAGATGCACGGCGTCATCCGCGACATGACCACCAACAAGCCCATCCCCGGCGCCGTCTTCGACATCTGGCAGGCGTCGGCCAACGGCAAGTACGACTTCCAGGACCCGGAGAACCAGAGCGACAACAACCTGCGCGGCAAGTTCCGCGCCAACGAGAACGGCGAGTACTGGTTCTACTGCCTGCACCCGACCGCCTACTCGCTGCCCACCGACGGCCCCTCCTACGAGCTGCTCAAGCTGATGGACCGCCACCCCATGCGGCCCGCCCACATCCACATCATGGTCACCCACGACGACTTCCAGGGCTGCACCACCCAGCTCTACCCCAAGGACGACCCGTGGCTGGCCACCGACACCGTCTTCGCCGTCAAGCCCGATCTGGTCATCGATTTCAAGCCGCTGGAGGGCGACGACAAGGCCGAGCTGGACTTGGAGTACAATGTCTACCTTGCTCCCAAGGGGTACAAGGGCAAGCAGCTCCCTAAATGAGTGTGAGCTGAGTTGTGAGGAGGAATCTTCGAGACCTGTATATACCCGTTTGAAATGGCTATTCTATGAGGTTGGGATAGTCCAGTATATTATGACCTAAGCATTTGAATTTATTACCGTTGTAACTGCATCCCAGTTTTTTGGCCGTTGAGAAGTGCATCTTGTCCGGAGTGAGCCCCTGACCTCTTCAAGAACCTGCGAAAGGGACGGGTATTTCGCATAGACTTAGTTTGTAAGTTCAAAAATGAGACATGACGTTGTAAATAGAGGCATTGAGCAATCTAGTCCATCTGAAGCTGAAGATAATGTTCTCGAGAGACGCCTTTATTGCGGTCTTTGAAAGGCAGAAGTGAAATTACAGTTTTGTATGTAGACGCTGGTCCGACTAACAGGGAAGGCTCGATTGAGCTCTCCTCTCCTTTCAGTCTTAACGAAGCTGCGACCAAATGAGAGTGAAGGAAGATGCAGAGAGACCATCCCTAAGCTGGCTAGTGTACTGTTGCGTATGGTAATATCCTAAAAATCAGAACGGTTCAAGACACAAAAAAAAAAAAAAACAACCAACAAAAAAAAAAAAAACGAAGAACAAAATATTAATTCCCAGAGTACACACAGGAAATAGAATNGTCTTTGAAATGATGATTTGAAATTTTATTTTTGTATGTAGTTTTTTTTTTGATTATTAGGGATTGTTTGTTTGAGTTATTCTCTCATTTCATTCTTTACGATGCTGCTACCAAATGAGAGTGAATGAAGATGCATCTATAACATTCCTAATCTGGCTATTGTAATGTTGCGTTTGGTAATATCCTAAAAATCATTACGGTTAAATACAAAAAAAAAAAAAAAAACAGCCAACAGAAGCATCAGTATCGAAGGGCAAAAGTGTGGTTCCCAGAGTTCACTCTGGGATGTGATTTTGGCCCTGCCGTGAATCGAACACGGGTTGCATCGGAGAGAAGAAGGACCAACCACAACGATGAGTCTTGACCACTGGACCACAGGACCATTTTGGTTGAAGAAATGAGTCGCTAATGGTACTGATGACACTAGTCTGAGAAAATGTGGGGAGGGCACAAGGGAAATTGCCCCGCTGCCATCAGAAGTAGCTTAGGTTTGGCCTGCTTACTTCTAGCAAGCGCTGACGTTCAAAGGCGAAAGATGACTTTCAGTACCTTACACACCATTGCCGGATCCGGCCCGTCGTAAATATGTCCGGATTTACTAAACACCTCTTGAACGACTCTCAAAGACCTACCGGACACTATGGGCGAGCGGGTATCAGCTACAACGGGTATGCAGATTGGGGGCCGAATTAGAGGCACGTATTTGGTGCGGGATAGATATGACTTGTTCTTGCCTTCCCAGCTGTGCAGGCATATCGTAGGCATTAACTGTACTAAGATGGACCGTGAAGGTTAGGCAATCACAATAAAATACTTTCTCATTAATGTTGGAGAAAATGTACCCGTCAGTCAACAGCTCAATATGTGGTATGCACGTCCACAAATTTGACAGCACCTACAAACATGAGCGAGAACGAACTTGTGACTGCAAGCTACACCGGAAAGCGCTGGACAGAGCCATACATTGTAACTTTACAGTCCTGTGCCTAGGCCTACCCAAGAAGAGCCCTAGCGATACTACTTAAACAAACGAGAAACAAAAACGAATGGGGGTATAAGTGTACTGTTACAAGCCTTTCGACCTCCTCACCACCATGCCCGGTCCCGACTCCCCTTTTACACTCCACTCTGCCGCACCATCAAGCCCTTACACCACATCCTCCGCCTCTCCGCGCCCATAACAGCAACAGCAGCAAAACCGACAACAGCACACCTAGTGCGCATGCCCAGCATGTCCCAGCTTCCTAAACCAGTGACCCAGACTCCTCATCCTGCCACCGAAGCCTCGCTCGGTCCCTCTCCCCCTTTCCATCCCCATCGCCGGAGGCCGGTACAGGGCGTTCGACTCGAGCGCCACCTGCGGCACCGACACAGGGACGAGCTGGACCCCGCTCTCGTCAGATCGGACCGTAACCATTGGCGGCGAGGCGGTATAATATGCGCTCTGGACTTTCCCCTCCCTAACCCTCCGAGACTGCGTAGGTGGTAAGTCGTGCTGGCCAACGTTAACGACGACTGTATCTGTCGGTTCCTCCTCCGTCACCGGAGCCTCGCTGGGCAGAGTGGAGGTCGAGGAAGGGACAGGCATGCTGTGCCGAGCCGTCGACCTATCCTTCACCCTCTCAACCACCTGCTGAGAGCTGCCGGTGCTGCTGACGATCCGCGACCGACGCTTCTTGCTCTTGAGAGCCGGCGGCTGATGCTCCGAGTCGCTGGACTCGACCTGCGCGGCAGACGCGATGCGCGTGCGCTGCATGAAGGCCGCGCCAGTGCTGGTCGCTCGACGCTGCGGCGGACGCGTGGGTGTCGAGGCTGGGCCCTGGGCGGCTGTCGCAGACGGCGGTGACTGGGTGGTCTCCCACCAGGCCGGCGGAGGAGCGCGGGGCGTGACGAGGACGGATTGTCCTGGGGACTGGTCGCGGCTGCGGGGTCGCGTGCCGCTGCTGAGGGAAGAGAGGGCGCTGCCTTTCCTGAGGGCGGCGTCGGCGTGGTATTCGTCCGAGCTGTGCCTCCGGTTTCGGTATTGTTTGCAGCGGGACATTGGCCCGTCGGTCGCGGGAGGCGATGTGACGCCGGAGTCAGCGATAGGGGTGTGGTGCTCGGCCGTATGGTGGGTGTGCGGCCTGAAGTAGGGCGACCACCCGGATTCCAGGGCGAGGAACACGGCTGTGACGGATATGAGCAGTCGTGTTGCTTCGTCGACTGGGTGGGTTGTCCTCTCCGTGTCTGGCTCGGGGGGCTGGACACGTCTCGCATCGAGGTCGCCTGCGGTTGCTGAAGTTGACACCGAGCGGCCCAGTGTTGGTCTGGTGGGCGTCGTGGTAGCTGATTGCTGCTGCGCCACGGTCACGCTAACACTGCGGCTTAGGGGCCGGGACGGCGGATAGCGCCCTGACGATGTCGATACTGACGTGTACGTGTCTTGGATATCGAGAAATTGCGGCGTTAAGGTGGCCATGACAGGATGCCGCCGCGAGTCTGGATTGATGATGCTGAAGGTGTACTTTATATCTGATTCTGGCGTTGTCCTACCAACTCTCGCTGTCGGATCCGTGGCCGATGGTGCTGTTCTAGAGACCGGTCTACGTGCCCACCGAGCAGTAGTGGTGTTTCCATGCTCGTCGGTCCGAACAAAGTCGAAGGAGCCATTCGGAAGCGGTTGAGCTACCCACACCGAGCCGTTTTCAAGGACGATCTCAGTCTGCTCCGACTTCTTCACAGGGCTCAAAACAGCGATCGGCTGCCGCTGCTCTAGCCGCCCTTCCTCGTCCTCGCTGTCGACGTCATCTGAGACGGTGTCGTAGTCCTCGCTCCTCATGAGCACGACGTCGGCTGAACCTAGCTCGCCCTTCGGACCAAACAGGCCGGGAAACCGTTTGGCAAGGCGTGGAGCTATCACTGGCCCTGCTATCCTCGACGAGGGGAAGACGTCGATGACTGGTTTTGGTCGTTTGTTAAGTGAGATTTCCTGCAGCTGGAGGAATAGCTTGGGTGAGACCTTCTGCAGCACCCGTTTCTTGCCGGCGAACCTCGGGGCAGGGTAGGCCAGTGCGAAGGTGGTCGTCTTCCTAGATGCTCGGCTCGAAGCACGGCTCCGTCTGCGTCTGGATGTTTCCGAGGGGGTGACCGTCGCAGCTTCTGATGGCTGTGAGCCGTCACTGAGCTCGGAGCTAGACATGACCGATATAGCATCCTCGGTCATGGGCATGGACAAGGCCGTCTCCCCGTCCTCTTTTGGCTCCAGGAAGCGGACCACGGGTTCGGGCAGGCGAGGAACGAAGTCAGAGAATGGTCGCCTGGGTTCGGAAGCGACTGGAGGTCTGGGCCCGTCTAAAGAGACAGGCCGGGGTTTGGGTGCGGCAAAGGCTGAGCGTAACAATGGAGATGGTTTGTAAGCGTGCTGCGCGGCCGGTGCAGGTCGGTCGGAGTACTCGTGGCCATGCAGGCTGGCGCCCGAATGGAGAAACATGATGTCAAGATGTGGAAGCGAGGACCGGCATCCACAGCGATGCCAGTCCTAAGGAAAGAGCTCCCAATATGTCGAAGGGAAGGAGCAACAGCTGAGTCGGGCCACTTTCTCGGTTGCGTCTGGATATTCCTTTCGTTGACGAAAGATGACCCAAGAAGGCGAGAATCAAGATAACTATTTCAAATTCGGGATTGTTCGATGTGCCTTTTCCATATCCATCACTCAAGTCGCCATTAGCTTGGGGAAAACAGCGCCCCAATATCGCGTGCTCCAGTGTAGCTTAGTCTCGGGGCGAACTTGCCAACTCCTTCACAGGTTGTGAGTTGAACTTTGGAAATCCTCGTTGTTATCTGCGAGACTTGCGCCGTTCATTGACCGACTATTGAAGTGGCCGTCGAGTCGTCCCAGGGCTATGAGGCCCAGGAGCATGGAGGATTATAAGACACTGCAGTCGTTGAAATGAGGGTGTCCCGATGCGTCAGCAATTAGAGTTGGGGTGTCGGTCCCTCAGCTTATGGTTGGTCGATCGCTGACTAGAGAATGGTGGCCAATAGCTCTCCAGGCTCGTCGATAGAACCCCTATTGGAGCTCGAATTGGGCTGAGATCGCACGGCGACGATGGCTTGAAAAGGGGGAATAATGCGACCAGTGCTCAGTGAGAGAGACGATGAAGCAAAAAGACCATATAGCCGACTGAGGTCGGAAGAAACGCAGTAATTCAGCCTGCAGTGTGTAGGATTGTTTGAGTCTCACAGCATGGGCGGGCATGGACTGATATTCGCCGGGTCAGATTGGTCCCCAGGTGTGGTTATACTTGTTGGTACGTATGCGAGGTAGATCAGATCCGCGACTCCGACTGTGGGACTATATGCAGCTGACCGCCGATAGCTTCGCGGCAAATGCACCCTCCGTTTTAACGTTCATAAGACCATAAGCATAAGCTCTGCACAGGTAGGCCTGACCCAGAGATGCTTGGTCTGAAAATGGCACGACCCGATATATCAACAGAATTTGAACGGCCGATATCCGAGGCTCTTGACAGGAATTGTATGGGTCTCGCAGCAGACTTCTGTGTACAGGATGGATCCCAGGTTTTTTAAAAGATGGAATGGCAAAGCAGGCTATCCTGACCGCCGAGGACTTTAGGAGATGCCGCAGTGACCTCACAAGAGTGAAAACCCAAAGACACACTGTCAGAACTTTGGAGTCCCAAACAGGTTTGGCAGGCAACAGACAGACGAATATATTGCCGGGAATGGAAAACAAGAGACGGTTAAAGTTACAAAGGTGCTGAGCTGACCGCTGACCGATTGACGTTCTAGCAAGATTCCGTCAGGATTGGAAAGCACGGGAGCGAATGCGAGAATAACCTGGAACGAGACTTGGTGGCTTGTCTTACCGGCACCCTCGGAGCTACAGCCCTACGAAAAACGAAAGTGACATGGCATCTAGAACGAATGTATTAGTGCTTTAATGACCAATCTGGTGTCTCACAAGTCAAAGAATGAGCGACCAGATCAGCAAAGCACAACTAGTAACGCTCATGGCAGAGGCAGAGGCAAGGAGAGTCGGATCTGTGTTAGGCCGATGTGCCAGAACGGGGCCTCGGGCGCCGAACGGAGCCCGTCCAAGCCTAGAACCTGACCTCGCGGCGGACTAAAAGAACCCATCGCGACTCACCGCCGCCAAGAATGTCGGGCCTAGCTTTTTGCTCCATGTGGATATCGCAGAGGCCGGGAAGACTTTTTTTTAACAGCAGATTTTCAGAATTGGAGCCTTGATGTGGAGGTGACCGCGGCTCTGTTTGCGGCAACAATGTCGGCCACGTTTCTATGCTCCGCTCCACAATCACAAGCCGAGGACCCTAGGGTGGCTGTTACCTTACCTTAATTCTACTGTACTTCGCAGTACAGTACGTACTACCCTAACCCTGAGCTAGCCGAGCACTTGGTGGGGGTCGAAGCTCGCGTCGACGGTTGACGCCGATTTCACCGTCATTGAGCCTGTGATTGCATCGAGCTCCCTCTATAAACTAGCACCCGCTCAACCATCCCGCGCCAGCCACTCTAGCGCCGGTAGTCGATGCGGCGAGTTTGCCCGACATTGCAGCAAACTCCCGCGCGGTTCACCGCACTCAGAGACACCTTGATCGAGCGCTGCCAGCATGCCCGCTGATCACGTCCTCCGCCGGCCAGTGCGCACCTTGATCACCGCATTTGCCGCATGGAAGCTCTTTCTGCTTCTCATCGCAGCAGGCAGCACCGTGGGCCCTGCTTATGACACCTCAGGCAGTATTACCCTCGATGTAGCCAGCTCCGACAATGGTTCTGCTCCCGCCCTGATCTCGCGTCTAACCAGTTGGGACGCCATCTACTTCACCCAAGTGGCCCGACGTGGCTATCTCTTCGAGCAAGAATGGGCTTTCGGGAGTGGTCTCACCATAATCATTGAGCGTCTAGTCAAGAGTAAGCTTCCATTGCCGCCGGGAGTGTGTAACCAGTCCTACGACATACCTGCTGTCCGTAGCGTTGGGACACATATCCGGCAATTCCGGGTGTGCCAGCTGACACAGTCTCCGCTAGTCATCACATCGCTTGGCATCCAGAACAGGGGCTACCTGGAGTCCGCGGCCGGTGTGCTCGTGGCTAATACCTCTCACCTGCTCTCAGCATTGGTCCTCAACAGCCTCGGCCAGGTTGTTCTCGGGGACCACAAGCTCGCCCTGGTCGGCGCACTGCTGCACATCTTCTCCCCCGCGGGACTGTTTCTCTCCGCCCCGTACGCAGAAGCCTCCTTTGCTCTGCTGTCCTTCGCAGGTTATCTACTTTATGCAAAGAGCTGTCTTGCACATCGAGCAGCCGTCCGCGATACTCAACTTATCCTCGCAGGCGCCCTCTTCGGCCTCGCCACGACTTTCAGGAGCAATGGCATCACCCATGGCGTTCCATTCGCCTGGGAGTTCATCCAGCACCTGCGCAACCTTCCCCAACGCCCGGTCTCCGCCGTTCGTCGATTGATCATCCTCGGCATCGGGGGCTTTCTTGTGGCCGCCGGCTCCATCATCCCACAAATTGTCGCTTATTGGCGCTTCTGCAACCCTGCGTCAGAGTCAGCGGAACTCGGGCGACGGCCGTGGTGCGAGAGCCGCCTTCGCAGCATCTATGCTTTCGTCCAGGTCCACTACTGGTAAGCCTCACCTCCCTCAACGGCCTGTATCTGGTCAATTGCCATGGCTGACCGATTGCCATTTAGGGACAACGGTATGTTTCGCTACTGGAAGGTGTCTAACATTCCGCTCTTTCTGCTGGCGGCGCCTATGCTGTATGTGCTCGCACGGTCGGGCATGGCGCAACTAGTGTCGCAGGCCAAAACGAACAGTGGGAGGTCTGATCGGCTTGTTGGTCTTGTCAAGTCTGCTGCTGCAGCGCAGGTGCTGATTACTGTGCTTACCTTGACCAGCTCTCATGTCCAGATAATAACGCGCATGGCATCCGGATACCCTCTCTGGTACTGGTGGCTGGCTGGCCAACTCTCGAGAGGCGACAAGGCTGTAGCAAAGGGCGGTTTTCTGAGCAGAGGCTTCGTCATGTTTATGGTCATGTACGCGTCCATACAGGCCGTGCTGTTTGCGTCGTTCCTGCCACCAGCATAGATGAACTGTATCGTATATAGAATGTAGGCCAGGGACACCAAGTACGTAATGCTTGACAAGCCTTTGGGCCAGAGATCCTGTCATAATTGAACAAATGCTTTAATGTCCGCCCTTTGGTGTGGCCGACGCCTTGCATCTTTTGGCGCATATGCCGCACTTCTCCCATATCCACGTAAGCCACACATAGCGGTTCGCAGCTGTCCTTGCCCTGAGCTTCGAAGGTTTTCATGGAAGTGAACCTCCCATATCTGCATCGCATGTTGCACACCGATCCAGCAGCACCTGGGTAGTCTCCGTAACCGCCACAGGGCCCGAGAAGTTCTTATTCCTTGCCATTTTTCAGGCAAGCTAGCTAAAGACCTTAACTATTGCCCTCCCTCTGCATTCTGCAATCAGGAAGCTCGTCTGAACGGCCATCTGAAGGGGTCTAGACATAAAGGTTTCCGCCCTTGGAACGCCGCCCGTAGGTGACCGGCCGTCTGTATGAGCTCTAGCCGTTAGACTACAGCAAAGCCGCATACCGCGTTCACGGTCCTAACGTCCTGAAGGGCGTGCGCTTCATACGAGTTGCAAATACCACCACAGGCAGGCAGTGCTTCTTACTCGACATCTGTTCCTCATACTTAGTCTCATCCCTCTTCATCACTCACGACAGGGCTCCCACTCCCATTCTCACCACCGACCCCAACACCACCCTCCCCACCCACAATCCCATCAGCGCCCTCCCCTTCCTCCCCAAGCAGCACCCACCCCTCCCTCACCAGCCAAAACCCAGCATAAACCGGCGTCTGCAGCAGCGCCCACACGCCGCCCAGCACAAGCTTGAACACCTGCGGCGTCCAAGTCTTCTCATACACCCAGTCCCCGCCCTCCCGCCTCCCAAACGCCGTCAGCACCCCCACGCTGATGGGCCAGAGCAGCACGAACCCCACCACGGCCGTGGCCAGCGCGCGCGCCGCGTTCTCGACCACGAACCGCACCCAGCCGGTGCCCGGCGCGGCGCCGGCCGCGAACTCGTCGAGGAAAAACACCCTCTTGAGGAGCGGACGGGTCGGCCGCGGCAGGAAGCCGATGGGCGACACGCCGCCGGCGCGGAGGTCGCGGCCCACGAGGCCGCATTCGATTAGCCAGGTTATGAGGGACTGCACGATTATGGTGACGGCCGCGTCGCCGGCTAGGGTGTTGGGGAGGCGGAAGAGGCGGATCGGGTGGGCGGTCGTGTCTTGGGTTGTGTACATGGCTGGTACCACCGGAATCGATTGTCAGTCATGGGTGAGATAGAAGGAAGAGTGTTGTGGGAATTGCGACAGGATTAGAGGGGAAGCTTGAGGTGGTGGTGGGAAACGTACCGTACGCAATGGCGAAGTTTATGCCGCCGCTCAGTATGGCGGCGCCGATGCCGTCTATCACGAAGATGTAGAATATCTGGTGGCCGGACAGCGACTTGGTGGGCGTCTTGAAGTGCGTGAGTATGGCAGCCACGTCCTGGCTCGGTCGGGGAGGGTCGGGAAAGGACTCCAGTTCTGGGCTGGCGGGAGAGGGAGAGGGAGATGGAGGAGCGACGGAGCCGCCAGGGAGAGCTTCTGTGTCCGAGGTTTTGGGGCTTGGATCCCGACGGAATGGGTTGCTGAGCCAAGGCATGATGCTGGCATGGTAGGGGACCAGCACGGAGCCGGAGCGGGCGGGATGACGGACGAGAAGGTGGTTCGGATGGTGCTGAGGCAAGCGCTACCTAGACACTACCATTGTGATAAAAGCGTTAAGGTCTGTGAGAGAATAAGGGAAGAAGGGGTGGGATGGACGATTCGAATGCAAGATCGAGAACCGGGACCCTTGAGACTGTCATTAGAAATCGACAGGGTCTTACTCAGGGTCCGGACGTGCCGGGATCAGCTCGGGTAGCTCAGATTTTCACAGCAGACATTGTTGGAAAGGATTGTGTGGATAATCCTAAGGGATCGCCGTGCTGGACACTTTCCCGCGGTTTTGTAGTTCAGTCTGGATAACCACAACTCTTCTGGAGGACGAAGTACTGTCGTAGGCGAGCCATTGCCCAAGCAGTGCACCCCAGGTCCAGCAGCTGAACTGTCGAAAACAGGAGAAAGGAGGAGCGGGACCGTGAATAGGGTCCCACCTCAATTAAGGTTGGCGCTGAGCGATCTGACAGGGGTGTCGGTAACGGAACGCAGGGATGCGGCATCTCAACTGCCGGCCCCGCCATCCCCAACTCAGCTATAACCTGGTAGACATAAGACGGACTGTCGTTCGTAATGACGAAGGCAAAGGAGAAGAATTTTCGATAGCAATGGTCTGTACTACTGTTTCTATCTGTACAGTCGTCTTGCTAAATCGGCGAAGAAGCCATTTAATGAGCCACTGTCTGCACTGAACCATCGACCCGGTATGTACTCATTTGACCAAATGTGTACCCCCTAACCTCGTACCTTAACATTGCTTTAATATCAGCTTTGCATTGACTCGTCCTGCGCAGTTCGAATCATGGTCGGTATACGCGCCAGTGTCTTTGATGATATTGCACATGTAAAGTCCCGTCTTGATGCACTAGAGCAGTTGTACAGCTCGAGATAAGACAGGGGTTCTTGATCAAGTCGAGAACTCCTCGCAAAACATCGCAATGGTGGCGTTGTCTGTACAGTATCGACACTCTTCATCCTTGACATACTTGCATCAACGCGCACGGATGTTAGAGCCGCCGCGAGCTCGGTTAAAATGAGGTGATTCGGGACGGCGGCGGTCAGGGAACAAATCATCGTTCTTGCAGCGAGCGATCGATTCCATCTCCTTGAGAAGCTTGCGACCGCACTCCTCTTCAACCTCTTGCCCATCCTTTCCGACCAGAACAGGCAGATTGTCATTCAGCGGGTTCTTAAGGTGGCCGATGAAGCGGAACTCGACGCTGGTTGTGCTCAGCCACTCCACGCGGAACGGTGGCGATGTCTCCCAGTGCAAACCCTTGATCCAACGTGGACGCGGGTGATCCAACGAGGGAGCAGTTGCCATACGGGCCTGGGGTTCGCACAATGAGTTAGCCTTGGCAATAGTGCTTGTGCTGGCATGGAAGCACCTACGTAGCCCTGGAAAGCCCTCGATTTGTTGATAGAGAAGAAAAGGATAACATTTTTACATTGAGCAAAGGCGCTGGTCAGAGTCTCGGTGTTCTGGAGCTGTGTAGTCCAGATTCCCTGTGTAACTATTCAGTATGGCTCTTTGACTGTGTAGCGCCATGGAATCTGTAAGAGTATAACTTACGTCTTCCATACACATCCTCACGTTGTCCTCATTGAATGACTTGACCACAAAGAATCGGGTCTCTGAAGCACAGAGTCAGCCATACCGGAAGTTATTTGAGGGTATGCAAGTAATAAGAGATCATATGGGAGCAATGGGATTAAATGCAACGGGGTTAGAACACACTAACCGCCTTCACCACCCATATCAATGGGCTTTGGATCGATACCAGGCAGACGGCCATAGCGGCCCTCAGACGAGGAAGTTCTAAACCAACTTCCACGTCTGGTTTTGCTACGGTACCCGTCGTAACGCTCTTTGTTGTGGCCGTAGGCGTCGTGGAGTTCGTAAGCATCGTCGTCGTAGTCGATACGGTACGTGTTGTAGTGGTCATGTGGTACACGAAACGGTGAGGGACGGCGAGGGGACCGGCTCCGCTGGAGGGACTGTGAGCGTTGAAGACGAGTGTTGGAATAATCCTTGTCGTTCTCTTTACCGCGTTCTCGACCCGTTGGTGGCCCGGTATGCTCGCCAATGAAAACTTTGGAATCTCTTGAGGCCGTAGTATCCAGCTTGAGCGACTTGGTGCGTTGCTCATAGGCATCGCCAATATCGACCCCGCGCTTCTGCCCAACAGTATCTTTCGGAACTGGAGAGTTCTTTTTGGGTTCAAGAAAGCTAGTTACCGAAGGTGGTCTGCTTGGAGAGACATCTGTGATCGGAGTATCTGGCACAAACAGCTGTGGGGTGTGCGAGCGTCTCGGTCGAACTAAGTGTGGAAGGAAGGCTTGATCAAGCTCATCTTCTTCAAGCAGCTTGCGACGCGCATCGGTCAGACGCTCCTGTTCTTTCTTTATTCTCTGCTCTGCGGCTTCCATCTCAGCTAGCGTACGGTAGCGAGTCAACTTCTTGTTTCGAGTATTGAGGTCGAAGTATTGAGTGCACAGGAGCCAGTCGCGGAGATCTTGGTCCTCTCCCATTAGCTTAGCGAGCGTGGAAGTGACAGCTTGAGTACTGTCATCATTGCTAATCCCACTACCTTGATCGGGAGCAGTGGAATTCTCTACACCTGCGGTGAGCTTCGAGTTCTTCATGTCTTTCAGGTGGCCCAACTCTTGTGACGGAGGATATGCATAGGATGTGATACGATCCCCATCGCTATTGCCGCTGCCACCATGCGGTTTCTCATCCCGCAAGCGCGCAGCCGATGACGGAACTGACGCTCCATCATGCAAAGTTATGGTCTTAGCCTCCACCTTTATAGGACGCGGCGTAGTCGTGCGATTACCAGTATTCTTGGGCAGAGTAGCTGAAGACTGGGCACTGTTTGTTCGCGCCAAAGTAACGCCCCAAGCAATACCATTAGCCATAGTGTTGGCATCGGTAGCTCCTGAAGATATGCGCACGGGCTTGGTGTTCTGCTTCGCTTCACTCGATGGAGTATGCGGAGCGCTATTGAATCGCGAGATATCCTGGAGAAGCGACGGTGAAGACGCGCCAGCGTTGCTCGAGACACTTGGGGCACCGCTGCCGGGGGCCTTATATTGGGTCATCTTTGCAGTCTTCGTGGCTTCATCAACCTGACTAGCGGAAGAAATGGATTTGATAAGAGCAGCAATGTCTTCGGCATCCGCAGGGACCGAGTCCTGGGCAGGCACCTGAGGTAGAGCGTGCGGGACGAAAGCCGAAGCAGCGACAGCGTCGGAATCAGATCGCTTTTCAGGCAGATCTCTGTTCAAAGACACCTCCCCACGTTGTCCGACTGAGTTATCTCGAGAGGCTCGAACAGTCTTGTCCTTCAGTAACTTCTTTTTCAGTTCAGCAGCAGCGACACGAGGGTCAATATTGATCTTTGAGCTGGCCTCGTCACCCATGGACGAGTCCAACATCTTCATTAGTGTTGAGAGTGGTTCCTTCTCAAAATACTGTAAAGCTGAGGTTAGAGGGAGGTCATAGAGTCAAGTGCCGTGTCAGGCAGTGGATAAATACTCTGGTAACAGTATCGCTGTGATGGACCTGCTGGTAGCCTGTGGAATCAAGTTGATTTGAATTTGCAGGAGTGACTTTGCGCTTGGAGTGGTCGAACGACGAATAACAGTCGCCTGTCAAGTTTCCGCCTCATATATGTGTTGAGTAGGCGCTTCTTGAAGAGGCGAGAGGTAGGAGCGGTGGTCGTACAAGCCTAGCTAGATTGTTGTTCATCTGTTGACAAGGAAGCGTCGGTTGAAGACCGGGTACTGAAGAGGTGAAAGAAGGGACCGGCACAGAAACACGTTACCATTGGGGGCTGGCATTCACAGGAAGGTGCAGTCTCGATCGCGCCTTCCGTATAATGCGATGTATAAACACAACGGCAGCCACCGGACACTCACTCTGCTCGCAATAGTACCTGCCTGTATCAGCACGACTACCGCGTCAGTCCCGCTTCCACTCCCACTCCCACATCCCACAGCAGACAATCGTCACTTCATTATTCCAAGCTCTGTATGTATCAGCGACCTAGGTACCTTACGGAAGGCCACCTTAAGGATACCTCCGAAAGTGCCGCTGTCATTGCATCTTTGGTGGAGCATTAATGGAGACTCATTCAACCGCTACAATTGTTTTCTCCCGTGTCACTTGCACGCTTCGACAACTTAAACTGCATTCAACCTGTCCCTCTGCAAGTAAAGCTCTGCAAAGAAGACCATGCGCTGCCTTTTATAGGTACCTGTATGCTTCTTCAAGTGGCTGTGATTGGTCCTGCACGACCCTCCGCATGGCTGGTCCTAGACATCTCAAGGTTCCCGGTAGAAGCAGCTGGTCGTCGAATCTAATAGAGGGCTTTCTATCTCAACGGGGCGACTGCATACATTGTCGATATGTCCTCCACGTACAAAGGAGCCATCCTTTCAGATGGTGTCTTGCGCATCCACGTCGGACGGAAAGGATTTGTGAAGTCAACAGATGCTTGTTAGCTTGATGTTTGAGGTTTCATAGCCTGCCCAATTAGACCCTCGCCTTGGATCCATAAACGGGACCAGCCTAAACCTGGAATCCATCCCAACCCCTGTCGACCCCTGAGGCGGCATTCTGCGTTACCAAACAAAACCTGAACAAAAGCCCTGCATTGGTATCATGTTCTTCCTTCATGTTCTGCCTTCATTCGACCACAATGTCGCCTGTGATATGTTTTACGCGCAGGACAAAGAAGCATAAATGCGTACTTTGATTGGCGAAAGACAGAAGTTGGGCGTCGTGAGCTTAGCCATCTTCCTTTGATGCTTTATGACGCCTCTCACCCATGGCGCGTTGGGGCATGCTGATTCTATCTCCTGGTCTCGAGCAACCATGCAGATCACAGGGCTCGCCGACCCGGCGGCAATCTGTTTGCTACAGCGGTCTTGCCATGGGCTTGGGTGGATTGCTGCGACCCTATAAGAAAGAGCCGCATTCTTGTTGCCCAGCACGAAAACCGGGGAAACTCCTCCCTGTCCTTCATACTTCTGAAACAGCTGGGCGCCGCCTTTTGCTGTGTGGTAGCCCACCATCTACCACTGGCCCCATCGCCAATCTCGTCATACTCAGCAGCTTCCGGGTTCTGCTAGATCTTGGCGCATCTCGGTCACATCGCTTAAGGCTCAAGTGGGCTCGAAGCAAGGACAGGCATGGCTTGAAGGTAATAGAGGAAATGACCTCTGTTGGTGGTCGATAGGTATAAGACCAACGAGAAGTCTCTCTTGATGGCAATGATGCTCTCTCCTACCAGGCGCACAGAGACCTCTTTTCTACAGACATTCCTTTTCATCAGCTCTTCAGCTTTGTCATTCATTCATTCATTCCTTCATTGACTGAAGATTCTCGCTTTTGCCATACTATTCGTTCGTTCCGCGAGTCGGCTCAGCTTCAACGCCTTCCTTACAAAAGTTATATCCGAGTCCACACGCCGTAACCATGTACTCGACCACTTCCAAAACTCTCCTGGCCGCTCTAGCTGGCGCTGCCACTGTTGTTGCCCATGGCCACGTCGACGATATCATCGTGAACGGCGTCTTCTGGCAAGGCTTCGACCCCACTAAGATGCCCTACATGCCGGATCCGCCAACGGTTGTCGGATGGACGACGGAGCAGAGAGACAATGGTTTCATCGCCCCGGACGCATTCGCTTCAGAGGATATGATCTGCCACAGGGACGCAAAGAACGCTGGCGGCCACGCTGTTGTTGCTGCCGGTGACAAGGTGTTCATCCAGTGGAACGGCTGGCCAGAGGGACACCATGGCCCAGTCATGGACTACCTGGCCAGCTGCGGCGACGCTGGGTGCGAGACTGTCGATAAGACCACTCTGAA
The DNA here is from genome assembly GCA_007388105.1 of Coniochaeta prunicola. Lineage (NCBI taxonomy): Eukaryota > Fungi > Ascomycota > Sordariomycetes > Coniochaetales > Coniochaetaceae > Coniochaeta > Coniochaeta prunicola. Next base: position 138,865 of record SMOB01000159.1, on the reverse strand, counting down.
GTTCTTCAAGATCGATGAGGTTGGCCTGGTCGACGGCTCTGTGTCACCGGGCACGTGGGGCTCAGACCAGTTGATTGCCAACAACAACTCATGGCTGGTCGAGATTCCACCTACCATCGCCCCGGGCTTCTATGTCCTCCGCCACGAGATCATTGCGCTCCACAGCGCGTTTGACGGGAACGGTGCTCAAGCTTACCCCCAGTGCTTCAACTTGCAGGTTACAGGCGGTGGTAGCGATACGCCAGCTGGCACTCCCGCGACGGATCTGTACGGTGCCAACGACCCTGGCATCCTACTTAACATCTACTACCCGCCTCTGTCAACCTATACCATTCCCGGGCCGGCCCTGTACACAGGCGCAGTGAGCATCGAGCAAGCTAGCTCTGTGGCGACAGCTACGTCCACGGCTGTGACGGGCTCCGCGGTAGTTGCCGCACCTACGAATGCCGATGCTGCCACGGATAGCGCAGCATCGCCGACCTCCAAGGCCGACCCAGCTACTAATCAGGCTCCTACAGTGACTGCCGCTCCCACCAAGCCGACCAGCATTGAGTGCGATGGCCCGAGGACGCGGACCGTCACTGTCCGTGCGCATGCCCGGGATATTCGCGGTCTCTAGTGCTCGGTTGACTGGAGATGATCGGCGATGGCGATCTCAGTGCCTGCTCTTATCGAGGCAACTTCTCTTCTATGTATATCGTTATTCTTCCCTTCTCATGTCTTTCGACACATTTATACTTTTCGGACGTTGTGTAAGTAGTTAGATCAGACTAGAGACCTCGCCTTCTATATGCAGAAGGAGACGATTTCGCGGCGCGTTGAAACATATTGTTCCGTTGCATTTTCAAGCGCTCGTTTTACAATCAGCCTCTCATGTTCAAGCATCAAGTCGTAGGTTCTGGGTGATGTCAACTTCGCCTCGACGTGAAACCGCCTGCATGCTGCTCATTGGCCAATGCTGATGACTGATAGGTCTGGGTTCTCAAGGAGCCTTCGGACATCCCCGTGGCGTCCGTGGTTTGGGGTCGCTGCTTCTCCCTCGGTCAAGAATCCAGAGTGAACTGGGTTGCGTTCATGCCAAAGCCGGATACTGTGATGCAAGGACATGATAGGCATGAGGCAAGCCTGTTTTTGGACGACTGAAACGTTGCATGGTATCTGCTGGGAAAGGAGGCTTTCGCCGACCTTGGTTGCCCTGAGCTGTATTCCCAACAACAGCATGTGAGGTTGGCCTTGGTCAGTTTGGTCATACCCTGTAAAGTTTCTGACTGCCTCGGTGACGGAGGCCCGGACACACTGCGTCGTCTAACCCAGAAGCCGCAGTGACCATCTTTCATGCGTCATGTATATGCAGCCAGCTCGGTAACATGACTTCCAGAAAGAAAAGCTTGAGCCGGCGCACAGAGGTCTGCAATGAAGCCTCGCTCGAACTAGACAGTGATAATAGCCCAAGTGTCTGAGAGCTCTCGTCTTCGTTGTACCGATCCGCAGACATTGCAAACGAGGCTTAAAACCACGGACAATCACGCATCAGCTTACCTCACCGCTTTGTCGTCAGGTGAGTGCCGCCGACCCTACAGAGCGGCTCAAAAAATAGAGTTGTAAGTCATGCAACATTGGAATAAACCTTTAACGTGCGTCGTCTTGCATGTTTCTTCGTCCTGAACCATTGGGGCATTGAGATCTACCTATGCTTGCAGCTGCTTCACTTCCCATCCACTCAGACATGTGAATAATGCACCGTGATAGCATCCCTTATGAAACCACACTAGGAGACCGCACCTTCTACTGGGATCGTCAAAGTCTATACCGGCACAAAGAAGGACTGCGAAGCGTGCTAACTTCTGTGTCTGGCATGATCGATCGTATGTGGGATTCGATGTCGGAGATAAAAACTCTCTGAGGTACCGTGGTTCAGTACCGAGAACGCGGCACCACCGCTCGGGAGTAAGTTCCAAGCGCTGTCCGACTTCCATCTGGATTCATCGTGCGAATCTTCCGATTTCATGTAAGAGTGCCTGTCGTAGCGTCAGGAGCACGAGAATGTGCTCTCCCCAACTGCCTCCGCAACTCCGGTTGAAGAACTCAATAAGGCTGAGAGAGGATCATTCCGTGAGTACATCCCCTGCTATTAGTATGTGAGCTGTCTGCGTCAAGTAAAGTATTGCCTACCGCCCCAACAAACCCAGTTCCTTCAAAACGGTTGCGTGTCAACAAAAGCGGTCACTGCGTGGCAAGAGATGCATATGTGGACGAAGTATCGCGAAGGTGGGCGAGCTCGGCTCGCCCTGCATGCGGCAGACTCCATGGAGACGACTGGGTCTGCTCGATTTGCGTTAACAGCACATAAACACCTGGCATCCCCCCTCCAGTGCCTGGGACCCTATTGTAGCTGTCCAAGTCGTTTGCTGGATCACACAGTACACATCTTGTGTGGTCCAGAGTCGGACAACTCGCTCCTCCTTCTATTGATTCAACACCATTTGCTTTAGTATATCCTTCCGCCACATGTTACCATCAAAAAGTCGATCGATTCGAACACGTCTTTGAGGAACACCTCAGCATAGCGACTGTTTTCTGCTGAAATCATACTCACTAGAACAGCATAGATCACTTGGTGCAAGGCAACTTCAGGGCGTGGCGCGAGCCCAGTCTTGACCATGAGCAACCCTGATGATAGCAGACCCATCACTGATCAGAACAAAGAGCCACATGGCACTGGTGAGAACCTCACTCAACCCAGCCCTCAAGTGGCGCACTCCGGAGTTCAGGCGGCAACAGTTTCATCGCTTGGCGATTGCCCAACATCGCCGACCAGTGCAGTCGACACTTTAACCAGGGACTCTGCATCACGGCCTCCTCTTGGAACACATTGTGATGCACCGTCCAGATCGTCTCCTCGAGACACTCCACCCTCAGGTCATGCGTCCTACTTGGACAGGAGGAGTGACCACGACGATGGAGCGGCTCCAGCAACACCTGAAAATACGTCGTTGTCGTCGGCAGCAACCAATTGCTACCAGAACAACGAGAAAAACGAATGTGGTCTCAGGGCCTACCCACGCTGGACTGTAGAGCCGGGGATCACTGACCTGAACCCCCAGTCAAGTAGGACAACAGTGGGAGTGTCTCCGGATGGCGTGGGTGGTGCAGTGACGACACTAAGCATCGCTGAATTCGGTGCGCATCTAGGAGCAAACTTAACTCCAAGAACGGTTCTTGCCTTTATAACCACTGGAGGCCCCATGACTCTTCAAACAGAGAATGGGGAAGACCCAGGCCCCCGGTTCTGGAATTGTGCCCCAACTCGAGTTCATTTCGACTCCAAGCTTACCCTTGATGAGGCGTATGCGTATGCCCGTAGCTGTCTTGAACTTGGCACACCCGCTATGCGCTTCAAAATTTGTCCCATCTGCCTCGAGTTGAAGATCTCCAGCACTCCCCTCCACGACTTTCCACTCTACGACATCGCACCTCCGCGATATTGGATCTGCAAGAATTCGTCATTGGGACTCCTTACAGAGTTTTCATCATCGCCTTCATGCTGTGGAACTGCAATCTGCAACGCATGCTTCCTTCAGGGCTTAGCGAAGAACATAAATCCAGGATTCATGACCGACCTGAACAGGGCTGGCCCGTGGATTCGTTGTCCCTCGAGCACTTGCTCCCAGCGGTTGGACATTCGTGACGAGACCCAGTATGGGGAACTCCTCCGCAAACACGGTTCCACGCTCCCGGAAGAGGGTGTCTTGGAGTTCCAAAATGCCATTGCAATCCGCGGGGAGATGGCGTCCCTTCCAGGTGTGTCCCCGAAAGCCTTTGATCTGGCTTTGGACTTCCACATGCGGCTGATAGAGTTACACTGCATGGACAGACTATCCCAACACAATCTGGGACCTAAACCGGAGGTCGAGCTTCTCTGCTTTACCTCGGCGGATGGATCTCGCACAGTCGAAGTCCCAGTTGTGGTAGGACTAATGCAGAACCATACGTCGCCATCAACAATCAGAGATGGAGTATGGTCTTACGGCAGGTGTGATATCTGCTTCGAGATCCACATCGATTCGACCGACGATACACCCGATAATGACACTCGTTTTGCGGAAGTGGGTGCACACTTCCCGGGCTGGCAGCTCCCTTTCCGCAGCATCCTTTCACTTGCAGATTGCTCGAACGCGGGGCGACTCGAAGCCTGTCGTCCCTGTATGGACAAGTGGATCACACGGCGTCTGGATTCCGGAGTCGTGGCCAGCGGGATCAGCTGCCCCGGAGGTTGCGGTCATCATCTCGCGGATGCCGACGTCCACCGCTTGGCCAGCCCTCCGGTGCTGGAGAAGTATATGGAGTACGTAACGGCCCCAAACTTATCATACTTGATGCTGCATCAAGATAAGATAAAGCAGTGTCCGAAATGCGGCATACACATAGAGAAGGCCTGGGGTTGCAACGATATGATCTGCGCAATACCCTCCTGCCGCCATAAGTTCTGTTGGGAATGCCTGGCGAACAGGATCGGAGTCTACAAACGACACCTCTGGTACTACTGGCTGCGCAGGAACCAAAGCCGGCAGTCGTTGCAGGACAAGTATGATGCTTGGTTGGAAAAGATGCTCGCCTCCCGGATCCATAATGTGTTCTTGCACCAGACGCGGGGTCCATACCTGGCTTGGTTGAGTGACCAGACCGACGAATGGATACAGAGCGAATCTCAACGATGGTCACTGGACCATGGTATTGACTTGACGGCTGTACCACCTTCAAATGGGCATCACCCAGACTGCTCGGAGTATGAACCATTCTTCTACGAAAACCACGGTTTCGACGGCGCGGATGCCTCAGTCGAAGCCGAATACACCACTGATTCTCCCGCCAGCAATCACGGCGACGAAGACGCAGACCATGAAGATCTGAGTGACGAATATTTAGTGGACGAAGATTTCAATGGTGAAGATCCGATTAATGAAGATCTCGGTCACGAAGGTCCCATTCCCGAACGTTCAGGCGAGCAAAATGGATCAACAAACACCGCTCGGTTCCGGGAGGCGGTCAATGTTAGAGCGCTGCGTCGGATCAGGGAAGCATTGTCAGGATTACACGGAGAGAGAGCTGGGGCTTGAGAGCCTAAGCTTGACATATCTGAAGAAGGATGGGAACCCCAGAAGGTGTTGGTGCTGTACACATGTGTTACTGCGATGTTGTTCCCAGAAATTAGTGCTTGCATAACCAAAATAATAGCAATGAAATAGCAACAAATGGAGAACCTGGAACCACACGCTTTGCGGTCCAGTGCAAGCCGGTTGATACAGACCCTACCCTAAGATACCAACACACCTGTCATCCCTCGCTTCAAGTCTGATTCTGGACTGAAAGACGGGATTATCACAGACAACTGCCATGTTACAGGCGACCAGTGTCGACATGACCGGTCGCCTGATAGTAGATTTGAAGCTGTTTCCCCTGGCTGATAACGACAGTACAGCTTCGACCGCGGTCATCACACTAGACGGCTATGGCGCTGAATGGCTTTGACCCTCAACTGATGGCCACGCCCAGGCCTACTGCATGGGACAGTGAACTGGTTGAAGCTCGAAGGGTGTTTCCAATTTCCATGATAGTATAAGTGTAAGCCAAGCTGCGCCTTGATTGCTGCCGTCTCCGCAACAGCGCAGTCGAGGCCAATGTTGTGATCAGGGCGATGACATGCCGAGTGTGACAAAGAACCCCTGGAAAGAGCCGTTGGTCCAAGCTTCGGCAGCATATCCGGAGCCGAAAGGAAATTTCCGAGATCACGCCGTTGCACCGTTAGGTCTTACCTTAGCTGGAGTTGGCCGTTCCTGCCGTTGAAGAACCTCCAATTGGAAGGAGTGGGTCTTAAAACGGTGACTCTCCGCTACCTGTAGGTAGGTACCTTACCTAGTGTTGGCCTTCCACATTTCCTTGTCAACAACATGCATCCAGTTCGATCCCAACATCCCAACTCGCTCCCGATTCTGCTCAGATGGCCATTCTCAGCCCCGGCATCACTGGCGAGATGAACGGCGGGTCAGTGCGAGATTGAACTGCCACACCTTTGAAACCGCGCAGTGCTCCTTCAGATGGCTCTGTCTGCTCAGTGTCGATATCACGAACCAAGCGCCTTGGCATGGAAGGTAGTAGCGAGGGAAAGGGCGCAGCATTGTGCCAGCTGAACAAAGTCACGGCCCTCGGTACCCGGTACACAGCGATGCGGAGTGCAGACTGCAGAAAGGCCAACGCGTCTAGACCTGGGGGCTGGCCAACGCCTCCGGCAGCTGGTCTTGCAGAAGCGAGCAGACGCAAACCTGGACTGGGCTTCGATGTGGACAAACTGAGGTGGGCAGGCAATCTCTCACACCGGAAGTGGATGCGCCAGCGGACTAGCAGACTAGCAAAGCAAATTCCTTGTCGAGACCAATGCAACGGCGGCACAGCAGACAACCTCCGCCTTTTCCTTCCTTGCTCGCCGCCTAGGCCCATGCGGCCTGACATGCAACCTCTATGTATAGGATGTAGCTGGTACCTTGCGCTGTCTGTACCCCTCATGGTGAAATGGCCACATCACCAGCCATTTGCATATCGATGTCTTCAGCTTTCCAGCAAGAGCTCTCCGCTGTCCTGCAGTCGGAGTCAGGTGAGGTGCATGCGTGGCAGTTCTTAATAAATACACGCGTCTACCATTTGCAGGTCATATACAGCTTGAGGAGAATACTCCACACTCGGTCAGGTCATGCCGAGAACCGTTCGCCAAGACCAGCTGTCTTCTCCGCATCACGAAGCTTCCCCTCATCACGACACCATCCAGGGCGAGGACGCTTGACCAAATGTAAGGTATGTCGGACCATAATCACTAATTATCAGTTCCCGATACGGTGCATTCCCTTTACCTTTGTAATGAAGTGCAGGTTTTTCAATATAGAACTCGCCCACAGACATTAGCAACATCATTGCGAGAGCGCAGAGGCAGATCTAATTTTACTCACAAACAACCTGCATAGCAACAGTGACACCGCAGAACCGAGTCATTCCGCTCCTCGGGCTCCAGATGCGCGGCAAGCCAGGGCCTTCCTTGCGCTCCTTGACATCCGCGAGCCGTCGTTACATCGCGCAGAAGCACCTGCGCAAGCCAATCACGTCGCCGATGCCACCTTGCGTCTGCACCGGACTTCTTGACCGGGCCCGGAGGGTCCACATCATATCGCATACCTTGCCGAGTGTGACGACTCGGACCCCGGAGAAACCCGCTACGAGAAGACGAGACGAGTCGCATCAGGAGAGCGTAATATCAAACTCTTCAAGCTGCCTCAATCGCGCGGTCAGAGCAGCCATTGTTCTAAGACAGTGATAGGACAAAGAACACGGGAAGTGGGCAATCCGCTATCCTACTGTAGTAGTTCGAACTACGGTAGGATTGAGCGCCTGGAGGCCTTTGTCCTGTGTATTGGTGAACCCCGTATCCAGCCGGACATGACATATTGCTTGACCTCTCCGTCACCGGGTTGGCTCGAACCTGTCTGGACCGGCTAGGTACCGCAAGTGAACTGCTCTGCCGTTTCTATTTCCAGCCCAAGCTTTCAGACATGTCTGGTTCAGCCGGTTCTTGCACAGCAGTGGATGCGGAGTGCGCACGCACGTTACGTTGATGAAACTGTGAGAAGACACTTCGTGTTTTCCAGATTGCCGCGGCGGAATGAACATCCTACTGTGACAATGAGAAACTGCTTGACCACACCGGAAGGGGCTCGTCCTCCCGGCCCGAGACGCGACATGTGCTGTCCACGTATCTTGCCCATGCCCAGACTTGCTGAATATGGAGCTTTTTGGCCCAAATCGGCCAGTCATTTCTTTCGAGAAGCCCCTGCCAGGTTTGCCGGAGAATTGTATTTGGGATCTCTGGTGTTAGACTGCCCATGATCGTTGATCGTCATCTACAAGTTTGTGCTATACTTGATGTGTATTCCTCCGTCGGCAGACGAGTAGATGGAGGCATAAAGAGAGGGAGGCGCCTCGGAACAAGGTCCGGATCACCCCAATATCAAAGCCCAAAGGTCGCTACGGTAATAGGGAGCTACTTCTTGCCGTTGTCTTGATAGGTGTCTTGCGCCCAGGGCCTTGTGGTTTCCAGGGGTCTCTGTTGACACGACGCCTAAACTTCGCGCAGCTCTGGGAATTTGTTGCATCTCAGTCTACAAGTCTGACTGTCATGAAAGAATGTGCCAGAGTACATTGTCTTGCGAAGCTTCAGAGCGGACTGTTACGTCAACTGTGCAGGCCATGCGATGATGTAAAGTCCGCCCTTACTATGCTAAGCCTTACTTCGTCTGATAAGATCAGCGAGCCTTAATCGCCAGCAATAAGGCGGCTCCCGAGGATGAGCCGTGGTACACCCTCCGCACGTCCCAGATGGAACGAGGAGTGGTCGGGCAGACACCGTCCGCGAGACTGTTTCGTCGGTCCACTACACACACGCCACGGGGAGATCTCTTGGACTTGACGCACGGATATCTGCCAGAGAGTGTGTATCTGCATGACTGGAGCGAAGGGCGCCCCTGAGATAACATGGCGAAGATGGTGGTGGAGGTTGGTCTTGATAATTGGCCGTATATGGCTGGGGAAGGCCAGTCGAAGCACGCTCGAGACCAGTAACAACATGCATAGAGACTGCACGTGGCGGTTTGAAGCCAAGACTGCATTAGTCTCGCACAGAAAGGCTCTTCGTCACCTGATGGACTCTCGAAATGCAAGCCTGAAACGAGAGGGGAAAGGTTGGAAGGCTTGAAGCGTAGCTCTAAGGCCGTTTGTTGTTGCTTAGGAGGGGTAGGACATGCCCCAGAATGGCTGCGTGCAGCTTTGAACGGGCTTTTGAACCATAGATAAGGAAGTTCGGGCGTGAAGCTGCAGGGTCACCAGGGGTTTGGGGTCATATGTGTGCACTTCATAAAGGAGATAGTAGACAGCACGTAAGGAAGAGACAAATCAGCCGAGCTGTCGATGATGTCTAACATGACATACTGAACATGTCGTAGGTTGAGAGGATGGGTTCAGCCGCCGCACCGCGTTGTACCGTTAAGCTGACGGACAGATATGGTTGATGAGCTCAAGCAGGTGCGCTCAAGAAGTTGACCAAATCGGCCAGTATGTGGTGGGTCAGAGCGAAGACGGCCACGTACCTAGTAGCAAAGTTGAGAGATCAACGGTTCGTGACCGGCCATGGCACCAAGAAGGGACCTCTGACTTCTAGATCCCAGACTAGTATGAGCACTGACCGAGGGAGCCAGGGGTTTCGAGAGGATCTGAATCAGTTTGAGGCCCCTTTCTCCCAGAAAGAGGGTTCCTCGAACCGCTACTGGCGGATAGTTGCAAGGGTCTTTGTATAAGACTCGGGCTATATGTCTGGCGATATGGGTTAGCATGCTCTGTCTCTGTTGGCTTCTCTATTCGTCCAACGTCCTCACCTACAGTGGAATTTGTGGCAACCAAGAAATGGCGAAATATCACAAAATGCCCGATAGGCAGAGCTTGACACCTCCAGCTCCTGAGCAATGAGCTGACACGAACAGCACACCCGCACGCGTGACGCCGTTTAATCTAGAACTGGACAGCCGGCGCCAACAATTTCGCGCTCGAAAGGCACAAGCTCTCCCCGGAGCCTACAAGCAGCACTTGATACCCACTTTCAAGCGCCACAAGGGGTTGCTGATTGGATGACATGTTGTCGTGAGATCCCAAAAGGACACGAATGTGGAGTTGAGTCTCTGTTATCAATGTCGACATGAGGGCGGCCTTATCTGGGGTCCATCTCGAGCAGTGGTAGCGCCTGAGCGGACCATGCTGGCTTCATCCTGCGAGCGTGCGTTCAAGCGGGGAGCGTCGTGGACCCTATATCACACCGGAGTGACGAACGTACCGCAGTGGAGCCTACCAAAGGGCATTGATACTCGCCGTGGTCTGCTGAATCGCAACACATGTGACCCTGGCTGGGCGGCAATATCTGACCTATAATGCAGAAAGATGCTTACTGGCCGATGTTGGTTCTCATTCACGATGAACAACAAAGGTCGAGGTTGTTACTGAGCTGAAGAGCCTCAAGCCGCGTTGTTATTAACTGCGGCAATAGTGTCCTGGAACCATCTAATGCAATGATATTTTTGGCTCACAGGACGGAGACGGGCTGGTGCGGGAAGGTGTGTAATAACGGGACCGAGATTGACAACCACACTATGAGAATGAGGGAGCCTGGTCAACGATCATGAGCGTAGTACAACGGGGGTGATCTCACTCGGTGCAAGCAAAGCCTGCCGTGTACGCCAGGACACGTGAGTACGGAGAGATAGGGTTGAGGCCACCGCATCGAGGTTCAAGAAAAAGCGACAACCTTCAGACGTCGAAGGGGCTTCTCACAGCAACGTCATCGTGTGAAGTAGTGTGTATCGAGCTGACGAATAGACAGAACTGCAAGTTATGGATCAATCCCAGCTCCATGGTGACGTGTTGAACGGGACGAGCTCGTCTCCGGACATGGAGAATGCAGAATAGGAAGGTGTAGGCAACCCAATGCAGGATGGCGGCTCGATATTGGTACACAGTCTCGCCAACTCCAGGCTCCGTGGAGAAAGACAAAGACCGGTACAAGCGGAGCTACTCAGCACACGGAGCACCGAGGATCAAGGTGCTATGGAAGGCAATGAAGTTGACAGCGCACAGTACCAGAGCTGACTGACACTAAGTTCTGATCCTGAAGCGTCATCCAGCCTGTAACAGCTGGCTAAGATAAGTCGGTTCGCCGCTGTCGATCAGAAAGGGTGCAGAAAATCAGTTCTGGAATCCTTCCTCTGGGGCTGAAGAAGCCCGACCAGCTCTGCCGCCCAGCACCAGGTGCCTCTGCATAATTCTTCCTCCTGGCGGTCGTGGGAGTTTGTGTTTAGGCTAATTGAGCCTCGCTGTTGAGCAGGATATAACAGTGTGAACATGTCATCTTCAGCAGCGCGGTCGCGGCAGCTATCTTGTACGAAGAGTTCGGTACTGTCACAGGGTGAGGAGATACCGCATGGCGACCAAGTATGGTTCAACCAGAGTCGCAACTGGAAGAATCTGGGGCGGGCCGGGAAGCTTTCGGCATCCAGAGGTTGCATGTGCGAGGACAACGAAAAAAAAAAAAGGAAAACCATTTGCCGCAGCTTAACTCAAGAGTGGACTGCACTTGTAGTCTAGACGATGTTAAAGCTGCTGATGACTGGCTTCGGGATCTGCTCCTCCACGGGGTTACTTCACCAGCCTGCGGGAGATTGTTGGACGGACTAAGCATCCTCTAGGCTGTGGTTCTGTTACCAGTGCCTCCTGCCAACGATTCTTAGCTATCCGATGTCATCTTGGAACAATTGATCCACCACGTGCTTTTCCAATGGAACGGAGATGCTTTTGTCCAGGTCTTCGATATGACTATTTCAGTCACCCCTTGAAGGGTGTGGAAGTGAGCGGGACAACGAACCGGGTACATCAATACGAAGCGGCACGGCTGGGTCAGCACGTAGCTTGGGCTTCCGGTCGGAGTTACCGCGACCTGACATGCTAGGAACACTTGTATATTGCAAATGAAATCCTGCTAACTTGGTCTCAAGCGACCTGGGCCTCAGGTATCCACATCATCTGCTCGTTAAGAAGGTTGAGAACAACAGCCAGTGTGCAGTTCCAGCTGAGAGACAGAGTGTAATTGGCGGATTTCAGCAAAAGTTAGTGTTTGATAGGCCTTTGTACCTATCAATAGGACTAACTTAGACGTGACCCTGATTTAATTCAGATGTCGTCAATCGTAATTCTTGTGCGAAGGATGGCCAGAGCAGGTCAGCGCGTTTCGTGCTGGGCTCTGCGATGATCTAGCCCTGTGCCGCTAGGAGTGAGAGGCAAAGAGCGTTCCCGATTTGTCAAACTATGCTTGACACGAAAGCTCAAGACCTATGAAGAAGGATTGCGCGGTGTAAGCGAGGATGAGAAAACTGTGGAAGTAGAAAAAGGCGTTCGTAAAGCAAGCCAGGAGCTGCAAGGCTACAGGGAAAGCCCAGGTCTGCGTTGCTGTACTTCGTAGGGTACCTCCTGTAGCAGTACTTTACTACCCGGTTCCAATTTGGTGGACCGGTGGCAGCTCGTTGACACAGGGCAGCGCATTAGGCCTTTCGAGTTGCCATGTCCTTGTCAAAGTCACATTGATCCCAGACCGCTCTCCTTCCCGTAAACCGCATGACTCTACTAAAGCTGGAATTCCAGGACAATGCTACCGATGTGGCGGAACAAAGAAGCCTTTGGTTTCCCGGGTTCGACAGATAATGCGAGCCACAAGCGGCTTGTAGCGGAGTCTGAGACGGGGTCTCAAGTGTGGGGTTGAGACCTTGAGATCTGAGACGCATTGTGGTGAGAGGATTCTAGTCGCAGGAAAGTCATCAATCCTGGTTCAGATCGAAAGTCGCATCTGATCTGCCCCTGGGCGCATGGGCTAATGCGAGCGGGTTTTACAATACCAGGTAGGGAAAGCTTCATTGCAAAAAACTGAGAACTGAAAGCGATATTCCCTGCGCTCTAGCAAGCAGTGGATGTCAAGTTTAACCACTTCTACGTGGAAGCACTGTTGAGGTACTTTTGTACTTTAGGTAGGTACTTGTCTAAAGGTAAGGAAGGTAAGGTACCTGACCGTACTCAACCACAAGAATTCGCGGGGCGACAAAGCGTTACCAGGATGTTGCAGGTACAACCGGCGCAAAGGTGGTTCCTCAAGCCAGTCGGAAGCTCTGGCAAGCAATCTGGAACGGAAATATCCCGACGCGCTATGTACTGTACGTACCTGGACACGTGTTGCAGTTTTAGATCCCAGATCGGTAACCGGCACAACAATGGACCTCGTGCCCTTTTTTGAACGAACTTTGTCAACTGCGTTTGTTCGCCCCTTCCCCTTCTGTCATTCTGTTGGACGGGCCAGGGCCCACCCCCTTCCACATCTGCACTATACCTAGGTATCTTTAACATCTCTTGCCTCTGCGCTAACAACTTCGCTTCGACAAGCTCCTCGATAACCGGCGTATTTTCATACGGACAAGGTGGCGACTTTGAGGACTCTGTCATGAACCGAGTAGGCTTGGCAGGCTCAAGTTCAAGGTGCAAAGATAAAAATAAAGACGTCCAAATTAAAAACATATGCTGGGTACCTATGCTTGCCATCTCGCCTCACGTTCAAGGATAAGGTATTGTGGCTCTGTGACGTTGGAGCTATCAGCAATCGATTCGGACTCCATTCCGAGTGCTCTTACATCATTTATTGCTCGGAGGAAGATCACACTCTCCCCTCCTTTTCCGCACTATTGCTTCACTATCAGGTACCGTCGAGGAGGCGGACAACTCCTTCGTTCACCTCCCAAGGCTACCTTAGGCTTTTAGTGTACGTACTAGGTAGAAATACTACCTAAGGTGTCCGTACCTATGCAGAGCTAGGTGGTGATGGACATGGAAGTGTAAAATGTGGGGTCCACCAACCCCATGCATCTCGGCCGTTGAATCACAGTGGCAGGGTTTCTCAGAACGAGATAAACTCGTCATAAAACGGGATCCTAGTTCAGGCATAGGAAGCCGGCAGAGTGAGGTTCAACCAAGATTTGGATGTGGCCCGCCACAGATTGCCTTGTCAGAACCATGGATAACGAGGCCTGACCACAGATCTACCTTTCCAGTCCGGCTCTAATTTCGCATTAGGAAGTCTTGGTGGCCCGACACATGTCATTGCGCAGTACTAGTACTCTTCTCGGCCAGCGCCGTAACGTGAGCGGCGTCAACGCTAAACAGCAGGGAATTGACGAAATTGTTGGACGGCTTGAATGTCTCACCGCCCGCCTGCAGAGCATGTCGAATCATCTGCCCAGATTTGGCGTGACGACGCCCGCAGGTCTGCCGATGCATTCCCAATCGGGCGCTCCATCCTAGCTGCGAGCGAAATTGAATAAGCCGTTTGTCATGGCACATTTTGTCATTGTGTGCATTTGCCAGCCATGCCATGCCCTCGCAGGCCGCGAGACGTCAAGCCACCACGAGCGGCACGTTGAGCGCTGAAACGGGCCCGCTAACACACCCTGGTCTTGCGCTGTCCCCGGTCCAAGGCCCCCGGAAACCTATCCAGGGCATCATGATTTTGATCGTCGTCGGTTACTCCTACCGGTTGTCGAGCGTCCACTTCCCGGTGTCAGCGGTCTCAATGCTCAGCCTCTAAGGAAGCGATGTTCACTCATGCAGTTGCACTGACCCTCTGTGGAATATTCTTCTGACGTTCCAATGCCAATCGTCAGCATGGATGCCGTGGCTTCTAGAAAACCGCCATCTTCGGCGAACCGTTAGCATTGACGCACGTCCAGGTCCGGGAGCGCTGGTCAGCACTACACGGGAGCGAGGGTACTACCAGGAAGGCATGGCTGGGAGCATCCCTACCACAGTACTGTGGTAGACGATGATCGTGAGGGGTCGCAAAGTAGAGCCAGCTAACTCTGAGAGAAACATGAGACATAGGGTTCGTCAGCAAACATGAGGCGTATGGAGCAAATTTCAGTCTTCAAAATGGCGTATCATCAGATATCTGGATCACCTTGGCTATCGGCTCCAACAGCTAGTAAGAGCAGCAACAAGATTGCTGCTCCCAGCGGCGACCGGCTAGTACGGAGCACGGCTCTCCAATATGCAATGCACAGCCAGATGAGCGGATTTAAATTAACTGCCGCCGATGCATTAGCAACTGGCAGCACGCTGTTCCTGAATATCTCGGCGACATGCCATGTGGCCGCACGAGCATAAAGCAATGATACTAAGGAGATGGCGAGGAGGGTGGTTTGGCTTTGATCGATGGCGTCAGTTATGTCAACTCAGGCATTGCGAGCAGCCCCTAGCGCGCGACGATCCGACCTGACCATCTCATCCTGAACTTGTTAAATGGGGAATGGCATAAGCCAGCTTCCATGACGATCTTCTGGAAGCCCAACAGTCCAGCAGGAGTACCATGGTCGATGACCACACAGGTGTGCATCGCTCGCGGATTGTCATGCACTGGCTTGTCCTCAGAATCTTAGCTAGCATGCGTTGACAGCGTCGACAGGCTGGCAGCACCCCTACCTAGTTGAAGTTCATCTGATGAAGGAGCCAGAGATGGCCCGATTGTCAAAGGCGCTGGGCGAATCCTGGGGGCTGCCAAGCTCAAACGCTCGGAGTGCCGTTTCCGCTGAGGTGTCCTGAGAGGAATTGGAATAGCTCCAACGCCTACCTATCTAGAAGCGCACTAAGTTCTTCTAGCGATTGCAAGTCAGAGCACGATTAGGCGTGCACGGACTCCAGGTTCAAGGTCACACAGCAAACGGGCTAGGCGGCGCCTGACCGTTTGCTGACTTGCCAGGCTTGCCTTGTCCTGCTTGCGCAGGGTGCAGGGACGGTGTGAAGTCTGCCAGCATTAAGCTAATGCTGATTGATTGTGGTCTGTCTTCAAGTCGAAGTTACCATGGCCCTGCGAGAGCCGTTAGGCCTTTCCCTGTCACTCGTCCCCTGTCACGACCCTGTCATGGCGTCGGCGCGCCGCTGCAGCAGGGCAAAGGCAGCCTAGGACCGCCCCTCACGCATGGCCCTGGCCCTGTCATGGCAGTCGATGCACCATTAGACACACATCCGGTACATTTAGCCAGAGTCCCACACAAGCCATGGTCAGGTATCCTCTACTTTGCTCTTCTCGAAGTCCTTTCAACAAGCGAAGTTCTTCTCGCCTCCAGTCATCTCGCCTGGAAGCAGACGAGGAGTGAAATTTGCAGCAAAGAACTGTATACCTCTTTTAGGACGACGTGATAGACAGGGGTTTAACATCATCGGAGTGGGGGCAGCTCCCAGGTCGATGGACTCGCAACTGCTGCTTAGCCCGGAGACATCGAAGCGTACCCTGGTATGCCATAGTCAGGGCAGTTGAGCGAGCCGAAGGATCCTTGTTCGATTACTAGCACGGAAGACACCTTGATTAAGCACAAAACCGACGTCTTTGACAACAGAGGCTAGGCCCCGGTAACATCAGACATAATCCTCGTCGTTAATCATAACGCTTCTCGCCCGCGACTGTTATTGCTGCCCACCTCGCTGAGCTCAACATCGCCTGCTAGTGGACGGCGCGTGTCCTTGACCACTCCTGGGTTGCACTCTTAACACGCCGATACACCTATATCTCCACCGCCGTCCCAGCCCATTTTGTCCCATCGCGCCCTCATTCTTGTTACCGGTTCCAGAAGATCTTTCCCCATATCAACCAAGAACGTAGGACCAAACCCCAGATCCTTCTTACTCCCTCTACGACGGCCCGGTCAGAGATATTCTGCCACACCCGTCACATTCCACATCGCACTGCATTCTATTCTTTTTACGGAGTTAGACTTTCGACTGGACGTCTGCAAGCGCCCTCCGGACCTCGACTTGCGTCTGCACAACTTCTAACCGCAACAGAAGAGCTCCAGACTTAGCTCAGACGCTGCGCTTCGACATCAATCGGACTTCACCGTCATATCTCTGAGTTCCAAGCCCTTCTACTTCATCTTCCACCAGGGTTCCAAAGCCGTAAGCCGGCGTGAGAGAAACTTTATCGAATTCGATCTCCGCACCATCAACCGTGCCAGGAGGAACCCCTAGGCTCTGTTGACACCTCTTTTCTGAAGAGACCCTTTCAGAACCAAGGCAACCAAGGCACTGATTGCATCAATTCAGTGCAGTCGACCTCAATTAGGATCGGAGGGGCGGGAAGGCAGAGAGTTCCAAAGCAGAACCGGGGGTTGAACGCAGGCAGGCGGCCACCATCCAAGATCCTGGCTCAATCCAATACGGAATTCTACTGCTCGCAACCCTCCACTGGCCGGTGACACGCTTGGCCTTCCTCCACTGCCCGCACCAGGGCTGTCTCTAATATACCTCTCGACTCCTTCGGCTGCAAAGGACAGACATTGCAAGGACTAGGCAGTCCCTTCCTGGACCGCCCACCCCGCCCGTCGAGACCATCTCCACAGCGAGGCGGACTTGCCCTGCGTTCTCGGCACAGTGAAGACCCACAGTCGACCTGTCTGGGAATCTATATCGCATCTCACCCACTATAGGTGCACATCGTTAAGCACACACCCTGCTGCAGCTTCCGCGTCCATTACGCTGCCGCTTACAGCGCACACTCGCTCCGCTTCCGACTGCAGACTTATACATACCTCTACCTCCCAGTTTTCCTTCACATCAGACCTCCTCAACCAAGACTTCCTTTACGTGCCACAACAGTGGGTGACTAATAGGTCAGATCCGTTTCCAAGACCTGGCTGATATCACTGGTCCCCGGATACATCACCAGTTATAGCTTCTTTGTGGACAGCGGACGCCACGTCTTGCCGCCCGAATCTGTGTCGCGTCTTTGCAAGGTTCAACCGTCGCATCGAGTCTCAAAGCACCGAGCTTTCGAAGGACCTTGCGGCGCAAATACTTCGCTTCGATAGCAAAGGGCCAGAGATCATACTCTGGGACATGGTCTGGTCGGCCTTGGCTTTCACTACATCAACTCAGACATCACTCTCCAGCATTTCAAAAGGCGAAGGACGCTGTCTTAGCCCCGATCCTAAGCTACGAATCACTTGTTGGCAGCACCATAGGAGCACTAGCTCTGGTATACCCGATGGCCTACCACATGGACGAGCCCGACTATAAGCTAGAGGTGCGGCAGCAGCCCGTGTACGCACGGGTAGCTATCGGCAAGGAAAAAGGTATGTACCGTCAGGACAGACTCGGCACTGAGACGAATGCTTACCGATGTACCCAGACCGCAAGCCAATAGACCCGCCTCCGATCGTGCAGCTCAAAGTCAGCGCAAAGAAGGATCCCATGCAGAACTTCCTACAAAATCCGTACCTAATAATGTCATGCCAACTCATCAAGGCTAATGACGATGACAAAGACACGTCGGGGCCGGTGTCGAACGCTCTGCTCGGCACAATCGTCTCATCGCTCTACAGTTTGAAGGATACCGATAACTCGGTTGGAGGCTTCTTCGTCTTTGGGGACCTGTCGGTCAAATGCGAGGGCACATACAGGCTCGAGTTTACGCTGTTCGAACTCAAGATGCCAGACAAGTGGTGCTGGTACCTAGCGAGTGTACGGTCAGACCCCTTCACAGTCTATGCGCAAAAGTACTTCCCCGGAATGGCCGAGTCAACCTTCCTCACAAGGTCGTTCAGCGATCAAGGTGTCCGTCTCCGGTTACGGAAGGACTCTCGCAGCATCACGACACGAAAGCGGAACAGCACAGTAGCGGACTATTCTCGCCAGTACTCTCGGCATGATCATACCCAAGAAGTCAGTCCCGCGAGCGCCAGAGGAGACCACCACAGTCGTTCGGGCTACGGCGATGCCATCTCACCTGTGGATCGTGTAAGGGGGATGCAACAAGTCGGAGGTGCATATTTCGACAATTCTCCGCGGCTTGGAGAGTACTCACATGGGCCACCGGGTGGGTATCCGAGTTACGGTGGCTACGATGAGCCACGAGCGAAACGCCAGCGTATGGTAGAGCCTAGCAACGGTCATGGCTACGAGAACCATGACTTCACACCCTATCAAGCTGCTGGACCGCGAACAATCCCAGAAATGCCGCCGACTTCTATATTGCCATATTCCTCCGGCTATGCGGTCACGAGCAGTGCGGCGGTCGCAGGTCTACCGATGCCAGCCCCCTATACGCACCACGCGATGCCACCACGACTTGACACCCAAATCAGTCCTCACTCAGCGGGCCCCAGCTCCGCAACGTCAACATTCTCCCCCGGAGCGAGGAGATCACCCGGCTCAGGGTATCCTTACCACCTCGGCACATATTCGTCGACGCCAACGACACTACACTACCAGAGCGCACCTCCTCCTGCGCATACGAACGGCTTAGGTCTAGGACTGGATTTGGGGAGCGTGGATGACAAGAGCCACCAGCACCAGCACCAGCATACGAGTAATGGACCGGGTTTATGAAGCGACTTGACAACAGAGGATACCCTTCGATTCAGAAAACCTTGTTTTGGCTATTTTCTTTAGTCGTCATTATGATCATACCCCACTCGCGTCTTTCTGTTTGCATCTCCGTTTGGAAGAACCCGACATGGTCTAAGGGGGTTTGAATAATAGGTATCGGGCGGCGATTTTGAGTATCAGAGGATGTAGACATTGGCGATCTTGGCAGCATCACGGAGGGAGGCGGGAAAAGAACACGGGCTTTCAGGGTATATACCATGTTCACTTGGACATTCTTCTGGCAACATAGACTTTTTCTTTTTTCTATTTGTTTATTGGGGCATTTCGACCGCCTATTTGTTTGAGTCTGGCTCGTAGCACAATACCACATGTCTTTACTCCCCATCTCTACAGCGAAGAAAACCCTCTAGAATCACTGAACGGAGCCAGTCCAGCAACTTGTTGCATACCACCCGCATCGAAAAAGATCTCACAATGATCGTCCCGTTTTGGGATGATAGCATGTTTGATGCGCTCGGAGCTTTTAGATCCATGACCAGGTTCGGGGAGGCTAGTAAGAAGAGCGGAGGGCTGGGCTTCGCATGCATGTTGTGTTTCAGAATCTCGTGCCGCGGTGGACTAATGCGCCTTACTAAAGACTTAACATACAGTCTTATGCGTAGGGCCGTCGGACCTATAGTAGTCGACTTAGGCTGCACAGCTAACATATACTCAAGTATCACACTTAAAGTCAATTTCTCCTCACGTTCATTCGGTTTGTACGGTTGTAGAAACGGTAGTGCGAGGTTACGCCAGGACGTTATTGTTGGAGATAACCCCCTTTTAGAGTTTGCCCAGTACGTAAACATGGACGCCCACATGAACGCCACCACTATGGAATTCCCATACCACACCACAGATTGTATACCCAATGCAATCATAGTGGCTTTTAAAGTTTGAGACATAATTGATGCGACGAACTAGTATAAAACTGTTGTGCAACTCCAACTAAGTCTATATTCCTGCCCACTCACTCAAAGTAGCGCTGCTGGCAGGAATCTTAGTTACAGTCCTAAGCAATAAAGTGCTTACTGATGGGCTACCACACCAACTGTACGTCCATGATCAAGCCCATTTCGCACTCAAAGCGCTGTAAAGTGTCTGATTGATGGGTAGCACGCTACCATGCCTCAAATTTGCCGGAAACCCCGTCCGGCTGTTAGCCGTCCAGCCGGAGTTACTCGCCGGATTCGTGCTCTCGTACGGCCTGTATCCGTCTCCCCCGTAAAAATCTAGTAACAGGTGAACCTTTCCCGCCACAGCGTTGTCGAGATACGCGGCCGGTCCCTCCACGCTGGACTGGATGATCGCCGAGCTACCGCCAGGCCGGGTCCATGTCCCGAATAAGCCCGTCGTCGACACCTCGACAAAGACGTTCTTCTTCGTCTCGTCTTTCATGAACCGCAAGAATGTCCCGTTGGTGTCCAGTGGGAGGATCGTCAGGTCAATTATATCCGTGGGGGCCTTGTTGATGTATGTATGTGGAGCTGAGAATGTCTTGAAGTCGGAGGTATATGCGTACCGAATCTGCGTATTGGACGGGCTGCCCGTGTGCCTGGCGTCTGAGGCCGGATAGAACTTGGACGCCCAGTAGACCATGTATTGCACCTTGGCCGGATCCCAGATGGCTTCCGGTGCCCATACCATGCCGGCGGTGGAGTCCTCGACGGTGACTAGGCGTTCGTTGACCCAGTTGACCAGGTCGTTGCTCTCCCAGACGAATATGCCCTTCGAGCCCGTCCGTTGAGAGGCATCCCAAGTCGTCTTCCCAATGTTCAGGTCCGTTCCAACGATATACCACTTCTTGCCAGCATCTGCACCACCACCTTGTACGATAGCTGGGTCCCTCACACCTTTCGTACCTTGCGTGGGCTTCATGACAGGGGACCCTTTGTTGAGAGCCTTGAATGATATAGGGTTATTCCCGTTGCTGAGGTAGAAGTAGACGTAGGGGTCTGCCCCTAGGAAGAAGGCCCCAAGGTAGCCTGAAAGACTAGGATCGGCACGTTGGAGGACATGACTCTCATGACTGGTATGTTCGGAGCTAGGTGCAATGGAGCTAGGAAGAGCTGCGCAGAACGAGGCATACAGGATGACGGTTAACAGGGTAAGCAGCCCTCGACCTCTTTGACAGAGCAGTCGACTATACATGACGAGGTAATAACACCCCGAAGCGAGGGGCGTTGGTTGCCAGAGACCCAGGGACCAGGACAGACCTAAGATGCGGCTGCGGCACTTCAATGCAGAAACCCGGTCTGGGAGATGGCTCACAGCATGCCTTTATACGTAGGCAGCCACCTGGAATTTCCAGAAGTGCTCCCCACAATTTCCAAACGCCGGCTCTCGTGATTGCTGAATTTAGCCTCATCGTCACTTGGTTGTTGGTGGAACAACATGGGTAAATATCTCCAGGTCGGTTACGGTTATGGAAGCGAATTGCGCAAACACTACATTCCCCGCAACGTCTTCTCACCACATGCCTGCCTCTGATCATATAGGCCTTGGCGACCAGTTTTTAAGAAGTGTGTATGATAAGTGGTGTTGTATTTAAGTTGGAGTGGCTGTTGAGAGGCGGAGAAGGTACGGCATGTGGAAGGCAGGGGATGCTGGTCCGGCACCGATACCCCCGTATCCCTTGCAGGGCCCCTACCAATAAAGCCTTCGGTATCTTCTGAAATGATCTTTGCAAAGTCAGCCGACGCTAAGATCGAGATCCTCTTCATCTATAGTGTGGTTGTCGTCAGTGGATAATAAACCTATCCGCTGCCACTCTCTCGACTTGACGTTTCCAAGCATTGCTTGGAAGGCTGCCATACGCACATCAAGCGCTCTCTCCGAAGATTCTGAGGGTTGAGAATCACTCTCAACTCCTACAAGCCTCCGATATTCCTCGTAATCTCGTTTTTTATTGCTAGGAGGAGTTTGTCCGCCGAAGCTTTCGTGATGTGGATCACCATCGTCAGTAGCTTTCAAAGGCGAAACTGGATGTCTTGGAGTGCTGTGGCACGATGGAACCAGAGACGACCGAAGTTGAATACCGTCTTCGTCTTCAGCTTCAACTCGTCCTCTTAGAGGGACCTCAACTGAACTGAGGGAAGTCTGTGTATCAGCCTGGCTTTGACTTGCATCGCGTGTCTCCATGAAGGGTTCCATAAGGATATCGTGCTTAAATGACGCTCCAGAACAGCATGATCCAAACATGTCCTTGATAGTAATACCTTGGCAAACACAGTTATGTCAGCTACGATGTGCATTATCCAAGGGTCGATAGCTTTGGACATACCATCCTTGGCCCACTCCGCCGGGCTCACCGTGCATGGCCACACATCTTTTGGCTTGAAGGCAGATACCAGATCACAGAGCTCCGGATAGGAGGCATGCCGGGAATACGGGAAGGTGATGGTTTTTGGCAGCATGTCCATCACGTCCATATCCTTTGGATGGTATTTTCCTAGTTGGGATTTCTTCACAATGGCATGGACGGCATTCCCTAAAACGGTGTCATTGGCCTCTCCGAAAGTCGATATATCAAGATCAAGAGCGATGTTTCGACCGTTCTGGATAGCCTTGAGCAAGAATGCCCTGATCGCTTCCCTCAGATCGTCCGGGATATTGTCCATATCACCAATGCTATCGGCAGTTAGCAGTGCCATATTGTATTAGGCCGAAACCAGTGAATCCACTAACACTTCAAGGAGGGTGTCAATATCTCCAAGGGATAAGAAGTCCAGCTCGGCATCCCTCTCGAGGTCGTCGCCGCCACCTCCAATGCCAATCTCGGCAAGATCCTGTCCATTTGGCAGGTGTGCGATGATGGGCAAAATTCGGACGACAGGACCCTTCTGCACCACCGAGCAGTAGTTACCCTTCTCGCAGCTGTGCAGTCGAACATTTTCGTCCAGAGTTAGGCATCCAGTGTGATATGTGTTGCCGCACATGAAGCCGACTAGTCCAGGTGCCTCAGGCGCCATGTGGAACTGGTTACCAAACTTGTTGCTTGGATCCTTTGCCACAAGGGACTTGTACACTTTCATCTTGTACTTGTCGACATGAATCCTGGTACCGAGCTCTTTGGAGAGCGCGATCCAGACATCCTCGTAGCTTGTCCCGTAGTCAGCTTCAGAATCTCGATGAGGTCCTACTCTCGACTCACCCATATGTCCAAGCTTGAAAGTGAAAGATGGTATCGACAGGATACCGTGAGACTTTCTGCAGCAGCTCTCGGATACCTTCGGCTTTTGTCTGGAATGTGATGTCGTCGGTGAAAGACGTGTCTAGATAAATGGTATCTAGAGTCTTCAAGCCGGAGCTGTATTCCACCAGAGACGGGTTCCGGGCTATAGCGTTAACCCACCAGGGCTCGCTCCTTATATCACCAGTGTACAGAACGGCTTTCCCATGACCCTCAAATACTGCGAGCATTAGCAGTTGACAAACAGAATGATAGACAGGGTTGACCCACAGAACATGACCGCTCCCGGGCAATGGTTTGCATCAAACAGCGTCACCTGGATGTGATTCTCGGGTTCAAGCTCAAGCGTGACTGGAGTGTTCATAGGCAGTGGTTTCTGCGAGGCGTTAGTTGGAATAGCGAGTTTAATTCGGGTACAGCATTACCAGCAGGTTCTTCAGATGCTTATAGGTCATGATCCGTGCCTCAAGAATGCCTTTGGCGTAGTTGATTCGACATGGAAACCGCTCCAGCTGAAGGAGCAGCTCCTTGGTAGCAGCCGAGCAGTACAAACTCGACGACTGTTAGCTGCAGCAACGTATACGTGATTCCGAGCAGACCTACAAAGGTGATCGAAGGCTTTCTAGACCGGCGAGATGGTCGCTATGGATGTGACTGAGAAAGCAAGCCAATGGTGGTCTCTTGTCGGGGTGCGAACGGAAGAAATCAACTAAAAGAGTAGTCAGTGGAAGCGTGAAAGCGATGTCGGTATACGAGGTGGTGACGAACCTCTGATATCAGGAAACTCGGCCATGAGGCCGTTAAAGGTCGACATGGTGACGCCCGGGAGGGAACCTTGGAACTATCGGGATTCGACGACGAGTACCCTTGACTTGCCTGACAACCTTAACTAGGCTTCAACGCATAACAGTACTTGCGCAACAGGTTGATCTGGAGTGCCGGCTATGAGACTATCATGTGGCTGTCGAAGGTCTGTGCCCTCTTCACGACACAAGAATGCTGAATACGCCATGTGAGCTTTTGCAATTGCCACATTTCTGGACCGAATCACGGGCTCTGTCTGCTAGGTCAAGATACTTTATGCACCTTCGCAAACACACGGTCTCCATCTGTCCCGGGTCGTGCTTTCCTTGTCTAGGCATTGAGGACGAAGTCAGGACCCCACATTGACAGGCAACATTGACCCCCACAGAAATCCAGCCTTTACCGAAGAATAACCGTCAGGCACAAACTGACATCATGAACGCTGGGCTGCTTTGCAGCGTTTTCTCTCTGCACCTCTTTCAAACGGTAAAAGTTGGGGAGAATCTAGGTCCAACGACGCGAATCTGGGCCGAATAGTACCGATATAGCGAAGGATGCTACCTGGAACGTCACGAAGTCGTGAAATCTTAGCCCTGTCGCTCACCTACATTCTCTAGTTCAGGAAGGGACATCCAGGGACAGATATAAAAACACATATCACTACCGTCCGCGACATTACCGAAGCCGGCAATGCGGCCTCGCGAGGCTGGGCAAGAATATCGCTTAGATACGGCATATTCCTTAGTGACCACGGCCTTCAACCCCTTATTTGGGGTGGTTATCCTTCCTCATAGGAGGAGACTGCAACACTCTAAATGGATTCATCAAGGGTTAATTGGGCATTTGTGCTTGTGGTCCCGGTCTCAACCCTGTAAGTAAACCCTTTGTTACAGCTTGAGCGAGATGCTGACTAGATCCAGCCACATAGCCATTGAAATTTACATGCCATTTCGAGGATCCATGAAAGGACTGATGCCTTTGAAACGCTTCGGCTATGTTTGCAAGTAGTTTTCGGACTTTGAATGAAAGGTATAGGCAACTATCTGCCATACTATATTGCTCAGAATGAGGTATATACTCTCTGACCATGAAAAGGTGGCGCAGTGAACCTAATATCCGACTTGGGCGACCGACAGAACAAATTTATCAGATGCACAAACTTTCTGTAGCTCTTTCAGTCAGCAGCAACTGGAACAGTCCGAGGTATGGTCTGGTCCCCGAGTACAGGACGTACAACATATAGAGGTCCTTTGCCGGGACTGTCTCGCCTCTCGGCGTGCCTGGCAATATACAGAGAGTCTCCTGCTCGTCTGTAATGGGCGACGCCTTAGCGTACTGTAGCTTGAAGGCTGACCAGCAGCTAGGTGCTCCTGCTTCAGCTTAAATGACACTGCGTGGCGTATTAGAGTCGTGACTCTACGCTCGGTTCTGAGACTCTTAGCTTCAAGGTCAGCGAGATGCTCTTCAACAAATGTGGTGGGACTTCTAAGGAAGATTTATCATCCATGACTCCGTCCCCGGCATGTGCTAGGGAATTGCTGGGCACTGAATGAGCACTGCATCGTCTGCTAAACGTAAGTCGATATCCCTCGGCGTCTTGGGTCTTACGAAGCACTTTGAACCACTGGTAGTGCGCAGGTTCCCTGCCTCGCGGGTTGCGACCACTTCTGATTATCTCTACCTATACATTGGAAATCCGCTGCATGCTTGGCTTTGAAGGATTCGAGAGAGGCGGTATGCCGGCCCGACGCTCCATGGTGTCTGAAAATAATCCACAGTGTTACAAGGCATTTAAACACTGGGGAATGTTGACTTCGCAGAAAGATTTTAGTGAAGAGTCGCGTAACCAACTCTTACAACTCCTCTCAGGTTGCCCGGAAGTGGATGGCGGCATAGCGGTTCAGAATGGGGGCCCGTGATCTCATCATCAACCTAGGAATAACCCGTCGAGATTCTGTGCCGTCCTCTTTTTAATGATGGCAGTTCAAGGGATTACGGCACGGTTTTGCAGCGGGCTAACCTAACTTGGCTCCATATGGCGAGATCTCGCCGACCCCTAACCGATAACCCTGAAGCTCTCCCCATGCCAAGCCTTGCGATGCTGAATGACGGGAGCCACAAACTTAGGTCATATACCTTCGATCCTTCGCAACGAGCATAAATACCACGGCTTTGCTTCTGGGTTTAGAGCTAGAAGCACTATGTTATCGCCGGTGGCAAGGTAAACTGAGTAGGGTTCTCTGGTGACGTTTCCATCCGACATGCTTGGCAAGAATCCTGGTGTCCTTGTGGCATTGTTGTGTGCGGCGACTGCTGCCACGAGCCATGTACCAACAGCGGTTGTTGGCCCCGGCGCCATCATCGGCACAACTACTGTTCTGCCGTCGTCTACAGCTACAGTCAACAAGTTCCTCAGCATCCCATATGCAGTCACTCCGCCAAGACGCTTCCTTCCACCTGAGCGTCTCGTTCGGTTCGATGGACCCGTGAACGCCACTCAACTCCCTCACTTGTGCATTCAGCAAAACTATGGTCGGTTAACTGGCCCATGAAGGAAGCCTCCTGAAGCAGCGTTCACTGACCTGCGAAGCTCACGAGACCCCTGAACAAGTCGCCGACGAGAGCGAGGATTGCCTGTATTTGAACGTCTACACTCCAGCCGGGTGTAAGGGCGGCAAGGCTGTCATGTTCTGGATCTACGGCGGCGATCTGACGTCGGGCGCTAGCTCAGCCTTTGACGGCTCGAGTATCGCTGCGAACCAGGATGTGGTCGTAGTAACATTCAACTATCGTGTCAATGGTATATCCCCACTGGATCTCCCACATCTCTTCTTACTGCCTGTTTCTATCACAGCTGTGATGGGGTTTTATGAACGCCACTACTAACGCTTTTCCTTGCAGTCTTCGGGTTCTCCAATGCTCCCAACCTTCCGCTCGAGTCCCGCAACGTCGGGTTCTGGGACCAGCGCCTTGCCCTGACCTGGGTACATGAAAACATCGCAGCATTTGGCGGCGACCCACATAAAGTAACCATCTTCGGCGAGTCCTCTGGTGCATCGTCTATAGATCGGCTGTTGACTACGATGCTGGACGACCGGCCGCCGTTCCGGGCGGCCATCCTTCAGAGCGGCCAGGCGAGTGTGAGCCCCTTTCAGAGGGATGGTGGACCCGAGGCTTGGAGCGCTCTCACATCTGCCCTGAACTGCACATCCTCGAGCGGAGACTCGGCCAGTGACGCCGAATTTGCGTGTGTTCAGAGAGCGGACGCGCTCACCATCAGGAACATCATCAACACCGTCGGTTTCGAATTTCGTCCTGTCAACGACAACGTCACACAGCGGGCCACCCCGGTTTTAGGGGCGAGACAGGCTGGTAGCGTGGCCAAGGTGCCCATACTTATTGGCAGTAACGGGCAGGAAGGCATGAATTTGGGGCCCCAATATGGGATCACCAACTTCTCGTCGGTTACAGAGGCTGAACTGCAGCAATTTTTAGTTGCAGTAACTGGGAGTGCTGAGTTGGTGGGCGCTGTCCAACCACTGATCGATGAGATCCAGGGCAACTTCCCTTGGTTTAACCTGTTCGAAGCTGGCGCCCAGCTGTACACCGAGGTGCTATACCAATGTGTAAGATGCCCCTTCGCTAGTTTGTGTCCCGCAATTCGCCGCAAAATCCAGACCATTGCTGACAGTTGACTGGTCATATAGCCTTCGAAGCTCGTGGCAGAAGCTTCGGTTCAGGACAGAATCCCAACCTGGCGATATTATTACAATGCGACCATTCCCAACGTTCAGCCTGAAGGCTACCCGACCCTTGGTGCTTTCCACGGGGCCGAGCTGTCAGTGGTTTTTGGTACCTATCCTGCCGATAACGCAACGGACCAGGAGATAGCGTTGAGTGCTTTCATACAGACTACGTGGGCCAACTTTGCTAAGGATCCGCTGGCTGGTCCGGGATGGAAGGCGTTGAACGAGGCGAGCGACGAGCTTGCCTGCCTGGGATGCGAAGGTAGCTCTGGCCTCAAAATCGTGTCTTCGAGCGTCGTGGATTCGAGATGCTCGCAGTATGCTCCGCTGTATATTGCTACCTTGCCATATTTCTGAGTATCACTGGGGCCAAATACCATCCATATCTATTTTTTGTGCCGATTCTTAAGCAGTGGTGACGCTTTTGACAAAATAGAGAACTAGACTCCCCCCTAGGTTCCAGTTATGGAATACTTATACGTACCTAAAGGTCTTCGTTTGCCTCGAGTTCCATAACATCACCGTCTTAGCTCCGGAGTATGCTAAGCTTCCTCCAACAGGGACTGTGGTACCGTCTTACGTGTGACGGTTTTAGCATGCTCCTATTGTAGTACACCCTTTCGAAAGAGCTCGGCCCGGCAACGGAAGCTGGCGAGGAACTATAATTTTGCTAGTGATCCTTTTCCTGCATCGCCAAGACTCTCGCTTGCCTTAGTTCTCCCCAACTCTGAACGGTTTCTGCGGAGAAGGCGGAGAACAGATCGATGCGGGGGACGATCTCGGGGTAAAGCCGCCCGGATGCTGAGCTTGCTCGCTCCATCAATGCAGGCTGAACCAGATATGTTTACTTGTTAGACGATCTCTATATAACGTACCGGCCCGGTCTTCGAATGACGAGATGTGGACTTCCCGGCCAGGAGTCTCGTCACTGTCTTCTCATTATCCAAAATGGTCCGATCAAGCATCCTGACTTCCCTGCTCTTCGCAGGCCTCTCGGCCACCAAGTACATCGTCCCTGGTGCGCGGTGGCGTGATACCGATGACAACTTGGTAAGCGCTCATGCTGGGTCTGTGACCGTCGACAAGGCTGGCAAGTTCTGGTTGTTCGGCGAGTACAAAATTGAAGGTCAAACCGAAGGTGGCGGTGTCGCGGTGTACAGCTCCGATGACCTAGCAACATGGGAGAACCATGGTCTCGCTTTGGGTATGTGTGCGGCTTTGGATGCGACACTCGACCCTGGATACTGATTGTCGTGCATAGCCCCAGTTAAGGGACACCCGTACATCTCACCTTCCAATATCATCCAACGGCCAAAAGTCGTCTACAGCAAAGTCAGCGACGAATATCATGTATGTAGCATCCCTACCACTGAGTGAACGCGCGGCTAACACGACGCAGATGTGGTGGCACGCGGACAACGCCTCCTATGGACTGCTGCTCCAAGGGTTTGCCCGTTCGCCTAACATCTCTGGTCCATATACGTTCGTGAGCGCCACTGCACCCTTGGGCAACTGGTCGCAGGACTTTGGTATGTTCACCGACTACAAGGACGGCCGATCATACGCGTTGTACTCCAACGGCGATAGCAAGGAAGGCCGAGACGTCTATCTGACCTCATACAACGAGGACACGACAGCGCTTGAGAAGGTCATCCACCGCTTCGACAAGTACGACCTTGAAGCCCCCAGCATCGTGCAAACAGAGAAGAGCTACTATGCTCTCATGAGCCACAAAACAGGCTACCGTCCAAACAACGTAGTGGCCTTCCGTGCCGACTCCTTGGCTGGACCGTGGTCGCAGCCCTTTATGGTAGCCCCGCTCAACACCCGCACGTTCAACTCCCAGTCTGGCTTCGCCCTCACAATCAAGGGCACCAAGAAGACGACGTACCTCTACATCGGTGACCAGTGGGACTCCAACTCCCTCTGGGAGAGCCGATACATCTGGCTCCCCATGCAGATCGACGACGACAAGAAGACGCTCGAGCTAGTCTGGAACGACGTGTACGACCTCGACGTCAAGACGGGCGAGTGGACGCCCGTGCAGGGCCAGACCTACTACGCCGCCGACGCCACGGTCGCGGGCGGCGCGTTTAGGCAGGAGGCCAACTTCGCGAGCAAGGGCGTCATCGCCACGGGCATCTACGGCAACGACAGCACCGTCACGTTCGAGGGCGTAGAGGGCACCGGCAGGCCGCAATGGGTGTCGTTCTACTACCAGAACATTGACGACACGGGCTTCGGCGACCAGCCGGGCGGCACGCCGGACCGCATCGGCGGCGCGTTCCAGCTGAGGCGCGTGTCGAGCGTGGTGGTCAATGGGAAGGTGGAGGAGCTCGAGACCTTGTTCGAGCGCGACACGCACAAGAGCATTATCTTGTCGACGCCGCTGCTGTTGACGCTCGAGAAGGGGAAGGCCAACACGATTACCGTGGGCGGGTTGTCGAACGGGTTTGATTACAAGGGGGCGGATCTGGATAGGATTGTCGTTTATCCTCCCGAGGATTGTAAGAAGCGGTGATAGTGCAAGATGAATGAATTGTGTGAATGCATCAAGACTCGTTGTTTAGCATCAAAGCCTTCGTTAGTGGGCTGACCAAGGGAAGCTTTTCCGCAGTAATCCTTTACGGTAAGGCACTAACCACAGTACGTACTGTGGCACCTTAGTGATGACGCACAGCCGCACTGTTAGCGCTCTTTTGCGGGGCAGGCCAATCGCTACGACCGGATACCGACGCTTGCTGACCTTCCGCATGCATGTCTCAGCTTTTTCGGAAGACGGAAGCTTACCCGTTGCCGGCGACCCCTGATTAGATCTGATCGTCTCGGCTTTCCGTCTGTTCGCAGTGGATGCTGGCGCTACAGATAAAGGCTGCTGTCAGCCCAATGGCCGCGACGACGACTTGTTTCCGCATTACGTGACTCTGTCATCATGGCTGGCAGCGTGTTTCTCCAGCTTCTCGACGTTCTAACGACAGGACGCGTCTTCGCCGCCATTTCCCTCTTCTTCCTCGGCGCCTTCATAGTCGACTTCACATGGAAGCCGAGGTATCCGGCGGAGCTGCCGCGCATAGGCTACGGTGACGGTGTCGTGGGAACAATAAGGAATTGGATCGGCTATGTGCTCTACTTCAATGATTGGGCCGCTGAGGGGTATGAGAAGGTAGGTCGCATCCCTTGCGGCCATACAACTCTTATGCGATCTGACAGTTGCGCAGTTCTCCAAGCAGGACAGGACCTTCGTGGTCCCCTCAGCCGCGAGTCGACCGAACGAAATCGTCGTACCGAGGTCGCAGACCATGTGGCTGCTCGAAATGCCCGACCGCGTCGTCTCCACACTCGAAGCGCACGACGACGTGCTATTCAACAAGTACAACTTCCTTGGTGTAGGAAGCGGGTATCCGATTAGTGTTCTCCATAGGCACCTCGCAAGGAATCTTCCAGGTCTCATACCCGGTATACAGGAAGAGGTCCACGGTGTTCTCGACGAGATATTCGGGACCGACACCGAAGAGTGGAAGTCGGTGAACCTTTGGGAGGCGTGGTTAGGCATCGTGCCGCGCGTGACCAACAGAGTGCTCGTCGGGAGGTCTGTCTGCAGGAATAAAGAGTTTTTGGAGCGTGTCGTGCTGTTTGCAGACCAGGTCGTGATGAACTCGTTCATTCTCAGCATGTTTCCGAAGATCGTCCACCCGATTATGGGCAGGATCGTTACGATACGCAACTGGTGGTCCTGGTGGAAGGCCTCTAGAATTGCGCTGCCGACCATCGAGCAGCGACTGCAGGATATGATGCGCAAGCACGCCGGAGACCCTGCGTATGAGAACTGGGCGCCGACAGAAGACTTCATTACCTGGGTGATCAGGCAATCGATCGTGGACGGGAACGTCGCTGAGCTAGATGCCGAGATGATCTCGAAACGTCTACTACCTCTCGAGTTTGCAGCAATCCACACGACTGTTATAACTGGGCAGAGCCTGCTGCTGGACCTGCTCTCCTCTGACCCATCGCTCGGCTACTTGGACCAGATAAAGGAGGAAACTGCCAGAGTCTTTCGCGAAGAGGGCGGACGGTGGACGAAAGAGGGACTGTCACGACTTTACAAGACTGACAGCGCAATCCGTGAGAGCCAGCGGCTCAGCAACTTTGCGACGTCGCTAGTGAAACGCAAAGTTATCGCCCGGGACGGTGTAACAAACCAGGCCGAGGGATGGCACGCGCCCTACGGTGCGCTGTTCATGCTGAACCTGGCTGGTGTGCAGCACGATGCTGATCTGTATGCAAATCCCCATGACTACGATGCGTTTCGATACTCGAGGGTCAGGATCGAATATGCCGAGCGTCCACGGGAGAAGAGGGACAAAGAGGAGGGGTTGCGGGTTGCGAAGCTAGGGATGGTGACGACGAGCGATTCGCATCTTGCGTTTGGCCATGGGAGACACGCCTGGTGAGTGCATTGACCACGTCACTGATGTCAGCCAAGTCCGATTCACTGACACTCTTTGCAGTCCTGGAAGATTCTTTGTTGCCCACGAGCTGAAAATGGTCCTTGCATATCTCCTCAACAACTACGAGATTAAACCGATACCGGAGCGGCCGAAGCCGCAATGGCTTGGTCAGAATATCATTCCGCCATTAGAGGCCAAGATCGAGCTGAGGAGGCGGAAGAGGACAGTCTGAGGCGGCCATTTGACTCCCATCTTTCTGGCGCCGGTCACTTTTAGTTTCTACCCCTGGCCACTTTGGGCCCTTGACCAGTAACTTGCCGACCCGGCGAATCGAATTACGCCGACGGGTCGAGTTGCCGAGAGATTACCGTGAGCAGTATGTCGACATGTGGCGGAAGCGAGAACATTGCCGAATCTGACCTCCTGTGACCAGAAGCTCAGTTCATCTGTCGCCGGGTCTGACCTCGTTAGTCGACGTGCCCCATGCCGTCGGAGCATGCGCAAAAGAATGGCCGTCACTGAGTGCATATCTGCATCCTAAGTCGC
The DNA here is from genome assembly GCA_007388105.1 of Coniochaeta prunicola. Lineage (NCBI taxonomy): Eukaryota > Fungi > Ascomycota > Sordariomycetes > Coniochaetales > Coniochaetaceae > Coniochaeta > Coniochaeta prunicola. The sequence continues at coordinate 106,040 of SMOB01000159.1, read as the reverse complement.
CCTTAGCCCATCGACTTTTCCGTTCGGTCTATGTTACTGTTGATCATTACACCTGTACGGTGGCGACTGCAAGGCGATTCACTGTGCAGTGCGTCTCAGGACGAAGACGAGACGACCAGATTCAAGAACTAGATGAGCAAATACTAGACTCGGCTACGCTCAAGATCAAAACCCAACTCCATCGGCTTATTTTTTGCACCGTTCGGCCCCGTTTCAGAGTACGGGTAATATCCTTGCAGCGAGTCTTTTCAACTCTACTATCAAGTAACGACCGGTACCGAAGTGTATGGGCCCAGCGGGACAAATAGCACCGGAGTAGGAAAGACAACACTAGACTTTCGATGTAGTATAGTCAAGCTATAGGAGGGGCTGGCCTCCGGAAGTAGGAGCAAGGGATTCGCCCTGTTGAGAGGCCGGGAAAAGTGACCGTTGCAAAAGACAGGAGAGAGTCACCGGGGCCAAAGCCCGGAACTGCGGCCGCAAAGTAAGGCCTTGCGGAAATCCACGTTTCGGCAGGAGCAATACGGAGACTCGCCCTGGCAGAAGGTTGCCACAGTCAGGGAAGTCACAGTAATGAAGGGGCCGCAGAAGTCGCAGTTGCTCGAAGTCCAGACCTACCTTAGGTACTGAGCAGCTGATGTCTCCTGTACCGAATGGGCAAAGGGGGCAAGGGGAGGTGGGTGTTTAAAACTCTCGTAAAGGACTTGACCTGCACCTTGTAGCAGGTACCGAAACATCTAGATCTAATAAACTCGCCGTCGGTTAGTTTCCAAACCTGCCGCATCACCGTGCTGCAAGCTGCACGAGTATCTTTTGAGCCACTATCCGCATAAAAAACTCGCCGTGTCTGCGAAAAGTGACCGCTGCTCAGAAAAGGCGTAGGCAAAGGTCGGCGTATGAACGAAAGCCTTTTTTTTTTTTTCAATGTGGCCTATGTGTGAGGTTTAGCCTCTTCGGTCCATGACGCTCGCACTTTCCTAAATGCGTCCTCCTGGCAAGCTTTCACCCAACATGTCGACCCTTACTATGTAATAGAAGAAGCGGGCCTTGCGGAGAGAGGACTCTAAGTTGACGGCTTCGCTCTCTTCGAGACCTGTGGCGGGGAAGATCCACCGCCGCTCGGTTTGCGGGGAAGCAAGGCGGTAGTCCAAGATTTACCACCTGACGTTCTCGAAGTAGAAGACCCTGATATTTGGGGGGGCTATGAAGGATTATCGCATCAAGAGGACACTTTACCTTCTCCACCTACTTGTCTTCCGAACACCTGAATCGTCATTCTCATCATCCGTTCAAGTGGCCCCATCCCGGCCAGGTTACATTCGGACACCCAGCACCATGGCAGAAGAAGAAAGTGCAAGGGATGAGACTCAGGTGTACGAGACGTAATGCCTGTCGACTGATCCGCCATAGACTCTTATTCGCCCCGTTCCAGCCCGCAAACACACCTCTCAGCTGGCTAGCAGGCTTGCTGAACGCGTTTGACCGGACCTACCGCAGCCGGAGGACGTCACCGCAACTGGACTGGTCTCGAGCCCGACCATTCTAATGCCACTTGGGGCAACGGCATCGTTGTCCCCGGCGGCCAGGACGACCAAGTTGTCGGGGCAGATCTCAGCACGCATGTTGATGCCCACTATCTGCTCAAGTCGGACGACGGCGCTCATGTCGCCGTCCACACTGAAGGCTGGCGGACCGTCGGAACCGGAGAACGCGGGCAGTTCGAAAAGCTGTTCAATCCTGTGGAAGCCGGTAGCATGAGTCCAGCAGACTATGGGTTCGGATTGTACGTTTAATGCGAGACTGGCGATGGGCGCTACAAGAAACTGAACGTCTGCATCTCCAGTGAGAGTGGTGCAAGGCTCGGGCGATGGGTTATCTACGACGCCTAGAGTGTTCTGTAGCTGCCTTGTCGAGCCAAAGATATATCAACCGACGGGTATGCAGCCCTGAGATGAACCAGAGATGTGTATCTATGGTCGACCTCGGATGGCATCATTTGGGCATGCTGCTCATGGCAGATTCCCCACTGCCTTGCATGCCCGAGGACAGGCGATATTGAGACCACCTTTTGTCACGCTTTGCCGAAGATGTTTATGTGTTTTCCTGGGGATTGGAGTCTACAGTAGTACTGCGTGCAACTCTATGTTTGAGCTAGTGCTTGGTAGAGGCAGTCGCCTTGGAGCTTGATCCCTGTCGAATCGGATGGAGAGGCTCCGGTCCGCCATATGGAGGCTCAACGGCGTTGTACTGGCGGCGACCCGGAAAAGAAATGATGGAAACGACTTCAACTAGACACTTGATTTGTGAGATTTCGTTCTCTTGTTTCGCAGAGGAATGCTGGCGTCGGCTCCAGGTACCGCTTCGGATCCATCCCACAGAAAACCGGGAACCGCTTGCCGCCATGCATGGTCTGGAATACGTTATGATACTCCACACGGGTAGACGGGAAGCAATATAGATCTGAGATTGCTCGTTGCAGCGTCCCTGCCTGGTTATATGAACGGTCACACCCGCTGTCTTCATTGCCGTGGATGCTCAGACATGCAGCTTCCGCGTCGTCGATCATGAAGTACCTCCACGTGGTACCTCTGCTTCTCGCAGCAACCGCGCCTGTCAGGGCTGCGTTCTCATGGCAAAGCGTCAAGTAACTTGCATATTCTCACTATATTGTTTGTATCGCGGACCTTGCTGACTGGTGCTAGGATCGGTGGTGGAGGAGGCTTCGTCCCTGGTATCGTGTTTCACCCAAAGACCAAGGCATGTCTCTTCTCGGAAGCCTCTTATGGACTTGTTCTAACAGCGAACAGGGTGTTGCATACGCGAGGACAGACATCGGTGTAAGACAGCAGCTCTACCCTTGTGCTGCGTTTGCCGGCTAACAACCCCGATAGGGTCTGTATAGACTCAACGCAGACGACTCTTGGACAGCAGTTACGGATAGCATTACAACCGATTCCGGGTGGAACAAATGGGGTATTGATGCCGTCGCTCTCGATCCTAGCGATTCAAACAAGGTATATGCCGCGGTGGGCATGTACACCAACTCATGGGATCCGAACAATGGTGCAATAATTAGGTCCTCGGACAAAGGCGCAACCTGGTCAACAACCTCCTTGAGTTTCAAGGTTGGTGGTAATATGCCTGGTCGTGGGTGAGTAGAAGGGCCTCCACACTACTCCGCCCGTGAGACTGACAATGACAACAGTATGGGCGAACGTCTTGCCGTAGATCCGCAGAACCCTAACATCCTCTACTTTGGAGCGAGGAGCGGGAACGGGCTGTGGAAGTCGACAGATGCCGGTGCCACATGGACTAAAGTCTCCAGTTTCACTGCCGTTGGCACCTACATCCCTGACGCCTCGGATACGAGCGGATATAATTCTGATAAGATCGGACTGACGTGGGTAACATTCGATTCCACCTCAAGTCTTCTGAATGGCGCAACAAGCCGAATCTTCGTAGGGACAGCGGACAACACAACAGCATCAGTCTACGTATCTCAAGATGCAGGTGCAACGTGGGCACCGGTCGCAGGACAGCCGGTCAAATACTTCCCGCACAAGGGGAAACTCCAGCCCACCGAGAAGGCCCTCTATATCACCTACGCAGACGGTGCAGGGCCATACGATGGGACTTTGGGTGCGGTCTACCGCTACGACATTGCTGCTGGCACCTGGAAGGACATTACGCCCGTATCGGGTAGTGATCTCTACTTCGGCTTCGGCGGATTGGGTGTGGATATGCAGAAGCCTGGGACACTGGTTGTTGCCAGCTTGAACTCGTGGTGGCCTGATGCCCAGCTATTCAGAAGTACCGATTCCGGCACCACCTGGTCGAAGATTTGGGAGTGGACAAGCTATCCGTCGCAGAACCTCTACTACAGCATCTCCACAGCAAAGGCGCCTTGGATCGGTCCGTTTATTAACGCTGACACGAAGCACTTGGGATGGATGATTGAAGCCTTAGAGATTGATCCTTTGGACAGCGACCACTGGCTATATGGAACCGGGTTAACTCTCTTCGGTGGTCATGACCTGACAAAGTGGGACACTGTCCACAACGTTACGATCCAAGTACTCGCGGACGGGATCGAAGAGATGTCGGTCCAGGATCTGCAGAGTGCGCCTTCGGGCCCAGAACTGTTGGTGGCTGTCGGCGACGACAATGGCTTCACCTTCAAGTCTGCGGATGTCCTTGGAACCTCGCCGTCCACCTACTGGCAAAACCCTACATATGCTACGTCCACGAGCGTTGGTGAGTGACCATGGGTTGAATGACATGAGTTTGGCGTGAGGCCGTTGTTCTAACACTAGATATGACCACAGACTACGCAGGAAACAAGCCGGCGAACGTTGTACGCGTCGGTAATGAAGCCTCAGCTAGTGTGCAGCAGATCGGGATTTCTACTGATGGCGGCGCGACATGGAATATTGGTGAGTTAATTGCATGATGCACTTACAGCCGTAGATCTCAGAGTTTTGATTGACCGTATCGACAGACTATGCAGCAGCAGCAGGTGGCCCATATGGCGGAATTGTAACCTACAGCGCTGATGCAGATACTGTGGTATGGTCAACCTCCAGCAACGGTGTGCTAAGGTCCCAGTTCCAGGGGACCTTCTCAGCCGTCGCCAGCCTCCCATCAGGCGCTGTGGTTGCGAGCGACAAGCGCAAGAATGCCTACTTTTATGGTGGCTCGGGTAGCACATTCTATGTGTCCTCGGACACGGGCTCAACATTCACCAAAGGCGGCGCTCTCGGTTCGTCAACCTCCATCCGTGACATAGCTGTCCACCCTACGACGGCGGGGGAGGTCTGGGTTAGCACAGACGTCGGCATTTTCAAAAGTGCAGACTTTGGTGCTACCTTTACGCAGGTTAGCAGCGCGCTCAAAGATACGCAGCAGATTGCGCTTGGCTTGGGTTCAGGTTCGAGTTGGAACGTGTACGCCTTCGGTACTGGCTCGGCCGGGAACAAGCTCTACGCGAGCTCGGACTCTGGCGCAACCTGGACAGATATCCAGGGAAATCAGGGCTTTGGATCGGTTTCCAGCTGCAAGCTGGCTGGTAGTGCGAACAAAGCTAACCAGGTGTATGTCGGTACGAATGGACGTGGCGTGTTCTACGCATCTGGTGCCGTGCCAGGCGGGAGCAGCCCTACGACGACCGTCAAGTCAACGACAACCAGCAAAGCTACGAGCACGAGCACTTCGACGACGACTAAAAACACAAGCACAACTCTGACGACGACGGTCCGTAGTACCAGTAGTAGTAATTCTACGTCGAAATCGAGCATTTCTACATCGAAAACGAGCTCTGCTCCGTCGTCTACCTCGACCGCTGCTGCTCAACACTGGGCACAGTGCGGAGGGATTGGATGGACGGGTCCGACTGTGTGTGCGTCCGGATACACGTGCCAAAAGCAAAACGACTATTATTCACAGTGCCTGTGAGTGACTCGAGGGATAAGTCTAGGTGAGCCTGGATTGAAGCTCCATCTGCATCGAGTTTAATGCTCTTACCTGTTGCTACTTGAACCTTGACAAGCGTTGTCAATCGTTCTGATCTTTCGGCTGCCATCATCTGGGTATCGGTCTACCTGATTGAGCATAAGTCTAGGTTTCGTGGATTAAGTCTAGGTTTAGAGCAATTGTACATACTTTACTTCTAGGTCCAACGAGAACCTTAAATCGAACCAGTATGGATTCCTACATCAAAGTAGTATATAAGGCATGCCTTCTTCTTTCTAACACAAACAGCATCAGCATTCGAGCATCAATTGGAGAAAGTACTTGGTTACAAAGACAGCAACAAGACATAAGGATCTACTTTCGATCGCCCTATATCAACACTGAGATTTCGATAGCGCCTTAGAGCTCCTGCCAAAATGACGGGAAATTCTGACGAGGGACAGAACATTATGGCCAGTGAAAACACCGGTCCAGGAAGAGCGACGTCCACCATGCCTGGCGCCAGGACGGTGAATCAACCACACAGCCAGGGCTCAAGCCAAAGAAGGGCTCCAGTCTCGGCAGGCTCTTCGACAACTTTGGGGCCAGGAAATGCTCATGGTTCTCCGGATCCTGCTAGATCTCGGAGCGAGTTAAATCACTCTCGCTTTCCAAGGGCGGCTGATCAACCATTGCGGGTAGCGGCAAGAACACCTACCAGGCCACCGACGCCCATTCCAGACCAATCGTACCGACGAGCAGCATCGACCAGACCACCCACACCCACTCCATACGAACCGTACCAGAGACAAGATCGGACACAGCGGCCACTGACATCAACCACCCTTGCCGCGCGACGGTCTCCAAGACCAGTACGCTCTGGTAGTCCATATAATCGGATGCCCCAAACTTTGAGTTCTCTGGACAATTGACAGTCTCAAAACGTGTATGGCACCTTTAGCTGACCGCACCAACAGCCACGGCCACAATTCGCTGAGATATATGCGAGCGACGAAGATTCAACGAACAGTTTTCACGGTCAAGCGCAATTCGCAGAGAATCAAGAGCGGGATCAGAACCCCTTTTGTGAAGCCGCTCGCTTATATGCCCCCCGCGGAGACAACCAACCACGCGAGCGGCCAACCACTGCATGGCCAGATCCTCGTCATCCCATCCTCGCAGAATATGGCCCGGATCCTCGGCCTGACAGCTCCAATCGCAGTGAACGCGCCCCTCACATAGCCCAATGAGCGTCGCATGCTGAGGCAGGTCGTCCTGACGGCACGGTATCCAATCTTGGACCGCTTCGTCCGCCTTCGCCCAGCATCCCGTCCCCGGAGTCGTCATACACGATGTTTGGCCCGAGAAACAACCCAGAAACGCCCGATGACACACCATCAACGTCTGAAACACGCCACACAAGTGCAAGACGCATACAGACCGAAATAGATACGATACGGCTGGAAATTGCAGAAGCCGAAGACGAGCAGAGCCGCTATCTCGAAGAGCTACCCACACAAGCTGGATGGGTCGACGACATCGGGCAGGATCTGGCACAGGCGAAACAAAAGCTAAGCCAATGCGCCGGCCAAGAGAAGGCGAATGTGCCCTCCCAGATATTGGAGGAACATCGTGGGCTAACACTCCGTGTTCGCTTGTTGGAGCTCCGTCTAGAGTGCGAAATGCATACTCAGACATACCTGAGCAACCGGCTGCAGTGTGTATCCCGCCGTCTGGACCTCCATCGACAACGGCTTGAAAATGAGGAGCAAGGTCTCAAGCGTTGTCTGGCCCATCGGCAGGGTTAGCTGATTAGCTCTCCTCATTGTGCTGTCATTTCATTCCACTATGTTGCCTTGTTTTGCTTCCGAAGCTGCGTCGGTCTTGAGTGCACAGTTCGTTAAGAGGTGCGCAGATCGAGACAACGAAATCGTATCTGCTTAAGTCTGGAGCCTCGGTGAATTGTCTTCTCCTAGGAATGTTCCTGAGATACACATAAATACCCATAGCAGAGTCTGATCATGGCAGGGTTACTCCTTCCTGATTAGACCAGAAAATGGATCATGAATTCGTGATACGCTCTTTCTGATCCCCTTCTCATGCACGCGCAAAACTGAAACTTTGCCATAGTAACCTGGGAATAAAGGCCATTTATCATGACTTTGTCTTCAACTCTAATCATACCAACAAGGCTCCTCACGTACTGGTCTTCCCGAATGTAGCATAATATCATTCTGCAACTGGTTGTAGGTAGGCATTCGAGCAAGAGCACTGAGTTTGGTGTTGATAAAGGTCGCTACGCACTGAGCTTATTTGCACATAAAGTCAGGTAAGCTTATTGACTCAAGCTAGGAGTCAGGTAAGCTGACTGATGGTAGTGATACAACAAATCACGGCAAAAGTACGGCTCTACTCCGTTGGTTTGATACGAGTCTAGACATCCTGTAGTTGAAGGAAGCTAAGGTAGGTAGGTAGCCACAGGAATGTTCTTTCACATGCCTCTGTTAGGGAAAGACGTATGTACCTTGGCTCGAAACGTCGAAGATATCGCCGGCGTATTGACCGAAAAAAAAAACCCCTACCTAAAGGTATGTTGCTAGGTACCTTAAAAAGGAAATAACAAGCGCTCCCAACACGTCAGCGCTCACGCAGCCATCCACGCACCTGGGCATCGTGAAGAAAATGTGGATCCAACAACGATACGCATCCTTCGCGTTGAATTATCAGATCCTAGGACGAGTACAAATTACAATGTGAACCATGGAATTCTTTAAGATCACCCTTAAACCCCATGGTCTTCGTTCTTCGGGGTTTTCCGCCAGCTAATGCTAATGAACCTCAAGTCGAAACGCAATGGCTCGTTTCCGCGATCAAAACACTGCTTCAAAAAATGGCGATAAACATGAGATCATAAGACCACTTGGCGGGGTGTCAGTCATACTCCCTGCTCCATCTTGCTGAGCTGGGATAGCTAACAGACATAGTGAGAAGATCCAGTCGGCGCAGCATCTCCTCGGCGTCTACTACGGATGCGCGTTATCCTGCCGCTACGGAATACCAGACGCCTTACTCTCGTCAGCGCCCAGCGGTCCTTACTTTGGAAACATAGTCGAGAAAGCATTCGCGAAAGCCGTGCTTCAGCACCCATTATTCCAGGTCGGCATAGTGAATGAGAACTCAAAGGAGCCGTCCTGGGTGCGGATTAACCGCATCAATCTGCAGAACCTGATAGAATGGCGGACAGTTTCCGAGTCCGAAGACTATGAACACGTCCTTCACGAGATACTGACATGGCAAGTCAATCACCGTTTCGACCGCTCGACAATTCAGCCTTGCTGGAGATCGGTTATACTGAGACCTATAAACTCCAACTTCATTGATGTCATCTTCGCCTGGGATCATACGGCTGGGGACGGTATGAGCGGGAAGATCTTCCACCAGAGCTTCCTTAAATTTCTCAACTCTGAATCTGACGGGAAGAATACCGAACCGCTAAAGGACCGTAGCTTCGAGGTCCCTCCCAAAGCTTTGACGCCCCCGTTAGACAAGTTGCTGAAGTTCCCCATCTCACTCGGTTTTCTCTTGACGGAAGGTTGGCAAACTTTGAAACCTCCCAGCCGAGGATCGCGTCCGGAGTACGAGGTGATATGGTCACCAGTTCAGATAACGCCGTTTACGAGCCGCCTGTCAGTGGTGGAGATTGGGGAAGAAGCTATACAGGCTGTTCTGGAGGCTTGTCGTCGGCATCGTACTACTCTGACTGGTCTCATACACGCACTCACACTTGTATCTTTGGCAATCCGACTTCCTGAAGACAAGGCAAAGGTGTTCCAGAATGGTACGCCCGTCGATCTGCGACGGTTCATCCGGCGAGCTCCACCAGGGCATCCCGATCTTAACATGCAGCAAACGGTTGCTAATTCTGTTACCTATTGGCTCTACAAATTCGACAAAGAGTCGGTGAGCAAAATACGACAGCTAGCCGGTACCCTCAGAGCCCGAACCGCGTCGAGCGTGGAGCTGGAAGACGGAATGTGGTCCGCCGCCACAAAGCTAAGGGAAGATCTATCGAAAAAGTTGGCCTTGGGTCTGAAAAATGACACCTTGGGCTTGGTTAAGTTCGTTGGAGATTCCAGGTCGTTCACAATGGGCCGGGCGAAGAAACCTCGGACCACCGCTTGGGAGGTAAGCAATCTCGGCGTAATCGACGGGGCAGCGCAGCCCGGAGAGGAAAATCTCGGCGACGCGGAGAGGTGGACGGTTGAACGCGCCCTCTACACGCAGAGCGCGTCCGTCGCCGGCCCCGCGATTACCCTTAATCCCATCAGTGTCAAGGGCAAAGGATTTACTATGACGTGCGTTTGGCAAGAAGAAGTCATTGACGATGAGCTCGTTCACGGTTTGTCGTCAGATCTAGGCACCTGGCTGGATGAGCTAGGGCGAAAAGGGCGGATAACATTCAATGTAGGGGAATAAGTTACCTTTGGGCTCTAGGTTGAAGTCAGACGGTGTATTCTGGATATCAAGAGTCAAAATTGTTAAGCTAGATGTCGAGTTGGTTGCATCCTTCAATAACCGCAGGAATCAAAGCATAGTATATAGTACTAGTGGAATAGGTACACAACGGAAATGTCATATTCTGTCTGACTTTGATTGTTGGTGTTGAGCCGAGGACCTGGAGCTTCTTTGATTGCAAAGTCTCTGGCACCAGTGACAAGTACAACTATTCAATACGGATCGATTCACAGAATTGACCGCTTTGTGATAGCCCTTCACTCCTTGGAAGTCTGTTAGTGCCCTTTTGTTGATTCTTCCAGCCCGAGCGCTTTCGTGTCTAACTTTAGACTCGCCCCCAAGGCCTGCTTTGTTCACTATCCCGACCTTTTCCTCCGAATCCTGCACTACAAAAGACAGTTCCACCCCCGGACAACACAGACAAGCATTGGCCGCAAGATGTCTAAAGATTACAGTGCGTATTATCAATAGTGTAGTTCACAGGCAGGAACGAATGGTGTTATTTGCTAACTGGGAATCGACAGCCAACATCATCATCAAGCCATCTCCTGCTGAAGCTCTCACGGCAGTACCGACTGCTCCAGGTACGTATTCCCCAAGCATTTCGCCTTTCCAGAGCACAGAGGCAGCAGCAGCTACCAACTGCCAACTGACACATAACTCACGTCACTGACACCTTACTACCAGCATACGCCGAGATGACTACCCCGACTCAGAACCGTCACCTATTCGGGACCGTGATTGATGAGTACCCCCCGACCCATTATAATATGCGCTACGGCGACCAGGACCTCGAGCGCGGCCTGCACCTTGCCAACACCGACAGGAGCTGCCACCGTGAGGCAAGTGACACTACACCCGGTGCGACTCGCTCTACGGACAGCGGTAAAGAGAGCGACCAGCACAGCGGGTGCAACCCTTGCCACGATGTGAAGGCCCGCATGCGACAATCGCTCAAGTCCTGCTGCACGACGGTCGGGACTATCATTATCTCGCCCTTGATTTACATGATCTGTTGCATTGGTTGTGTATTTGGGCTGGATTTCGGTATAGGGTGAAAGGAGGACTTTTGAAAAGGGACTGGTTCGCATGAAGTCATATTCGGATCTACGTGCGGCCTCTTGGTGTCTGTGACATAAAGGATTGCGCTGCTGGGGTCTCTAATAGCGGTCTCAACTGCTGCCGGGCTCTGTGTCATCACGGGATAGTGGAAAGACGTTTTGCATGTAGTTTGGGCCACCGCTATGCGGTGGCAGGATCGGAGACTTGTTGTTAATATCAGATTGACCTATAGAGGGCTCTAATAACTACCTACTCAAGCATAGAAAAATCGCTGTTTGTTAAACCTTGCCCAACTAGACGTAGTGTCGAGGCAGCTCGGCTCTTGTGTACCTAACTACTAAGTTAGTAAAGCATGATATCTGCTTAGCGCCACGAGGTCAGACCGAAATAGGGAACGAACCTCTCAGCTCATCAAATGTCCCTTTCGCTATGGCAGAAGCATAATCGACCTGACTCAGGGCAGAGGTTCAGCTGTGGCATAGCTGTAGTCGCTTCGAATATCCTGGACTCACTGAAAGTTTGGGCTTATGTTTGTGCTTCCCGCATTTAAGTATATCGCTCGTGGATGGTCCATCTCTTTCGGCCGTTCTATCCCTTACTGGGCATCTTTTGGTGCTGATAGTTGCTCTTCGGTGGCTCTCTGTGAGCCAGACTCCTACATGACATCCCGTGCTTGTGAGACATAGGAAGACCATGTTTCGTTTCATGTATTCGCACTTCTGCTGCTATATTCGTCCTCCGCGTCACTGTCGTAGCCTCGCTCGCTGTCTTCGAGGTGTTCCGGCGCAGGATTGCCTTCGACATGTTCCACCAAGGGAACGCCTTCCATGATGTCCACAACCGGCTGGTTGAATGCCATTCCCTCGTCATCTAGATCTTGTTGATCATCGAATATGATGACGTCGTCCGGAGATGTCTGATGGGGTACATCTCCCTCTTCCGGCAACTCTTCAACGCCTTCAATGATAGCAACATCTTCCAGAGTCGGGACCGGACTAATACTACCCATGGACGCATCTTCTGTGGGCCAACACAACTTCAAAGGACCCAGCAAGATGCTTGGCTCTGGCTTCCCTTCCGCCATACGCGCCATTCGACTTCTGAGCGATGAATCAAGCTCATCCTCGTGCAATATGAACTTCTGTATATCGTTTAACCGCAGGAGGATGCGAAAAGTACGCTCGGCGCAGAGGCAGAGATAGAGCAGATTGCTCCCTTCACGGTACTAGGCGCGAAAATGGAGCTCAGGGTCAGTCGGCCGCCTGATGTGCTTGAGAGCCGGATACGTCTCGCACAGAGACGGGTGTTTTCCGACACAAGACGCAAGGATCCGCGCCATATATATACTCTCGCCTCCTGTTTTCGTCTCCTAGACACGGGAGATTTGTGCCCTACGAATAGAACGAAGTTTCCTAATGCGCAAGGACTCGAATTTGCCGGTTGACGCCCGCGGATCGGACACCAACAATGAATCCTTGTAGATTGGAACGTCATCTGGCCTATTGGAGAGGAGGTAGCGGAAAGGATTGAAGTAATCCATGCGAGGGACTGCCCAGAGAGGTTGCTGTAGCTTCTGTGCTCTAGGACTCCGTAGTCGGTTGACTTTGTTCAGCATATGTTCCCGAACCACACTGCATCCAGTACCGTCAAGCGGGTCTTGCAACCCGACCTTTGAGAGATCCGACCAGATCCTTTCATTTATGACGTTCTCGTCCATGTTGAGAATGGATGCAGCGTGAAGGGCCAGATCCGCCACCGTGTAAGTCCCATCCTCAAGAATGTGAGCTATTCGCTTCCAGGCCGCGGGCAGCAGTGTTGTATCACTTCCAACTCCATACGGCGGGCGTTTCCAGGCCTTCTGCCAGTCTCGTCGCTATTGAAAAATCTGGCTTTGTACTTTTGGGTCTGTCTGTATAAGCCATTGCCATTCTTCGACAACATCGCGGCCGAGTTCGATGGTTGTTTTCAAGCATTCCTGGAGGTGGGCCCACTCCTTTTCCCCTGGCTCTTGCTCGGTACGGTCGACAAGGTGGTCCCATAGTCGGTATCGAAGCTGAATTTGAGCTTCTTTGGGAAACACTTTGCGGCCACGATCGTTCACGCCCTGCGTGGGGTGCGGGAGACTTGGCGGGTTGTGTGCCATGACTATGCCCGAAATATATTCGTTGTGTAATCCGCTATTGAGTTGGAGATGATACTGAGGCCGAAAGAAGGCACATGCCAGAAGTGAATAGGAATCTGGAGGTGGAGGTGGTTCGAAAGCGGTGTGGCTGGTAGGAGGTCATCTTGCGTTTCTGTCAAGATGACCAGGGTGATATCTCATGCTGGGGCCGCGATGAAGAGCATTGACTTTTGGAATCGGTTGCAAGGAAAGAAAGCATGGTCCCCTGATCAAAGCATTGCGCGGCTCCCTGCAGTATCTTAGCTCGAAATAATCTCAATGACATGCGGTACCTGCCAATACTGGGAGTCCTCCAAGTCGTCAGAGCATGTCCCAACTACTCTACTGACTTGTGGGAAGTCTCAAACCAAGCCTTGGATAGCGCGCAATGCCACAGAACGGTTCTGGAAGAGGAAGGAAGGAGACCTTACATGGAAAGCTATCTCATTCACAACATTTGGTAGGACCTTCCAAGAAGCAGAGTATGCAGTATGGTCATGCATGGGTCAAATGTGACGATGGGGCGTAGGACAGAGTACGTTTGGCAGCAGGCGGTGCAGGACAGACCGAACAACTCAAAGCAAGCGACAAGACGTTTCGATTCATCATTAAATCAGCATCGAATACATACAGAAGTAGCCCGTGTGCGATTCCTTACAAACCAGCAACCGAAACCCCGACGCTCAGTTATCATACGGTATCCATCCAAAGAAATGGCAATAAATACAAACGAGACCAGGCAGACAAGGCGTTGCAAAAAGTGCGTGTTAGATATTCAAGAGAACACCAAGAGATGAAGGTCAGAAGAGTAAGCTAGGGCCATGGCGGTAGCTTACGCCGCGGCCACTGGTTCCTTCTTCTTGGTTGCCGTCTTGGGCTTGGCCGCTGCCTTGGTCTCCTGCGTGTGCCAGTCAGCACACGTTCTCAAGGAAGCGGGCGGGAGGTGGGTATGCAAAGGGGCACAATGCGAATAATCTCACGGCTGGGCAATGGTTACAGCCTTGAGAAGCTCGCAGTTATGCAGCCTACGATGAGGCGAAGTCTAGACTTGAATAACATACCTTTTCGGCCTTCTCAGTCTTCTTCTCGACCTTCTTTGCGGCAGCCTTGACCTGGGGTAGGCAGTCAGCAAGATAATCCTAGTATGTGCGCATTTGACGGAACATGTCGTATGTAGAGCGCGGATTCGACCCTTGGAGCGCCGTGACCCAGATATATGTACCTTCTTCGCCACACCAGTCTCCTTCTTGGGCGCTGCCTTCTTCTTCGTCACGCCGGTGGGCTTCGCAGCGGCCTTCGTCTTGGCAGCGGGAGAAGTCTTGGTCGTCTTGGGCTTGGTGGAGGTGCGCTTGACGGCAGGCGCGGTGTCCACGACTGGGAAGACGCGGGGCTTGGAGTTGCCCGTAGCAGATCGAGTTCCTTCGCGAGGCATTCTGAAGTCGCGTTGATTTAAAGGCTGGACGTAACAATTAGCATGTCGGATCCATGATAGTATGGCTTAGAGCGCAAAAAGAGCGGCAGGCGACACGGCGCGACGCAATATGGCGCGATGCGCCGGACTCTGGCCGCGACATGCGCCAGTTAGTCGCGAGCGTGCGAGATGACTTACTGGTTGGAATCGCAAAAGTAGTGGATGATGTGAAAGCGCGTCAAATGCGATGATAGAATATGCGGAAGATAGACTAGCAGAATCAAATCCTAGGGATGGAAACTGACGAGATGAAGAAGAGGAGTGGGATGTCGTTGCGCGAAACGAAACAGAAAACAATCCGAGCTGGGGTGGCTGGGGTGAGTTGGTAGTAGCAAGCACTGGCAGCGGCAGGAAGCGCGGTCTCAAATCACCCCTCCCTGCTTCTTTGCTGCCAGTGCACCACAACAACCACACCTCTCCGACTGACCGTCTGTTTTCTGGCTCGGTGACGTTGCTAATGTAGAAATCTCACTGAAGACCACTTTATTCGCTGCCGCTTGACAGCGCTAGACATAGCAGCTCCCAGTTCCTGCAGCAACAAGAAGAGAGACCTGGCTGAAATGGACATTCCATGCCTCCTTCAACGCTCGATAGTCGCACCCAACATTTTGCCGTTCCCTGCCGCGTAGAATGAGGGCACCCGTCCAAATTAGCCAACACTTTGATGGCCAGCAATCGACGAGGCAATTCCAGGTCGTTACCGCGCAGTGCCCATCTTTGCCTTGATTTGGATCAAGATCTGAGCCTGGGGCCTTCGAGCGCTGCCAGCACTAGTTGCGCCGACGTTTCGTCCCTGGCTGAAACAAAGCTGCAAATCAAGAGCATATGACCTCCTGAAGGTGGACAGACCGAGAGCCTGACTTCCGTGAATTTTGCGTCCAAAGTCAACAATCATCTGGTTGAAGTGATCAAGACTGCCAGTCTCGCCGCTATTGTCGTCCACATTCGTGTTGAGCTTTTGGTGCATTTCAGTAGTGTGGCCTTCGACTTCATTCTGACCGGCCTGGTTTCCAATTCATGTCTCTCCCCCATTGAGAACCTGCTCCATTGAAAAGCATCACGCACGGGAGCAGATGGACCGTCTGAACGATGATACTTTTGGCGGATGTGTCTATTGCCATCGAAAAGTCGGGGAGAGCAGGAGTCTGAGAGGGAACGAATTGAAGAAGGCAAGATCCGAAGCAATTGGCTGGTTTTAGCTCTGAGCTGAATGGCAGAAACTGGAGGCCGTGGGGACGCAGGACCCACCCAAGGTTGTCCAAGCAGCTGAGCTCAATATCCCCTTCGAGATCAGCTGCCGCCGAAAGTGAGGCTATTCCGACCCATCCTCTTTAAAATTGTGGTCGGCCGATATTACGTCCTGGTACGGATGCTGTCAGCTGACTCTGGATATCTATCTGTGGCAATGATGGTTTCATTCTGAAGTAATTGCTAGGTCGTTCCGTTCTAGCAATACGTCATTGAAGGGCAGCTCCAGAATGACACCGTTGGCGCTTATGTCGGGCTGGGGCCGCGAGGGTCACAAGTAGTGTACTACTTTGGACGCGTACGTGTGCGACATGAGGACGTCGCCAATTTTTATGCTTTAGGCAGTCACATTAGGTAATTCTTACCGCTCTCTCGGTGCGGCTTTCGACAGACTCTTCTCGAATTTAAGGTATTTACCTATTTCATCGCAAATGAGCAAATCGTGTGGGCTCGGCGCAGATCCCAAAGGCATGGACAATCTAAAGCTCCAGCCAGTGGCACTGCTGGGCGAGCCTTCTCATTGAGGCAAAGCAGTGTCCACAAAGTTTGCCGCGCCGCAAAACGGGACGACGAGTCGATAGCCTGAGTCGCTGCTGCTAAACTCGGCGATCGCTGTGCCTTCTGAGGACATATTTGACACACAGCACGGACGCGTATGTTGGCTCAAAAGGAGATCCATCCAGTCGTTTTGATTCGAGGTCTCGTACCCGTGGGGCTCAAGGCAACAGAATAACATTCAGGCACTAAGATCTCCAGGCCAAAACTTGGGTCTTTTCAGGATTCTGTAAGACTCGTATGTAATACACAGATCACTATTAAAGTCTGGTAGTGCCTCGCAATGCACTACTCCAAGGGGTTTAGAAAGTAAGGGGCGTTCCAACGACGTGGACCTCAGCTGCAAGTAAAAGTGAATTTTCCTTTTCAGCCGTTAACAAACTACGCCAGTTTCGTCACACAACGTCACCTTGGGGAAATGAGCTTGACGTCAAAGTTTCAGGCTCATCAGTGCAGCCTTTTCATATCGACAACGACTTGAGAAAAGTCATCCCCGATCCTAAGTCTTCACCGGAGTCCAATCCGCCGAAGACGCCGCTATCCCTTCCTGTCAACGAGCTCTAGACGTCCTTCCATCGGAGCTTCCCGGAGTGGGTCTCGGAGTGCACGGGTTTCAGTGGCATCACCTGGAAGCTTCATCCTGGCCCTCCCTTGACTTCGAGCTTCACATGGGCGTGTCCTTTCAAGCTCGCCGCTTCAGGAAGTCAGCGGATGTCCTACCCTTTGCCGTACCACGTTGGCGATCCTTCATTTCGAATAAGATGGTGGCGCGGCATGTCTACCGCGCGTCCGTCGTAATATCAGCTTGCTTTCTACTACTCATCACCTTACCTCATCTACGTTATTACGGAAATTATGTTCGCCAGACGAATCCTTTCTCCGGCCAGAAGTATGTCGAGACGGCTTTCACACCCACCGAGTCGGAGCTAGCATGTCTGAACCCCGGGTATCACGCCACAGACATAAGGACTGGTGATGCGCAAGGCTCTGAACCGATCCCAAACATCGTCCACTTCATCTTCGGCTTGAAGAACCCTTTCCACCACCCTGACGCCGGTCGTTTCGACTTTCTGAGCTACCTTGCCGTCCGCTGTGCTCTTATTTCTCTCAACCCTGACCAACTCTTCATACACTACACCTATCTCGCCGAACCGCCATCAGAAGATGCAAACGCCAACCCCCTTACTAACCCGTGGGTACGCCGC
Source organism: Coniochaeta prunicola (assembly GCA_007388105.1). NCBI lineage: Eukaryota > Fungi > Ascomycota > Sordariomycetes > Coniochaetales > Coniochaetaceae > Coniochaeta > Coniochaeta prunicola. The sequence goes on along the minus strand of SMOB01000159.1, from coordinate 88,375 downwards.
CTGGCGCAGCACAGCAATGTAAAGCTAGTACACCACAAGCCTCTCGTCTCTGTCACGCACTATGCACACCTCTCTGACACCATGCGACTTGAGTTTATGCTCCAGCATGGCGGCATATACCTTGACATTGACGTCTTTGCGCTGAGGCCATTCGATGACATCCTGCGCGCTCCGCATCCTCACGATGTCGTCCTAGGCCACGAAGGGGGTAACCGCATGGGTCTCTGCAACGCTGTCATTGCCGCTCGGCCTAACAGCAGCTTTGTCTCGCGCTGGCTGGACACGTATTCTAATGTCGACTTCACTCGCGAATGGAACTATCACAGCGTGTTGCTGCCCAAGAAGATGGCTGACAAGCACCCGGATGAGGTGTGTGAACTGCCGCCTGATGCATTCTTCTGGCCAACCTGGACGTGGCGACACGTCGAATGGATGCATGCGCCATTGTCGCTGGAGGAGACCCGGTACTGGCAAAAGAGGATCGAGGGCAATGGCGGGAGTTTATTCGAAAATCAGCTCGCGTACCACTCGTGGCACCACACATCCTATGACCGGCATCTCAAGGAACTGACTCCCGAGGTCGTCAGGACACGGAACACCCGATTCAACCTTCTGCTTAGGAGGTTTATAGACGAGGACTTATAGCAGAGGTCGTCCGCTGCCGGGCAACGAGACGTCTTGTCGTTTTGAGCACTTATCATGTAATGGCCGCTCCAGGGCAAGGAGCACTGGTGCACTTGCATTGTGGGCGGTTTCCCTTCTCTTCTGAGCATGGCGCAGGTTAATTATCCTCACATTGGGACACACAAAAGGACATCAGTACCGGGATCAGGATCATGGCGGGGGCGGCACTCTTCTGCAAAAGGACGGATAGTTTCTCTGGCGTAAGGTGGCTATAGGGGACGAGCATTGGTCACGATTATCTGTTCTTTGCCGAGATGCCATAGCATACGATAGATGCCAGTAAATGGCTTGCAGAGTATAATATTGAGAAACTTCCTTAAGAATCGTCGTGTCTGTGTGAAATGAGGAGGGGTACGAAGGTAAACGATTCCAGGTTTGCAGCATCTCGCTTTACAGACAACTGGACCTTCCAGTTGCGGTAGACTTACCATGCAGTAGTTGGTTGGAGCTACCCTGCGGATCCTTCCCCATAGGGAGCCCGAATGAACCTAGGGTTAATCCGCTGCAGCCAATGAAACGCCAGCCTAGGAAGCTGGACACAGCAGCTTTAGGAGCAGTCGCGAGTCTGAGTTTCGGAATTGCAATCGCGGCCTGTCCGTCGCGACTTCTAGCTTTTTAGACGTTGGTCCATTGGAGAACACGCAGAACACTCCCCAGGCTGTTCTTTGTCTCAACATCAACGATTCTCGATATGACCACAACAGCACTATATTCAAACTGCGAACATGCATATCATCAAGCCTTCTTGGCTAACCCATAGTGGTAAGGTGTCCTGGTATTCGACGTGTCTGCGACTCTGGCTAATCCCTAGTTCGCAGGCGAGCAGAAAGACTTTGAAGTATACAGTTGTCATGTATCTCCTGATGGCAAGAGACTTGCTACAGCCGGTGGAGGTAAGTTCTATTCTCGACCTTGCCCCCATTCTAGTATTTGACAGGATTGAATGTAGATGGCCATGTCCGGGTCTGGTCGACTGAGTCCGTCTACAACGCCGAAGACCCAAGCTACACGAAACCGCGGCAGCTATGCCACATGAGCCACCACCTCGGCACCATCCACTCGGTTCGATTTTCTCCAAACGGTCGTTATCTTGCGTCTGGCGCCGATGACAAGATTATATGCATCTACCACCTCGACAGCAATCCCCCTTCTCACCAGACCTCCTTCGGAACGAACGAGCCACCGCCGGTGGAGAACTGGAAGACATACAAGCGACTCGTGGGCCACGAGAACGATGTGCAGGACCTCGGCTGGAGCTATGACAATTCCCTGCTCGTGTCCGTCGGCCTCGACTCGAAAGTCGTCGTCTGGTCCGGACATACCTTCGAGAAGCTCAAGACCCTGGCCGTGCACCAGAGTCACGTCAAAGGGATCACATTCGACCCTGCCAACAAGTTTTTCGCTACTGCAAGTGACGATCGCACCATCAAGATATTCAGCTTCACCTCGCCGGCCCCCAACGCGACACAGCACGACATGATGAACAATTTCCAGCTGCAGCACACCATCAGTGCACCATTCAAGAGCTCACCGCTGACAACCTACTTTCGAAGATGTAGCTGGTCTCCCGATGGCAACCATATCGCGGCCGCAAACGCCGTGAACGGTCCGGTTAGCTCCGTGGCTATAATAGAAAGGACGACTTGGGATAGCGAGATCAATCTTATCGGCCATGAAGGCCCAACAGAAGTATGCGCCTTCTCGCCGAGGCTCTTTTATACGAAGAAGCCTCCCGAGAACGGAGCTGCGAATGGTCACGCCCCTAGCAGCCTGGTGACAGTGATAGCCTCGGAGGGACAGGACAAGACGCTGAGCATATGGAATACCAACACATCGCGACCACTAGTGATTCTGCAGGATATGGCCTCGAAATCTATATCTGACCTCTCTTGGACGCCTGACGGGCAGACATTGTTCGCGTCAAGCCTCGATGGAAGCATTGTGGTAATCAAGTTCGAGGTTGGGGAGCTGGGATGGGTCGCTAAAGCTGAGGAGAACGACAAGGCCCTCCAGAAGTATGGTGGTTCGAGAAAGGGGATGGGCTTCGCTGAGGATGTCGAAGGCTTACAGCTTGAAAATCACAGCAAGGCGGGTGAGCTTCGAGGCGCGGAGTCGAGAATGGGAGCCCTCATGGGTGATTACTCGGAGGCCAAGAAGGACAGTACCGCAGGTACTAATAACGTCAAGCCATCAGCCAAGAACGGCGAGACGAACGGTGAAGCGGACTCCACAAAAGAGAAGGATGAGAAAGAAAAGGGCAAGTCGGCAGAAGAAAGCGCCAACAAAACGGCTGAGCGGATACAGCAGTTGAAATCGCGAGTCACCATAGGAAAGGATGGCAAGAAGAGGGTAGCCCCCCTCCTAGTGTCGTCTTCCGGGACGGGTACATCGTCTCTACCGCAGTCACAGCTTATGGGTGCTAGTACTACGAGAGCGGCACAGAACGATGCACCACAAACTATTCTTGACCTATCGCGACCACACGACGGATTGCCCAGAGGTGGCCTAGCAAGCATGCTCCTCGGAAACAAGCGCAAGGCGATCACCATGGATGGGGAAGAAGACGAAGATGCGGCTAACAAGCGTTCGGCAAGAGGACCAGTACCTATCGTCACGGATGGCGTGAACGGCGTTGAGCCCGCTCAACAAACAGCGCCGCCTGAGGGAGTTGTTGTTACACCTGAGTACCTACGGCCCGTTGTGTTGAACCCGTCAATATCTACTAGCCGGGTTCGGCTCGCCGTGCCGAAGGTACGAACACATATCCTCAGACCTCTGGAACGGGGTGTTCTGCAAGGGGACACCACACTAGATGATGCGACGAAGATACCAGAGAACATTGTTCTTGAGGCCAGAAACCCTGCCTCGATTAGAGAACCGTCACATATCACCGCCACGAAACGTGGAGTTGTCTTGTGGCAGGATTTCCTTCCAAGAGCTATCATCCTGGTCACGGGTTCCAAGCATTTCTGGGCCGCGGCTTGTGAAGATGCGACGATCTACGTGTGGACGCCGGCCGGACGGCGGCTGATAAACGCGCTGGTGCTGGATATGCAGCCCGTTATCCTAGAATGTCGCGAGCACTGGCTCATGTGCGTCACCGCTGCGGGTATGGTTCACGTGTGGAATATCAAGACCATGTCCGCCCCACATCCTCCGGTGAGTCTTGCGCCGGTGCTGGAGATTGCCACAACTTCACTGTCGCCACACGGTCCGACACCAGGGCCGGGCATCACCTCTGCAGCGCTGAACAGCGTCGGCAACGTGGTGGTTACAGTCAGCAACGGAGACGGGTACTTTTACTCGAGCGACATGCAGACATGGCAGCGTCTGTCCGAAGCCTGGTGGGCCGTTGGTAGCCAATATTGGAACAGCAACGACTCGTCCGTGAGCGCGCTCCAGTCGACGGCCGTTGGGCCCGTGACGGACTCCAAGGCCGCGGAAAGCGACAAAGAGGCCGTCAACGTCTCTGCTGGCATCATACCACACCTTGAGCGTCACACAACAACAGAGTTCCTGCTCAAGGGCCGGGCGTACACTTTGCAGCGGCTTGTCAAGGCCCTTCTCTCTAAGGACGGGTTTGAGGACTTTGAGAGCAGCGTCAGCATTGCTCATTTGGAGAATCGTATTGCCGGCGCCATGCAGCTCGGCTCGAAGGACGAGTTCCGCCTATATCTGTTTATGTACGCTAAGCGTATCGGTGCAGAAGGCCTCAAGGGCAAAGTAGAGGAGCTACTGAATAGTCTCCTGGGCGGGTTAGGCGGTCTCCTCCAGGAGAAGAAGAGTGCAAGTGATGAGCACCAAGTCGGCAGGGGATGGTATAGTAAGGATGACAAACTTTGTGGATGGGACAGGAAGGAGCTGCTCAAGGGAGTGGTTATGATTCTCGGTGAGTCCTCGTACATGGAATTACGGCTCTGAAGTTTGTTCGACTAACAGTGATTTTTCTAGGCAAATTTCGCGAATTGCAGAGGCTGACTGTTCAATATGCTCGCATTCTTGACCTCACGTTGAACGACGACGAAGCGAACAGCCAGGAAAAGGATGACGCCGGGGCCATGGTCGTCACGGAATAGCGTCCGTTTCATGGTGCTGTGCGTGTTTTGCCTGCTTTGGTAGAATCTAAAGCAAACAACGCAGAAAAAGAGACGGTTAAGATCGTCGCTAGGGAAAAGGATGCTTGCCAGGGTGCCACTTCTCGCTCACAATACAAAGCTTATCAAGCTCCTGTTTCAACCTCGGATGACGACCAAGCGAATGGAGGTGAAGCCCGAAAAAGGCGGATGGCTAACGCGCAAAATCTAATCCCTCATGGTTCCTCAATTGCTTTGGCAATGCATCCTTCCCGTGTCATTGACCTCACAGTGGAGACGGAGGAAGCGAGCATGACGGAGATTGATAGTGCGCATACGATGATCAATGAGAAGCCAGGGCATCGCAGCGATGACATGCCTCATACTTCGAACGATCAAATCACACACCAAAGCAGAGGTGAACCCCCAGCTCGACAACACGGTAACGGTGAAGAGGCACATGCACCTTGCATGAATTGTGGTAAGTCGACATGTCGTTGTCCACCATGGAGCCCGTGACCGAGGGGTTGCTAACCTCGCACAGGAAGATCTGAGACAAGCCTCTGGAGAAGGGGACCTAAGGATCCCAGCACACTTTGTCGCACATGCAAGAGGCGGCGGAAAGAGGAGTAGACATCAGCGAAGGTCCATGCTCCATGTGCGGATTGTCGTGGGTTCACCCAACGAAGCTTCGACTTGGTAGTCTTCCTCGGGCCCTTTGCTAAGCATTCTGCAGGCACTCAGCGCAGCCCTTCTTGGCTCAGTGGTCCAGCCGGCCCCGGAACGCTTTGCTATACTTGTTATAAACGTCGGTGGAAAGCACAGAGGATCTCGAATTGAGCCTCCACCATCACTGCGGATTGTATTGCATGTGGGGTGTTCGGTTAAGTGCATAACGGTTCGGTAGCCCTGATGAGTCAAACTTCAGCTCAAGGACTTCTCTGGAACGACGGAATATCCCTACTGCTCGTGTCGATACCTCAAAAGCGTCAAGAAAGGAACAAGAGATTCAAATTATCTTTAGTTTACATTGTTCCACGTTTAGTTAAATTCTATCTGAACGACGCAATGCCACCAGCAAGCGAGTTGAAGAGCTGGACCTGCACGCATGCAGACGAGAAGTTCCTTTGCACAACAGACCCTAAATACATCCAATTGGATGCTCTCAATGCCGCTTTAGGGTCGGACATGATCTGGTGGGCACGAGCATTGCCAGAAGATGACCGACGTAAGATGGTGGACCATTCGCTTTGCATTGGGCTTTATCTGGACGGTCAAACCGCCGGTCTTCACAGTGCGGTACCACCCTACCAAACCATGAACCCCATCCACAACTAACACACGACCTCCAGCCAGTCAATCCTACCCTATGGTCGGCTTCGCCAGGGTGATAACGGACTACGTGACCTTCGCCTATCTGACCGACGTGTACGTCCTGCCCGAGCACCAGGGCAAAGGCTTGGGGAAGTGGATGATGAAGTGTCTGGACGATATCCTCAAGTCCTGGCCCGAGCTGCGGCGATTCTTGCTCTTGACGAGCGATCCGACTGCCATCAGGCTGTACAAGAGGACGCTAGGCATGGATGTGTCGCAGCCGGGAAAGCTGGTTTTTATGCAGAGGCTCGGTCCGGCTGCGGCTTCTCACTAGACTAGCGACTTGAGACACCAATAGATTTGACAACTTGGATGGAAATAGAGATTCAGCTCTTCGCCGTAGTCTTTCCGTATGCGCCACCCAAGGCTTTCCTGATCTCTATTGCGCGCTTGTATGGTGGGGCCGTAGGTGGTTGCACCGGGTCCAGCGAGACGTGGTTCTCGGGCAGCTGGTAGGAGGCGTCGGAGTCGAAGGCCGATAGATCGCCGCAGGCGATGAACGGCGCTACCCACCTTATGTCTTTATGCTTGTCCACCGTGAAGTCCTCGGCTACCACGTCGACTACGCCGTTCTCGTCCGGGATACGGCTAACGTCGGGTCTCGCGTCCCACGCTCCCGTCTCGTAGTTCTGCAGGAGCGTGTCCGCTATCACCGGCTGCTGCGCCTGCCTCTCGCGCACCATGTCGGGCAACCGGTTGCCCACGCCGAGCGGCTCCTCCAAGCTAGCCTTGAACCCCTCGGGCGGCTGGAAGTTGAGGCACACTATGAAGGCCTCGACGCTGCTCGCCCTCGACGAGCGCGGCTTGGCGACGTGGACGTGCTCGAAGAAGATCTTGAGCTGGGCGTAGAGCAGGTCCACGTTGCGGCCGCGGAAAATCTTGGCGACAAACTTGCCGCCGGGTCGCAGGACGCAGAGCGCGAGGTTGAGCGCGGCGAAGAGGAGCTGCGACTGCACATAGATGTCTAGATCGTGTAGTCCGGTGACGTCAGGCGCGCCGTCACTGAGGACGAGGTCCACCGGGGAGGAGGCCTGCTGATTACGGGCTGTGGAAGGAGTGTAGGAGGGGTCCAGTGCGCGGAGGAGGAGGGGGACTGTGGCCGGGTGGGTTATGTCTGCTCTGAGGGTGGTGATACCCGGGAGGGGAGAGATAGGCTGGAGGTCGATTGCCACTATTTTGACATCCTTGCGGGGCTTCAAGGCATCATCTGTCTTTGAGGTTGGTACTTGATCTTGTGATGGCTGGTTTTCTTCGGCGAAGAGGCCGAGCATCTGCTGGCGGAACTTGGCTTCGCGGTCCTGCCATGCCGTGCGCCCGAACTTCTCGCCCTTGATGAGGACACGTGAGAGCACTTGCGACCAGCTTCCGGGGGCGGCGCAAAGATCTACCACCCTTGTGACTCCCTCAAAGAGGTTGAATTCTGGGATGAGAGTTAGCTTCATGGACAAGATGGAGGAGAGGCAAGACTGAGGGGTTATGAACCTTCATCGAGCTGAAGCAGCTTGAAAGCGCTTCTTGCTCGCCATCCCTGTTCCTTGGCCAGTCTGTAGTAAGCATCTCGCTTATCCTTGGATGATTTGCCCATTTTTCCAATCTATGTCCTTGTACTAGGTATGTAGTTGCCCGGTTTGCCAAAGTAGACGACGCCTCACAACCTTAACACAAAGCAAAGATGTAAGCATCTATTGGTTGGTGCTGCCCAGCCCTGCAAAATTTCGAGGCTTCTGTAGGGCTGGAATAAGGTGTGGTCTGTGCACTACAGCGGATGCCCCGCCTTAAAGTCGAGACAGAGATAAAGCTCTAATTTTTTCTGGTCACTGCATCGCTGCCGGCGCACTAAGAACCTCGATTTGCGACGCGCTCCAAGAGGCATTATGGACAACAACCAGAAGAAGCGGAAGCAGAATGGCAGCCAAGCGCCACAGAAGCGTCGAAAGACGCATCAATCGCAACAGATCAAGGGCAAGCGCCCGGTGGCAGTGGACAGGCTACGATGGAAGACGGTTGATGTACCAGAGATGTTCGATGATGCGGAGGGTTTCTACGGATTGGAGGAGGTAGAAGGAGTTGAGGTCGTTCGTCAAGGCGATACAGTATCTTTTGTGAGTGCTGGGGTATCCTGACTTAGTGGTTTAGACTATGCTGACTAGCGATCAGGTTACTGCTGCTCCGCCTGCCACAGACGACGACGACGAAGAAGACGAAGGGTTTGAAGGATTCGATGACGAACCGGAAGCCACGGAATCCACGTCCGAACCTAAAAAGGCTGCGACAAATGAGGCCGATGATAGATCTACTGGAGAGCCGAAGAGCAAATCGGTAGAGACTAAAAAGGAGAAGGCCGCACAGAATAAGAAGGAGAGGAATGACAAGGAAAAGAAAGAGAAAACAGGGAAAGGAGAAGCGAGAGACAAGAAAGAGCAACGTAAATCTTCGGGGGATGATACAGCGCTTAATGTGGACTTTTCGAAGCTCGAAGAGGTCGCAGACGAAGAAGAGGGCACCGACGTCTCCGCTTGGGCACCATTGGATCTCTCGCCAGATGTTATGGCAGCCATCTCGCGACTTAAGTTTGGAAAGCCAACCGCAATCCAATCTAGAGCTATCCCGGCGATACTAGAGGGGCTCGATGTCATCGGAAAGGCCTCGACAGGATCCGGCAAGACACTAGCGTTCGGAATACCGATTGTAGAGCAATGGCTCAGCACACGCGAGGAGACCGAGACAGATACGGAGAAAAGGGATCCGTTGGCCTTAATCCTTGCACCGACCAGAGAGTTAGCTCACCAGATCACGGCCCATATCAAGAATCTCTGCTCTGGAATGCCTGTCTCACCCTATATCTGCTCCGTCACTGGTGGGCTGGCGGTCGAGAAACAGCAACGGCAACTAAAGAAGGCTGATATCGTTATCGGAACGCCTGGCCGCCTGTGGGAGGTCATCAGCGGGAGTAACGCTTTACTTGAAGGGTTCAGAAACATTCGTTTTCTCGTGGTCGATGAGGCGGACCGGCTGCTTTCGGAAGGACACTTCAAGGAAGCAGAAGAAATACTCAAGGCTTTGGACCGCAATACTACGAACGAAGAGGAGGACGAGGGTGAGGACGAGGAGACGAAGCCGGCCAGACAGACACTTGTGTTCTCGGCGACGTTTAACAAGGGATTGCAGCAGAAGCTGGCTGGGAAGGGCAAATACAATCTAATGGACGAAGCACAGTCTCTGGAGTATCTGCTAAAAAAGCTGAACTTCCGCACGGAACCGAAATTCATCGATGTCAACCCGGTATCCCAAATGGCGCAAAGGCTGCGAGAAGGGCTCGTCGAGTGCGGCGCGATGGAGAAGGACCTCTACCTCTACGCCTTACTGCTCCTCCAACCAACGCGAAGAGCTCTCGTTTTCACCAACTCCATCAGTTCAGTCCGTCGTATTGTACCGTTCTTACAAAATCTCGGACTGCCAGCAATTGCACTGCATTCAGAGATGGCGCAAAAGGCGCGCCTAAGGTCTTTAGAGCGCTTCACGGCAGCAGGCAATTCGGACGCCAAGCATGCGCCTATTTTGGTGGCCACGGATGTCGCTGCTCGCGGTCTCGATATTTCAGGTATCGAGCTCGTCATACATTACCATGTCCCGCGCGCTGCGGACGCCTATGTCCACCGATCCGGTCGAACCGCCAGAGCGTCCAACTCGGGCCTCAGTATCCTTCTCTGCGGTCCAGAGGAGGTGATTCCCACTCGCAGACTGGTAGCAAAGGTCCACGCCGCGGCGGAATCGAAGGCCAGGCAGGTGGGACAAAAGAGCGATAAAGACACACCCGGCTTCTTTGTTCGAACAATAGACATTGATCGCAAGCTAGTCTCGCGCCTCAGGGAGCGCGTCGTCCTAGCGAAGAAGATTGCCGACGCAGCGCTGGCCAAGGAGAGGGGTAACAAGGACGAAAATTGGATGAAGGCTGCTGCCGAGGAACTGGGCGTCGAGTATGACAGCGAAGACCTCGATAAAGCGGGCAAATGGGGCGGTAGGGGAAGTGGACGGAAGAGGAAGGAGAAGGAGGACAGGCAGCTGACGAAGGCTGAGCTCGGGGCTCTGAAGGCGGAGCTGAAGGAGCTGCTGTCGAGGAGGGTCAATGCTGGTGTCAGCGAGAAATATATCACTGGCAGCGGAGTAGACATCGGCGAGCTGCTGAAGGGTGTTGAGGGGCAGTTTCTGGGCCACGTTGATGGGTTGGAGATCGATGACTTCTGATATACGTGGCTGCTCACATCACAATACAATACCAGAGATTGGGCTGTCCTTACAGCACGACACGCCCTTTAAGGTACTGTCGGCCTTCCTCTATTAGCTGTGGTTTGGCTGAGATACTATTGTATCTCCCATACATGAATACACAGTCACTCCGTCCATCACATTTCCGAAATCGTCGGTGGCCAACCTCCACCAACACCAAATTCTCTTGTCTGTTTGCCTCCACATCATGCACCCTGACCATTCGGTCGAGATATCACGCAGACCAAAATAACCATTACTCCCCAGCACCGCGATCAACGATACACGAAACAGATCTAAATCCGCTCTCAATACCAAGCCCGTCCTTACCATGCTGCAGAGAACTCCCTTTTCATGAGCGTTCAGGATCAAGTCCGTTGGCCCCATATGAATATTTGTGAGAGACTGCTCCGTCTGGATGTGGATGAAGTCGACACCCAGGGTTCCTCTCCCTCGGACGACGTTTCCGAACCATGAGCATCGGACGTATCTGGGTCGCTTTCGTCCTCGTACGTCTTCTGGCAGGGACATACCATCTCGTCTCTCTGCCAGAAGGAACCGTTCAAGCTACCAGTCTCAACCGCGGGATAGAGTTGCGCAAATGTTTCATGCCGCAGCTGACAGCGCTGGCCTGTCGTCTCCTTGCAGAAAACGCAGTACGGCATGCCCTTGCTTGAATTTTCCCCTTCCCTCCCCGGCTTCTCGTCCTCCTCCTCATCAGCCATTGCGGCGGCTATCTGTCTCTCGAACAGTTCTTGCTCGTTGGGTTCCTCCCCACATAATCTGCCCTGGAGGGCAGCCAGATGCTCCCATAAGCGGGCGGCGACCTCCTGGTGTATAAACGGCACCTGCACGAGGCGTCCACAAGAGCGAATGCCTTCTTCGCGGCCTAAGCGCCCGATATCTCGCAGCTCGGTCATGGTCAGGTTGCAGGTCACTTTGACGCTAGCCCAGAGGTGCTCCTCCCACCGCGAGCGGATGGAGGCTTCGATGAAAGCTTGCGCTTCCGAAACTGAGTCGCCATGGTGTTGGTCTTGTAGGCGCTTGGTCTCGCGACGGTACTCGGCTGCGAACCGGGCGGCTTCTGTCTGCCGGGATGGGAAGAATGAGAAGGGCATATTGGGGTGAGAATATAGGTGCAGCAATGTGCCATGATGGAACTCCGGGTTCGTAGTCGGTTTGCTGTGTGCCGTTTGCTTGTACCAGGTCTTGACACGGGGTAGAGGCGCAGATGGGTATGACGGGCGGTGGGTGAGCGTGGTACGAGCTTGACTTATACGGTCGCTTCATTGTTTTGGATTGGAGATGGACTGGGAGTCGAAGTCTTTGTGTTGACTGAACCCAGGGGTAAGTGAGGTTTGGTGTTTAGGTTTGAGTTTGCTCATTGTATGAGCTTTTAGGTTGGGGTTGCCACCAGGGAGGTTGTTTATACACTTCAAACTTTGGGTTTCTCGAGTGAAGCTTGTAACTACTAAGCGAAAGCGCTTTGTCGGGGGACCATCATTTCAGTATGGGATCAAGTATGTTTGGATACGTCAAGAGACCGATTGTATGCCTCACTCTGATGTGGAAGGCCTGTTGTGGGCTCCTTCGACAGCTGGAACGAGGCCCATGGATCACCATGACCCGCTACATCTGTCAAGGACTTCAGTGACACGAAGGCAGACATGCTCCATCCACTTTGTTTCCCGCCATCATTAGGGAGCTGAGGCGCACAACTCTATCTCACAAAGCACAGTCGCCATTACCAAAGAACTTATCGTAGCTAACCGATTCATCAGAGTAGGAGCCACCGAGGCAGCAACAACTCAATGGAACAGCTCTTTGCTGTTCTATGTCAACAACATGTGTCAGGAGCAAGAGTGGTTGTTTGTATTGCTAGATACACGGTGATAGGTCGTAAACAATGCCCATGTTTCCAGAAATCCCATTGTGAATGACACCTTCGTTGTCTAGACAAAGAAGCGAAGAAAAATCCTAGATTATCCCTTTGGGCAGGACCTTTGTTCTCGCTAGAGTAAGGGGGTGCAAAAACTAACCAGCCGGTATGGTAGGCCTCATATGTATATATTGGGATAAATGGTGTCGAACTAGACACGGTACCTCCCGAGAGCCGTTTTAGAATCTGACCCCTACCTATTAGAGACCAGATACAAGACGACACCGTCCTCGCCAGCGGAGATTCATCTCCTGGCTGCCCTGATCTTCATCTGGTCGCTAGTGATGATACTCATCCTCTATAAAGGGATCCGGGCACGAAGATTGCACGAATGTGTGGACTAATACGACAAATCGTGTTGAGAGTTGGCGAAGCTGAGATGATCGATAGAACAGAAGGTCGATATAGAGTATACTCAATAATACTGAATAACAATATTCGCAATAGATTCGCCATGGAGAAATTCGATGTAGCTCTCAAGCTAACACTGCAACGGAGCATCACCCTCAGTCCATTTGGGCGCTGCACTGTGATTCGCGTGCCTCCCTTCTTACACTTCCCATACTAGATGCTGCTCCCGTTTTTTCCCTCTTTTCTTACCACCAGCCCGAGGAATGTTCGCTACCTTGTCATGTAGGTGCGATTTCTTTTCTATGCCTGACATCCAGACGAAGAGCAATAAGGATGAATTGCATGGTTCTCGCAGCCAATCACCAATCGACGCTTCGCTAAAGGACTCTCTTTTGAGCTGGACCCACCAAAATAACTTCTTCTAGCGCCGGGGAAATATTCTCAGTGGGACCAACGGCGTGTGGAGCCCTGCATCAAAGAGGACGTCAGTGCTATTCCAGCTGAGGTGTGTAACACCATCAAACGATCTACGGGCGCACACCGTCTCAACGCCTTCCTGACACCACGCTAAGCTTCACTCATCGACGGACAATTGACTTGACGCCCCTTGAACTCTACAGACAGTGGTTTACAAACCATACAGCCAGGGCGATTGTTGAGATAGCCATTATCGAATTTCTTATCTATTCCGTCTTGGGACAAAGAAACCTCGCTCACCCTGCTTACCGCCACCCAGACTCAGAACCCAATCGGTGTGCGTTGGGCTCCGTTGGACACCAGCCCCCTCAGACTGCTGGCTGTACAGAAAAGGAACAACCTGCTGTAGCAGATTTTCCAGGCTAATAGTCTTCCCATCTAATTACTTTGCCTATCTTGGCTCCTACAGCACAACAACGCCAATGGCGTCACCAGTAGCCGGATGGTCCCACGTTCCCAACCGCGCCGGCTCAACAGCCTCCATCAACGAAATCCAGAAACCCCGAAAGTTGCGGCTCCTAGTAGCCGCAAACGGACCCAAGGATGTTGCCTTCGCTCAAGCCATCGCGGTCCGCTTATCCAAGGAGAAGCAGCTCACTATCAGGGCCATCGTGGACGACATGACACACCGCCTAGCCCAGGAGATTATCGTGCTGCAGAACCGAGCTACCAGGAGAGGTCCCGGGCCTGAGAGCTCATCATCAAAGGACATCGATGCCGCTCAGTACCAAGCCTACGATCTAGTAGAATGGGCAGATCTCCTAGTCACCGCACCGCTGGATGCGGACAACCTGGCCAAGATGCTGGACGGGCATTCCGACACCCTACTACTTGAGGTTCTCCGCGGGTGGGACGTGTCAAAACGCATCTTACTCGTCCCCGGCATGACGACGCACATGTGGGAGAACCCGGCCACAAAGCGGCAAATGAGCAAACTGCACCGGAAATGGGGCTGGATCCGCGTCATGCCGCCGATTCTCTGGCACTACGACGGGTCTAATACTAAACGCATCGTGCAATGGGAAGGCTTCAACGACGTCGTCGGAATCATCAAGAACCAGGCTGATCTGCTCTCGCTGGGCCATGACGTCGACGTAGCCATACAGCAAGGGATGCTGACGCACAACGGCAGGCCGCTGGTTACGAAACTCCCACCCGAGATCTGGAGCATTATTTTAGAATACACGAACGACTGGGAGCTGGCACAGGCACTAGGAGTCTTTACGACGCTGGAGATGCCGACGAATCAAGGCTGGAGGTTGCATCCGAAGGATCCCAACGATCCGTTGCAGGTGTTTGTGCACGAGCTAGAATGGACACTGCTCACGGCCGACACGGCAGCCGTGTGCAAGAAGCTGTCAGAGGCGCCGTCAACATTTCATGACCTATCGGCACTGGCGACGCATCTGATCTTCAAGTTCGCCTTACGGGACGTGCTCTCGTATATCGAGGCCAACTGTCCGCACATCTTCAAGTGCTTCGACGGTAAGACGATACCTACAAAGGCGTCGGCCTTCTACGGCCGCACCGACATCCTAGATTGGTGGGCCCGCTCGCCGTCCTTCCTCGAGAAGCAGTACGACGCCGAAGCTATGAACGGCGCGTCGGCAAAGGGCTTCGTCCACGTGCTCGAGTGGTGGCGGTGTTCGGGACTGCAACTCAAATACACCGAGGCCGCGCTCGAGCAGGCTAGTTCCAAGGGCCACTTGCACGTGCTGGAGTGGTGGAGGGAAGCATCTCTCCAGGACCCGTCGATTGTCCTGAAGCCCGGCCGGTCGCTTCTCGGCGCAGCGCAGTGGGGCCAGCTGGCTGTAATCCGGTGGTGGGAGGAGAGCGGCATCGCGGCGGGGCATCACGAGCATCTGTGCAAGATGGCTAGTCGGTGGGGGAGGGTGGAGGTGCTCGAGCTGTGGCGGGAGCTGAGGGGAGATGACAATATCCAGTTTGACTCGCAAGTGTTGTCTGATCCGACTTTCCACTCGTATATCGATGTTCTGGACTGGTGGAAGAAGTATGCCCATGGCGAGCTGCCGGGTATGGAGGGGAGGAGAGCCAAGAGGGTCGAGTATAAGAGCGCTGATATTGAGGAGGCGCTGGATGACTCGCTTGGGGATCAGAAGAGGGTTAGGCAGTGGTGGTTGGAGAACGGGCTCACTCCCGGGCTGAGGATGAGTGAGTGGATGAAGACGAGGTATCTATAGAACCACGCAAGGGATCGTGGCACGTAACACTTGACAGTCCACGGCTAGAATGGTATTTCAAGGGAAAGCAAGGCGTCAGGGGGTATCATAAAATTAAGGTACAAAACGGAATCCGACACCAATGAATCATTGGAACTTTTCAGGCTTGCTGGGTATCAATCTCCTGAGCACCGCGATTTGCTGTTTTTGAGCGTTGTTCATCAAAGCGGAAACCCCTCTCTTATCCTGCCTCCTCATGCCGTTGCCGTAGACGACAGTAAAGTCCGGTATTCTATCTCCCTCTGGAACCTCGCTCTGTGGTGTGATTGTGCAGTACTGTTCAGGGTCAGTTATTCATCCCACAACATCAGATCGAGCGAGCATCCCTATCAGATAGACACACCTTGCCAACAATGGCCCCCCTCCCAATCTTGCTCCCAACGCCGACTACAGTCCCCTCACCCAGCACTGTCCCGCCAGCTTCCACTACAGCAGCAACCTCAACAGTGACATAGTCCTCTAGCGTCACGGCCTTGTTACCCTCCAGCAACGATATCCTTCCCTCGGAGCCCATATGACCGATTCGGCTGCGCTCGTGGATGATGCATCGGCGACCGATGGAGATGGTTCCGCCCATGGAGTCGAGTCGGGCACGAGGGTGGATAACAGATTCGGAACTTATTGTGATCGGGTTCGTTCCGGTTAGCACCGCGCCGTCGGATATAGTTATGCTAGAGGAGAAGGTAACGGGCGGTTTGGGGCCGGACTGGGATATGGGAGGGAGAATGGAGTGCCGCTTGTTGGAGGGGTTGGCCGAGGCCATAGTGCTGGTTGTGAGAAGGCTGACACGACTATCGGAGGTACAATGCAGACAAATACATTGTCTTGTCTGTCACGCACCACGATCACAATGCTATCTGTCATTCATCTCGTCCTCGAAGCTTAGATGTCGGCCGTGAAACGCAACAGTTGATAGCAGCTGGCAATCGAAAAGCTTTGTAAGGGATAGTGAGGTATCTACTGGTCCAAGCGTCAGAGCTCTTTCCATGACCCACCCAGTTAGCCGTGGCAACCAATCAGGAACTCCCCAATTCCGGGACCTCAAAGCCGCCTCAAGCCAAGTTGAACCTCAACTCTTCTGCTTCGCCTCTAGTCGCCAACTACTCGACAGCTACACCCAAGCAACCGCCAATTGGCATCACACCGCTGCTCAGTTGAGCGGACAAGATGCTGTCACGGACATCAGCGCCTTCGACCAAGGCCCTCTCGCGGGCCGTCGCGGTCTCGTCGAGCCAGGTCGGCACCACCACACAACAATCGCGGAATTTCGCTACCGTTCAGGATGGCGCCCCTGCGAAACCGCGCAAGTACGGCGGTCTCAAGGACCAGGACCGCATCTTCCAGAATCTGTACGGACGATACCCGCCCGACCTGAAGCATGCAAAGAAGATGGGAGACTGGCACAAGACGAAGGAAATATTGCTCAAGGGGCACGATTGGATTATCGGTGAGGTCAAGGCCTCGGGACTGCGGGGCCGTGGAGGAGCTGGATTTCCTTCTGGCCTGAAATGGGTGTGTATACTTTTCCTCAGTGCTCAATGGCACATGCGCGAGGAGCTTCTGCTAACTTCGCCATCAGTCGTTCATGAACTTCAAGGACTGGGACAAAGACACCAAGCCCCGCTATCTCGTGGTGAACGCCGACGAGGGCGAGCCTGGCACCTGCAAGGACCGCGAGATTATGCGGAAGGACCCTCACAAGCTTGTCGAAGGATGCCTCGTGGCCGGACGGGCCATGAACGCCACGGCCGCCTACATCTACATCCGCGGCGAGTTCATCCAGGAAGCCGCCATTCTGCAGAACGCCATCAACGAGGCTTACAAGGAAGGGCTGATCGGCAAGAACGCGTGCGGATCGGGCTACGACTTTGACGTCTACATCCACCGCGGTGCCGGTGCCTACGTGTGCGGCGAGGAGACGTCCCTGATCGAGTCGCTCGAGGGCAAGCCCGGCAAGCCGAGACTGAAGCCGCCATTCCCCGCGGCCGTGGGCCTATTCGGCTGCCCGTCGACCGTGGCCAACGTGGAGACGGTGGCGGTGGCGCCTACCATCTGCCGGCGCGGAGGCGACTGGTTCGCGCAGTTCGGGCGCGAGCGCAACAGCGGGACCAAGCTGTACTGCATCAGCGGACACGTCAACAACCCGTGCACGGTGGAGGAGGAGATGAGCATCCCGATGCGCGAGCTGATCGACAAGCACTGCGGCGGGGTGCGCGGCGGGTGGGACAACCTGCTGGCGGTGATCCCGGGCGGGTCGTCGACGCCGATCCTGCCGAAGCACATTTGCGACGACCAGCTGATGGACTTTGACGCGCTCAAGGACAGCCAGTCGGGCCTGGGCACGGCGGCCGTCATCGTCATGGACAAGAGCACGGACGTGGTGCGCGCCATCTCGCGGCTGAGCCACTTCTACCGGCACGAGAGCTGCGGGCAGTGCACGCCGTGCCGCGAGGGCAGCAAGTGGACCGAGCAGATCATGCAGCGCTTCGAGAAGGGCCAGGGCCGCGAGAGGGAGATCGACATGCTGCAGGAGCTGACCAAGCAGGTTGAGGGCCATACCATTTGCGGTGAGTCTTTTATTCTGCTGCCCTGTTTTCTCGTAACGGTTGTCCTTTTCCCCTCTTACTGACATTGATCCGTTACAGCTCTCGGCGAGGCTTTCGCATGGCCGATTCAGGGCCTCATCCGACACTTCCGTCCCGAGCTTCAGGCACGCATGCAGAAGTTTGCTCAGGAGAACGAGGGAACCGCATATGCTGGCGGGTGGAAGGCGGACGAGAAGCGGAAGGGTGCTCTGATCTCGCCTGGCATGTAAAGGAGGCTTGATGGAGCTGACTCTGTCTGGTCTTGATGTCGGGTGAAAGGGGGCTGGTGAGAGGTGTGTGGGAGATGTTGGAGTCGGAGGACTCGGAGTACGCGCGAGGCTCGACGCTGAGTGGTCGGCAAGGGACCGTCTACACAAGGCCGATTTCTTGTAAAACTGTGCATACGTAGACGACGGCTAGAGTTGTAAATGTACCTATTTTATTTGTCTACGTGGTTCCACGGTACTCTGAGCTTATGCTGGTGAAGGTGTGTTCCTTCTGGATTCTATAGTTCCGCAGCCTGAGCATAGGACCTAATTGAGTCTCAGAAACATCGATCGTCAGAGTTATAGCAGTCCTTTGTGACCGAAAACCGTGGCTTGCTTTATTCAGTCAATTGTCTTCGGATCGTTCGAGCCATGGCAAGACGTGGTGAGTCCGTCCAGCCAGCCATCGACAGCTTCCCCAGTATCGTAGCATAGCCTCTATGGCACTCAACTACTGTAGTACAGAGCAGAGAGCCTTCCTTATCTCATGATACCATTAGTCTTCTGCTCGACGGAAGGCAAAGATATATTTCAGTTATCATCAAGTCGAACTGTATCCACCAATGTGGGCATGGCTTTTGTTGCCGGAACGGGAAGGAGCCAATATGCCAGGTACAATACAGTATGGATCTCGGCCATTCAGAGGCACATCCAAGTCGAAAGACTCTTTGCTAGGATTCTAATTTGTGGAAATGACACGCCCACCTAACTACGAATCGATTGTGATCTCGATCAGGAGGAGCATTTAGTGCAGTGTCGGTTATTAATTGCTTCACAGAAGATCTAAGATAGCAGGACTATCAGAACTAGCAGTATTAGATAGTTGATTAGTAGTGGCGCAAACAAGCTAAGCTGGAAGCTGCAGCCCGTAAGCACCGACCAACGAAAAGATGATGAATCATCATGACAGCACAGCTCTGACAAGTGATGGCTGCCCCTCAGCCCCTCCACACCCCAAGTGACCCCGCCACCGGCGCGGGCCAAGAAGCGACCGCCCGCGCATTCCAGGTTCAATCCATGATTTGCCAGGAGTCAATCAGTTCAGGTACAATGCCAGGGCAGCCACTGGCCGTACCTGAAGGTTCAAGGTGTCTTGGCTTGTGCTACACAATGCCCTGACAATGTGCTGAAAGGTCCAGCTCCCAAGGGATTTCGAATTGGAAAGACACACTTCCCGATTGGGAATTTGTTGGGACGGCCCTTTCCCTTGCCATCAGCCCCTTCTCCAGCAGTGGCGGCTATGACGACGGCGACACACCGCTCGCGTTTCACTTGCGCTGCAGCCAATTGTCAACCACGATGTCCCCTACTGGGCCGACTGGGTCCAGAGTGTGCAACTACCGGTATGCACGTACTGCCTGCCTTGGAATCTGGCGTACAGGAAGTGGGCGGTATTGACTGGCAGGTAGGTACCTCCAGCAGCAGGTTAGGTATCCCGTCTTCTTTGCAACTTCGCGTCTGTCCACTCTCATCACTTCCATTCGTCCAATACGGACCCTAGCTTTCATACCTACTTTACTTTTAACCTACCTTACCTTATCCTATCCCATATCTCACTAATTGCTACCCGTATTCGTGATCGCCAAGTTGCCTCGGCTTGTTGGAAAGTTCGCCTCTCAGGTACTCGTGGCTCGGGCTGACTGTCTCTCCTTGCATCCAACAATTGAAGCTCCGACCCCGACTCTAGCTATCTGGCTGTGAACAACCCTTACATTCAACCCTCACAGCTTCACGGCTATCCTACATCTTAGACCGGCTAGTGCTTATACTCGGTTGTCCTCTCATACGCAATATCACCCTGTTAACCGTTGCAGCACATCTGCGCAGCCACACATCGTCGCAAGACCGTGGTCGCGTGCAGCTCTGAGCGGTGCTATCTTGGTCGCCCACCATACCGTCTGCTATTCTGGCCATGAGCTATCTGCATTCGACCTAATAAATCAATTGACCTCGTCCGAGGCCTCAAACACGTAGCGATACTATCCAACCCATTTCCACGCTCATCTCGTCACTCAATCGCACGCAAACTCACACAGACACACGCATACAATGGCAGCTCCAAGCTTCCCCACGGAGCTTGGCCTCTCCATCCTCGGCCTAGGGACACAGTATCCCCCGTATGCCCTCAAGCCGGACAGCGTCGAGACAATATCCAAAAAGTTCTACCCAGACAGCCCAAGCATGCAGAAGGTGCTCGCCATAAACCGCTTCACCGGCATCGACGCGCGCTCCAGCATCGGCACCCCAGATCACCCGCTCGTCAACCAGGCGCAGGCGCCCACCATTGCTGAGCTGCACCAGACCTTCATGACGGACGGCGTACCGCTGGCCGTGAGCGCTGCGCGCAAGGCCCTCCTCGAGGCCGGGCTGGACGCCGCAGCAGTCACACACATGGTCTCCACCACCTGCACAGACAGCGCAAATCCTGGGTACGACCACTTCGTCGCAAAGGAGCTCGGCCTGCGGCCTGAGACGGAAAAGGTCCTGCTCCACGGTATCGGATGCTCGGGAGGTCTCGCCGCGCTGCGCACGGCCGCTAACCTCGCCCTGGGCCACCGAGCACGCGGCAGGGCGGCGCGCATCCTCGTCCTGGCCGCCGAGGTCAGCACCACCATGGTGCGCAGCGAGCTGGACAGCATAAACGAGCTGCAGGAGACGCGCATCGGCGTCGCGCTGTTCAGCGACTGCGCCAGCGCCGTGGTGCTCACCAACGGGGTGCCGATGAGCGACGAGGCGGAGCCAGCAGCAGCAGCGACGGTTAATCCTCCACCGGTGTACGAACTGCTGGGTTGGGAGAATAGGATAATACCGGACACGGAGGCGGACCTAGGCTTCGACGTGCACCCGAGCGGATGGAAGGTGGTGCTCTCGCCGCGGGTGCCCAAGCTGGCACAGGAGGTGGTGCTGCCGACGTACGAGGCGCTGCTGCGCGACGTGCCGCCGCTGCCCGAGGCGTACGGCAAGCCCGACGACTTCGACTGGGCCATGCACCCGGGCGGCGCGACGATCCTGACGGGCGCCGAGAAGGCGCTGGGCATCAGCGCGGAGCACATGCGCGCCAGCTACGACACGTACATCAACCACGGCAACTCGAGCTCGGCCACCATCTTCAGCGTGCTGGACCGGCTGCGGAGCAAGGACATGGACGCGCTGGCGCCGGGGGGTGCCGTCAAGGACTACGTGGTCGGGTGTGCGTTCGGCCCCGGCATCACGGTCGAGATGTGTATGCTCAAGAGGAATTTGGGCGTCAGGGGCATATCCGGCCTGCAGACGCCGCCCGAGACGGAGAGCGAGGGGAGCAGTAGGAGTGACGACGGGGAGGAGGATGTGGTGGTTTCGCCGACTGAGAGGATACGAGACGGGTCTGGCGACGGGGCCGCGTTTATTAGCGAGGCGTTGGCGGATGTGGAGTTGGATTAGACGCTGTAAACTGGGCGTGGGAATGAAGTACTGGCAGGATGCAAGCTTGATGAGGCCAATGGCTGTGCCGCTTGTTTGCATATGTGGGGGACATCACAAAAGCCGGCGCAGACCTTTCGAGAGGAGAAGCAACAGAATCATTACACGGTGTATGGTGTCCCTGTCGGATTCATAAAGCCAGGTAGCTAGAAGCAAGTGGTATCATGTGCGAGCGTATCTATCAGGCTAGAAATAATACCTGTCATCAAACCCCTTCTCCAACTCCGCGAGTCGGTCCGGAAAACCCCATCACATTTAAACTTCCCGCGAGAATGCAAGGTTCTAGTAGTCATGAGATTCTCTCGTCGCGTATCCAAGGTCTGCGTCGCATATCAAAACTTATATCCCACATCCCTCCCTCACACCTTGGCCCACTAGGCCTTCGTCTCCCCAGCGCCCACGGCCTCGATCGAGTCGAGACTCTCGCCCTTCTTCAACCCCAGCTGGCGCGTGTCGTAGCCGTGGCTCTCGAGGTACGCCCTGAACCGCGCGTCCTCGAAGGTGATGGTGTCCTGGCCGATGTGCGGCAGGCAGAAGAGCGCCAGGGCGGCGCTCAGCACGCAGAGGCTGGAGCTGACGTAGAAGGGGTACTGGGCCTGCAGCTTCTCGTTGTCGCCGCCGGCGGCGATGATGTAGGGGAAGACCCAGGTGCCGACGAAGGCGCCGATCTTGCCGATGGCGGCGGCGATGCCGTAGTAGCGGCCGCGGACGCCCGTGGCGCACGTCTTGGCGGCGATGAGGCCGATGTTGTTGCCCGGGCCGAGCTCGCCGAGGGCGAGGAAGATGCCGTAGACGACGGCGAAGGCGCCGACCTGCCCCGGCTTGGACAGGTTGGCGTAGTCGCCGGCCATGATGAAGCCCACCACGGCCTGGAGGGTGACGCCGAGGGCGAGGGCGTAGCGGGGGCCGAGGAGGTCCGACACGGGGGCGCCGAGCATGGTGCCGGGGATGTAGAAGAGGTTGATGACGGTGTTCCAGCCGAAGACGGTGGTGAGCGGGGCAGAGCTCGAGTCGTAGATGTTGGCGAGGATGGTGGACGAGTAGATGCCGAAGGAGTAGGCCGAGAAGTCGTAGATGAACCAGATCAGGCTGACGACGAAGAGGCGGAGGCCGTAGAAGCGCAGTACGAGTATGTAGGGGGTCTTGGCGTACTTCATGCTGTTGCGCGTGAACTCCTCGGGCTCCTTGAGGCGGAGCCGGAGGACGAAGAGGATGAGGGGGAAGACGACGCCGATGCCCAGGCTGGTGCGCCAGATGGTGCCGTAGTGCTGGTTGTGGCAGGCGGCTGCCACGACGTAGGGGACGAAGGCGCCGATGACGAAGCCCTGGGTAGCGTTTTGTGTAAGTACGATGCTGTCACGTGGGGGAAAGTGCGTGTTTATGAGAAAGGAAACTCACCCAGTCGATCATGGTGTTGGTGAACATGATGAACCACATGTTGCGTGACCCCTTTTTCAGTTCGCCGGTCGACTCTGCGCAGCCCACACTGCCTGCCGGATACTCACCCCCAATACCGATACCGACCTGGATGGGCTTGTCAGCGAGGCGTACAGGGTCAAGTATAATTGTCAAGAACTACTTACGAAGAACCGCCATGCAGTCAAGATGTTAAACATGCCGACAGCGTCGCCGTGATAGTAAGAGCCGGCAGCAAGTGCGGTAAAGACGATCAGGATGACGGTCGAGACCAGGAGGGAATTGGTGCGCGACCAGTGGTCAGCCAGCCAGCCGAAGAGCAGCTGGCCGACGACAGTGCCGGCAAAGGCAATGTCGCCGACATATTTCTTGGCGTTGGAGGTGCCGTACGTATCGCCGTATTGGTAGCTGAGCACAGTCGAAACGGAGCCGATGACCTGTGGTTCGTGTCAGGGTTAGAGAGATGTGTTACTTGTTGTAAAACTAGGAAGTCTCTGTGCGCCGCAAGCGCATATATGAGTGAGTTCTTACGTTGTTGATGTAGCCGTCAGAGAACAGACCGGCACCGCAAGCCATGACGGGCAGGATCGCCTTTGAGAATGGCTGCACTGCCTCGAGGCTGTCTTGCTCGATATGTGCTTCTTGCGACACGTCATCCTGGCTCTTTTTCCTGTTGAAGAACTTCATCGTGAAGTGTTGTGTGCGACGGAGCGGACCGAAGCTTGGGTGAGAAGTATATCAGGGCGACTTATTAGTCTATGAGGTCACAGCTCCTGGAGGGGAGATGAGAGATCAGAGGTCAACAAGTAAACGAGGTCAGTCCAAAGCATCACCAAGCGTCCCAAGGATTAGGACAGAGTCAGAAAACAATGTCTTGGAGCAGAGGATTGTTCTAGGTTGAGCAACATGTGAAAGTGGGAAGAGGTAAATATTTAAGGTGAGGTAGCAGCGGTAGCCGACAGCAGCGCAGGGTGGTGGAATTGGAGCAGTTAGCAGGGTTGAGTCCCGTCCAAGATACCGATCTCTTCGATTCTAGCAAACCAGAGCGCTCCTCTCGGGGTCACCTTGCCAGCTTCGGCTTAGCTATCTTGATTGACATGAGCGGACCGACCAACCAGTCCTGGTTTCCCCGGGCCTCGTGGGTGACATTCATCCCATTCTTTTGGGGAGCGGCCAGTGGGCAGAAGGTGGGCACGGCGGGGAGCAGTGAGGGGACCGAGGGGAAAGACAGCAAAATCCTGTGAGCAGGGGCCATCGAAAGGAATCTTTGCAGCTATTTAATTGGATGGAATGAAGAAGAACGATGTCACCAATATCCTGAACTCCAAAAACCCACAGCTGGCTTACTGGCGTGGTACACAAAGTAACCCTGTCGATCTCGTCCGCACCAGCTCTTCGGAATGCGAATGAGATGCCACTTCGAGCACAAGCTTCGCGAGCGCCGAATAACCATGTGGGATCGCCAGCCTCTGACGGCAAGCCGCATTTACAACCTGAGATGTACACAACCTTTGTGCGTCTCGATTCGGGCTTGCGGCACAGTCGAGCGCATCGTATACGCACTAGACAGTACGGTACTGAGGTAGAGTTTTGTGCCGAGACTTTAGTCTCCGTAGTTCGGTGACGTTGTTCTGCATGATAAGGCCGGCCATACAAGCTTTTGGCGTTCGGCACAAAGCGAAGCCGCAAGTGGCCGTCGAACGTGGATGCTTTAGGTCTGTTTGGGTACAACTGACTTTTTCGCTTGGGACTCGAGTCTGTCTGTAAATTCACGGGCAACAAGAAGCGACATCTCTAGTATCCTGGCTTGCATGTCTCGATACCCCATCTTGATATCAGTCAAAGACAGCGGGAAGAGAAGGTATCGCACGCAGTACACAGTCTTCGGTGAAGCCGATTCGACATCTGACAAGAACGGAAGGAGCGTCCCTGCATCTCTGCAGCTCTGCAGCTCTGCATTTGACATTCTGCATGGGTGGGGTCGCGCTTAGCCCCACCTCAACTAAACGTCCACTAAGAAATGCTTCGATGGCCTCAGAATGGAAAGCTCTCCAACTTCCAGCGCTTTCCAGCATTTGAGTGCATCGGTGAGAGCCTCAGTCTGGTAAGCCTGACACTTTCCCATTTGGCGCCAGCCATGCGGCATCCACAGCAAACACACTGCCGGTGATTTGAGTTAGGTGTCGGTCATGTCGAACATGTGCCGTCGTGGACATTCGTGTGTGCAGATCGGCCTTTGCCGCAAACTCAATCCCTTGAACGATCTGACAGATCTGACATTCTGACAGTCCCACCCTGCAATTTTGTTACCTTGAGGATGAGCAGTAGATCTGAAACATATTACACGTGTAGATATCTGACTGTTATCGCCAGTCCTTCCACCACGTGCTTCGACTATTTGATCGCGGTGTCCCCGTGAAATGTGTCTCCTTATCATGACCTCGTCTTCGACGTCTACACACGTGTAGCGACTACGCATATACGGCTTCCGGCTCTGGGAACGCCATGTCTCGATTTTTCACACCGCGGCCTTCACCGTGGTCCATGAAGCGATTAACTTTTCAGAGTCTGGTTCTCACCGGTGGCCGCTCTTCCACCCCAAACCTTCTTGCCAAGGATATCTCCCTTTGCATCTTCAACTGCCCCCTGGCCTCCTGGCAAATCTGGTGATGGAAGACGACCCTCTTACCATCCACTCTGATTTCGTACCTTTGACACACGGCCTTCCACTCGGCGATGTCCATGTCAGAGGCCTGCTATTCCAGTGACACCATATTTGTCTCCATGTCCATCAGCAATCTGCCCTTCTACGGCGTCCACATGCGGCAAGCCTCCTGGGCAAGCCTATGGCTCAAGACATCAGCGCTCCGTGCGAAGTCGCGGGTCTCTCCCACTCCAGCAGCAACCGCATCCCAGAGCCTTGCGCCGTTAAGACGAATCTTGGATATCTTTACCCTTAGCATACGGCTTGGTCCACCGCATCTCCTGTAGCGGAATGATATCCCTAGACATGGTGTTCTCGAGACCAACCACCTTCGTCGGACACTTATGGGCGTGTGAGAGAAGATCTCAGCTCACATGAGATCGTCCAACAGCGTTGCCCGGGGTGGACTTTTCCATGCAGGAGGCATGGTGTTAGTACTGTAATGTAATAAGGTCTAAGTGGGCATGTGTCGGCCAGTAGACGATCGTCTGGAGCCTACACCTCCGGTCAATGGGCTAACGGCAGGAATAGCCTTCTTGACGATGCGATACCTCTCAAAGAGATACTGTTCTTCGTCTTTGGCTAGAGACATGCTTACTTCGGCTTCTCTGCTTGGGTACTGCGAAGTCACCAGAGACGTATCCAGCAGCACTGTTTGCAATGTTACAGAGCCGGGCCGGATTCGCCGAGGTCCAGTCGGAGATTGTGGGAGCGTAGCCCGTTTGCGTGTTTGAGTTTGGAAACAGATTAGAGGACGAGGGTATAAGGGTACAATCCCGAAACCCGGGTTCCCCTTGGAGGTTGAGAGTAGGAGGACGAAGCAGCTGATAGAGGGATATCCCGGGGCACCCCGGGCCATGAATACCAGCATTACAGGGCCGACTATACAACAATACCTCTAGTTGAGAGATCTATCACCATCCATCCACCCACCACTCAAACGATCAGAATCCTGGGTGCATCCTCACGTATGGTCGCTTTAACCTTGACCGGTGCCACTGGTTCGAGAATGTGTACCGGCAATACGCTGTCGTTCTTCTTCGGAATGTTGATCCCCCCACCGCCATCCGCAGCCTCAAAGTCAAATGTGAGCACAATGACCGCCACAAAGGCGAGAATCTCGTTCATCGCAAAGTGTCTCCCGGGACAAAGCGTCTTACCGCCGCCAAAGGCCCGAAAAGCGGCCGGATGCACTCCGCCCGACGCCGTCTGTTGGACCTGCGGTCGCTCTTGTCCTTCCACTGTGTGGCCGTTACCGTTGACATTGCCATTGCCATTCTCGGCCTTCTGTGACTTCAAGAATCGCGTGTGGTCGAACGCAGAGACATGATCTCCCCATATCCCTTGGTCGGCATGTATAACGCCGCCCGCTATCTGTACCACGCTTCCAGCTTTGAGCACGTACTGTCCCCCTGCGAGCTCGGTATCAGTTTTGACGAGCCTGACTGAGTAGTTATCCGACCCAAGACGGAGACACTCCCTCACCACAGCCAACAGCGTCGGGCACGCGGTCTTCAGTTTCTCAAGACTTAGCCGCACATCTCCCTCACCGTTGCGCTCGAGACACCGCTCAACCTCGTTCCTCACCTCCCCCCGCAGGTCTCTCCTCGCAAAAGTCTGCAGCACAGCCCAAAACGTCGTGGTGGCTGTATTCACAATCCCGGCGAACAGAAAGCTGACTTCACTCCGTGCGGCCGCTTGGGTACTGAATCCGTGCTCCTTCGCGATCCGCAGTCTGTTCCTGATGATATCCGGTACATCGTCTCCCTCCTGTCGCCCAGCCTTGATCCAGTTCTCAAACGCAGCCACTAGCTTCTCCCGCCCCCTGTACGCCTTCCGCGCCGTAATCCGAGGCAGCACCCCGGCCAGTAATCCGCCCAGACCGTGGTCGAAGTCCCAGAACGCGGCCTCCAGCTCCGCGGCCGAGGTGAGCGGGTTATGCTCGCCGTAGAGTAAGCGGCCCGTCCCCTGGGCGACAAAGTGCCGTATCCAGACCAGCAAGTCGGGTATCTCCTCCCCTCCCCGAGACAACTGCCCAGGGTGAGCTCCAACGTACCGCTCCACCTGCTCCGCGAGCTCCCTCGACGCCGACAGACTCAACTTCTCCAGATCCCGGCCCGGACCGAGGTAAGCGTACACCATGTCGTGCATGTCCGTCAGGAAGCCGCCGGGCTCGTCCACGTGCCGCGACACGACCTCCACGGTCGCGGGGTCGAGCCCGAGCACGCGGCGCGTGATGTCCGGCACCAGCGGCGTGAAGGACAGCGTCCTCGACGCGCGCTGCACGGCCGCAGCCAGGCTGGGGTCGGTGACGATGTACAGCCGCGAGAAGGGGACGGGCAGGGTGAAGACGGGGAGGTGCCGGTTGCGCAGCCCCATCTGCTTCAGGTAGCGCCCGCCCTGCAGGGCCATGCCGAGTAGCGGGCCGACGAAGGGTAGGCGGGAGGGCAGGATGGGCGGTTCATTGGGGTGCCGGGGGATAGTCTGCAGGCGGTAGAGGACGAGGTAGAGTGTGAGGATGAGGATAAGGATGTATCCGCCCGACGGGATGGGAGGCACATCCATGGTTCCAGGTAAGAAGGGCTCTGGCGCAGAGTAGCTATGTCAGTGGCTATGACTTTGAAAGTTTGAACGGTCACCACTCAAAGGCACCGGGCATCCTTCTCTCCTTTTTTCCCTCGGCCTCCTTTCTTTCCGGATTCAGAGACGAAGGAGTCTTCTCATCTCCCTCCAATTTCTTCTCCGACACCATGTCGCCCTCCCACTTGACCCAGCACTCCTTCCACACCCTCAGCTCGTCTGCATAGTTATCCATCATGCAGGGATGGCAACTACTTCCACAGCAGTCTCCCGGCGCCGGCTTGACCGGCCTCTCGGGACATGTGGCTTTTGCTATGAGCTCACGTTCCCGAACCGGTGCCAAGCGGGCCTTGAGGAGCTTGACGAGGGTGGGTGAGCGGTCGAGTGGGTTGAAGGGTTTGGTATCTCCGGCGGCCATGATTGAAACGAATTGATTGAGAGAAATGACAGTAGATATGGAAGGGCAAGGGACTTTTGTGTAAGATACGGTGCTTACTTACTATCCTGAGCCGTGCTAGTTGAGGTTGAAGTCCCGGATTCCCCCGAAATCGGCCTGCAAAGTGCAAACGCGAGGAAAAGTAACTAAACGTCGGAGCGAAATAAAGGGGCTCTACTATGTAC
Organism: Coniochaeta prunicola; assembly: GCA_007388105.1. Lineage (NCBI taxonomy): Eukaryota > Fungi > Ascomycota > Sordariomycetes > Coniochaetales > Coniochaetaceae > Coniochaeta > Coniochaeta prunicola. Next base: position 59,340 of record SMOB01000159.1, on the reverse strand, counting down.
AGTTAGGCTGTCTGATATTTTATCCGCCAATTGAGAATGGCCAAAGGCGATCAACAATTATATACGAGAGTCTATCGCTGGCAGATGCTGTGAGATCACGAAGATCAGAGAAGAACAAGAGACAAACGCCAAGGGCAAACGGTCCACGACAGAGGGGGAAACGACCGAATGGGAAAAGATAGTCAGAATGCGACTAACATAACCCAGATCTGAGATCTAAGAGCAAGGACGGTCACCGCCGTCCGGCTCGTACGTTTCTACCCGCGCATTTACTACTATGGGAATGGCGTCTGAGCGCGGTATAGGGGGTTGCGAATTATAAGAGCCCGAAGGTCACATCGAATCCGTCAGCGAATCAAATCGCGGATTGAAACCCGAAGGATCTCATTCGCTGCGTGGGAACAACCACAGAAAACGGTGTCGTTGCACCGCTAATGCTGACATGCATGGCTTCTTTGTTTGGAAATGTCAGCACCAGCCATTTCAAGTCAGCATCATGTCGGCCATAAGTAGTTGTAGTCTTCACCACAGTTCGCAGTCCGGAGAAGAAGTTTGCTTAGATACCCGATACAACAGGGCGATCACAAATATCAGAACACGACAAGGTAACAGACTAGAACATCCAAAAGAAGGCGTGCTCGACCAGGACTCCATGCTCTGACTCGAATTCATATTCCAATCTGCGCCGGCTGGCATAAACCAAAGAGGTCGAAACCAAAAAAGTATCTACAGCACCAAAGCGAGCTGGAATATCGGACAAAAATGCTCCTCCACGGCTACATAAGCCTACTTTTTGTGGAATGCCTTTACCTTTTCCACCTCATCGAAGCTGCCCATGAAGATGCCCGACTTGTCATGGATGGTTTCCGGCACCACTTCGAGCATGCGCTCCATCTTGCTGTTAACCGCCTGGCCGCCAGCTAGAGGGAAAGTTAGTATAAACGACAACGTTCAACAGGGGTGCGGTGGAGGGGGTACGGAAGCACTCACCATTCTCAAACACCATGGCCATCGGGGCGCACTCGTAAAGGATTCGCAGCTTCCCCTTGGGGCTTTTCTTGTCGGCCGGATAGGCAAAGATGCCGCCGTACAGCAGCGTCCGGTACGCGTCGGCGACCATGCTGCCGATGTAGCGGGCGCTGTAGGGCTTGCCGCTGTCCTTCTGGAGCTGCTTGAGCGACTCGAAGTACTCCTTGACCGGGTCCTCCCAGTAGAGGGAGTTGCCCTCGTTGACCGAGTAGATGGCGCGCTTGCGGGGCAGGCGCATGTTGGGGTGGGTGAGGATGAACTCGCCGACGCCGTTGTCGAGCGTGAAGCCGTTGACGGTGCCGCCCTTCATGGTGATGACGAGCTGGGCCGAGGCGCCGTACATGGTGAAGCCGGCGGCCACGAGCTCGGTGCCGGGCTTGAGGATGTCCTCGGGCGTGCCCTTGGAGCCCTCGGCCAGCTTGTGGATGGCGAAGATGGTGCCGACCGACACGCCGGCGTCGAGGTTGGACGACCCGTCGATCGGATCGCAGGCCACGGCGTACCGCGCCTGCGTGGCGTCCTTGAAGTAGATGACGTTCTCCTCCTCTTCCGACACTAGCAAGGCGCACTTGCCGCTCGACCGCATGGCGTTGATGAAGAGGTCGTTGGAAATGACATCTAGCTTCTTCTGGTCGTCGCCTGTCGTGTTTGACGACCCGGCGAGGCCGGTGAGGTTTATTAGTGTGGCGCGGCGGATGTAGTAGGCGATCGACTTGAAGGAAAATTGCAGGGCGTGGAAGAGGAGTCTAGCATATCACTGGTCAGATATTGAGGCAAGTCCGAGGGACGAGAGAGCTCACGTGAAATCTCCGGTGGCCTCCTTGTGCTTGGACTGCTCCTCGGTGAGGAACCGGGTTAGGGTGATAATGTTATAGTTCACCTGCTCCATCTCCGGCTGCATCTGAGCAGCACTATCGTCGCCATTGAGTGGTAAAACCATCTTGTCTGTCTGAAGCTAGGAATATCGGTATATAGGGTCAAAAGTCAGAATAGGACGTGACAGTTTTCTTGTGTAATAGACACGTCGATAAACTTTTAGATCTGTTCCGACTTATACGACAGGGGCGGCCGGGTGGAAGCTTTGAATGAGTTGATGGCGGGGTTTATCGGTTATCGTGAATCCTCGGCAGCGGATCTGACGCCCGAAAGATGACGTACAGACAATCCAACACAGTAATGAGCTTCGCTTGGGGTCGTTCCTGGACTTCAGGAACTGTTCAGGAAGTATAAGTGAGAAGTGAATATTTGAGACGGGGAGATCAGAGGAGCATAAATGACGACAAAACAGAGAGAGTCAAAGGAGAAGGACGACAGCTAGCTTATCTACCGTCCTGGGAGTCTGTCTAATATCCACCGGCAGTCCAATTGGACTTGGGTCCTTCTCTAGTGTGTAATCGCCCAGACTATTCCAGGTCTGCACTATAATCGGGGCATCTCGCTAGGATAATCCATCAGTCAAGAGTCGAGAAAGCGGATACGTACCTGGCAGAGTCGACCCGTCGAGAGTCTGATACTGCCCCTGTATCCCTTGCGCCCCGCCATCAGCATCCGGCAGAGCACGGTTATCGTGTAGATCCGGAACAGCTTCTGCACTCCGCGCGCGGCTCTGCATCATTAGGACGCGGAAAAGGCACTGGCTGGGATAATTCCGGCCGAGTGGAAGCGAGCATTTGATACTGGCGGTTCGAAGACAAAGAGGATTTCCCGGAATGGAGACAGCGAAAAGCTCCCCACCGAGCCGAGAGGTGGAGCACGGATCCGCTGTCTTCCAACCGTCGAACCCGTCAATTGATTTTCGAAGCCTGCACTTGCTGGGCAGCTCAGCCTCTTGGCTCAGGTGACAAGAAAGCATGACTGATGACATAGTAACATGTGTGTTTCGGACTGAAAGACTTTGGGGAAGGGATGCAGCTCGGGAAAGCAATAGCGAGCTTGTGGACCTTCAATAGCCGAACCCTAACCCTCTTTTACATTCCAGTTTTGTGGCCTTGGAAATGAGGCAATCAGTTTACAGTTCGTCCCATTAGGCGATAAGCTGATCCTCATTGCTCATATCAGTGAGGAGCACGCAGCCAGACGAACATACCTCGGCATGTGCTTCTGTCCAACCGAGCGACGTCCAATGCGTCAATCATCTGTCTCACCATCCCTTCATCAACAACGTTCACTTTGTGTCGTCACATCTGCTCTAATACATCGTGATCTGACTACATCTTGCCTATCTCGTCTAATATACCCGTTATAAAATCGAAGCGCATCTGCCTCGCAACTATACCGACCCTCCAATCCTAAAATCCCAGACCTGCCCCGAAGAACAAACGGCAACATGGTCGCCGACGCCCTCATCTACCACCCCTCGGTATCGCACTACCTCAAATTCGTCGCCACGACCGTCGGCCGCGACAAGCTCCTCCGCACCATCCAGTACTTCGCGCGCTTCTACGCCTGGTACCTCCTGCGCACCAATGCGCTGCCCACGCAGATCGCGCCATGGGAGGCGGTCAAGAAGCAGTTCGGCCTCGTGCGCAAGGTCATGCGCATAGGCAAGAACGTCGAGCACCTCCGCGCCGCCGCCGTGGCCGCCGACGCCCAGACCATGGACCCCGTGCTGCGCTACGCCACCGTCGGCCGCCAGCTCGGCTACGCCGGCTACCTGACGCTCGACATGGCCACCGTCCTCGACGCGGCCGGCATCCGCAAGAGCGCGAGCGCCAAGAAGTTCCAGCGGGAGGCGTACCGCTTCTGGGCTTGGGGGCTGATCTGCAGTGTCGTCGCGCAGACGTATACCCTGTACAGGTTGCGTGAGAGGGAGGCCAAGGTGGACCGCAAGGATGGCGAGGGGGTTGTTGAGAGCAAGAGGATAGTGCTGTAAGTTTGGGATTGCGATTGTCCTGGATATTGTTCCGTGCGCAACGTACTAACAAGAATAACAGGGAGCGGGCTGCCAGCAGGTTGCAACTGACTTCGGATCTCTGCGATCTGACCGTGCCCTTGTCTGCCCTCGCATGGGTCAACCTCGACGATGGTATTGTTGGTATTGCTGGCACCGTCAGCAGTTTGATCGGTCTCTACTTGCAATGGAAGAAAACGGCTTGAGGAGGAGAAGGTCGAATGAAGGTTTGGTTGTCATACTGGATGTGTTCTCTGTAATTGTATAGTCCTTATCCAGGGCGGCACATCTTGAAAGCCAGAAACTGAGATCAGGATTGGTCTAATAACGTGGTGCAGCTCTCTACTGCCGTCTAATCAAGGCGTTGCTGCTTGGTCTTGTATATATCTTGTTTTGGCAAGTTACATTCAAAGCGATGTTTACACTGGCTGTTGCACATCATGCTTCAGAGTTATCCGGAACGACAGATGCAAATACGTTGAATCAATACTGATACCTCGACGGAAAAAAAAGATTCGAAACGCCGGTCAGATGTGATGAGTCTGGCACAGACTTGGGGTTAACAGATGACTTACGGCTCAATTCTCAACATCTTGCAGACACGCCCCCCCATATAGTAACTTCTATCTCCTGATCAACTATCCTCCTATGTTCTCGCTGGCCTTGGCTTCGAACCAGGCCTAGATATTGTCTTACTGCTGCCATTTTCCCCTATAATCGCCCCCAAATGCATGGTCAAGTGGCTAAAGCCAGTGACTGCAGTATAGCTGTTATAAGACTGTTCGCCTCGAGAAGTAAAATTAGGGGTCGTCAAGATTCGAACTGACGACGTGGATTTGCCCAAAAGTAAAACTTGCACTCCGCATTAGCAGGTAAGCTAATGGTAGAGAATCAGTGAGGCGCCAACCCGTCTGCCTGATCACTACTTCCACATGTATACGGAGGATGTAGGTCTAAACCCCCATATTTTAGCCCTTGATTAGTTGTGACTCAACATCTGAGGTACCTAAGTACATCGTAAAGCTGATGATAAATAAGCACGCTGTGGCTGAGATTGCAAGACCAGGTAGTATTATGTATGACACTGGTATATGTTTGAGTCTAAAGAGAAGTAAGGAACAGTTTCTGTCTTTCTCCTCATCCGGCCGCGGGATAGTGTCAGTCAGTACCTATGCAACCCTTTCAAACCTCAAAAATAACCTCTCCTTTGCCGGTCGGCTCGTATATCCGTCAGTCTGCTCCGCAAGCCCATCATCATCGACCACATGGGTAGTGTAGTGCGAGTACAGAGCCGCAACAATAAGTTTCATCTCTGTAACGACCGTCAGCGCATCTGTCCATCTTCCCGTTTAGCCCCCTTTGACGGTAGGGGTACTCACCATGCATAGCGAAATTACTGCCGATACACATCCTCCCCCCGCTCGAAAACGCCCAGAATGCCCTCTTCCTCTCCTTCATCTCTTCCTCGGTCCCGTGGCCCGGTAACCAGCGGGTGTGGTCCCACTCCTCAGGAGACGGAAACACGCACTCGTCTCGGTGCAGGGTGTATGCCAGTGCCGCGACTCTGACTCCGCCCGGGACGTTGTACCCCGCCAGCTTGCATCCTGCCGCGGGCGTCTCGCGCGGCTGCGGACCGGGGATGGGCGCGTGGAGACGGAGGGTCTCCATGATGATTGCGTGAAGAAGGGGCAGGGCGTCTAGAGCCTTTGGATCTGGATGGGGAGGAGTGCTGTCGCCGGTGAGTTTGAGGTTGGGAGTGAGGGTGAGTACCTCCTCGCGTAGCTTGGTCTGGAGCGATGGGGACTGGGACATGCGCCAGGTCAAATACGTCAGCGTCACGCCGGCCGTCTCTTGACCTGCCAGGACGTGGTCGAAGAGCTCGGAGGCCACTGAGAGTTCGCGGTACTGCAGAGCGGTGGGGAATAGCGGCGAAGTGGCACCGTATGCGGCTTCCTTTTCCAGGCCGGTAAGAAGGGAGGACATGACGATTGGCTCGTCCGCGGTGTAGTCGTTGTCCTTGGACCATGTCTGCATAGTGGTCCTGCAAAGGTTTCTGCACCACTCTCCCAGCTCCGCGTTGGCGTAGTCAACGAACCTGGGACAAAATGGGATGCCGACCGCCCGACAGAACCTGGTCAGCAAGGGCAACTCCTGGTCGTAGAAGCCGTAGTCGTTGCGCGACTTGTACAGTTCCAGCCAGTGCTCGCGGAACGCTACCATCTGCAGGAAGTTGGTGCCGTTGGCGAGGCCAAAGACATACGTCGAGATGAAGTCCATTGTCGTAGCTAGAAACAGAGAGTGCACGTCGAGGCCGTGGGGGTCCAAGGTCTCAGTGGTGGATTCCTGGATAATGGGGAGAAGGCGCTCGAAGAGGATGGTGTGGGATTGTGAGGCTGCAGCGGTGGATGACTGAATGTAGGACTTTGAGTATACATGCGATATCATCCGTTTTCTGAGGGAATGTTGGCGGGCAGAGTGCGTCGAGAACATGCAGGGCATGCTGTTGTCATATTAGCTGCGTCCTATACAATACAGGTGCCTTATGATCCAGTCACCTATAATTGTCGAAAATCGAGTACCAGCTAGGCTTCTCGAATCCGCCGTGGTACACGACCCGGACACAATCGACATCGTCGATGCTCAGCTCATTCGGCGCCACTCGGACAACGGGACCTAGCCGTTTGTGTGCTGCCCTGAGGGTCCGGTTCTCCCGGTTGTAGAATCGGATGTACAGAGCCCAAAGACGGGTATACGGGGCGGACCAGTGTGCATTCGGGATCTTGGCCAGTGGAGAGAAGAATGAAGGGTGGAGGATGAAGTGGTAAGTCAGAAAGATGACGACAACGGCTGCCAAGACCGGGGTCCTCCCCTCGGCGTCAATTGTGAATGACATCGCCGCCCTGATAGTGCGACTTACACGCCCTCACAATTCAGTGTAAAGCTAGTCACCGCGCAATCACCTCGCTCAAAGGCTCGACAATGCGTCCGCGAATTTGGCGGCTCATTTGTCGTCTATCAGCAAGAACAGATTGTGCTTTTGTGGCCCAACCACGATTATTTATCCCACTAGATTTCTGCATAACTTCACAACCACGAAACTTCCCTGCGACTCGGAACGCTGCTCACCACCACCTTTCTTTCTTGTCTTTCTTCCTTTCTTTTCCCAGACCTGGGATTTTTACCTTCTGAGGATCTCGCTTCTCTCTATTGGTACTCGCAGAAGCACACTATCTGAAGCAGATCCCTGTGTAAAGGTGAGTCACTCTTGAAGCTGCTGTTCAATAGTTTTTGCTGCGCAAGTCATCTGCTTGGGAGTCATGTTTGCTCATAAATGATTGCGGTACTGACTTGCTGTATAGAAGAAGTCTATCTCATAAGATGTGATAGCCCGTTTACAAACTTGAATTTGGTGTTTCTTGGTCTTGGCTTGTTATCCAATACTCAACACATCAATACACCATTTGATAACCGCCAGACACTCACTCACCCTAGCTTTTCACAATGGCAGACCATAACGGCCTGTCGGCCATAGAACGCCTTCCCAATGAGGTTCTGCTAAACGTTGTTAAGAACTTCGAGTGTGCCAGGGATATGGCTTCTCTGGCCTCTACATCAAAGCAGCTCAAGCGTTGCGTTGACAGCTCTCCGGCCTGGCAGGATTTCGTCCGATTCAAGTTTCCCTTCATTTCCATCCCACCCAAGGAGGGCGGCGGCCATGACTGGAAGGCTCTAGGAGAGTCTCTGACGTACCAATCCAGATGCTGGGACCGCCGTTCTGTTCGCTTTACTGGAATGTACCCTCTGCACCCTTACCAGAGGGGTGGTCTGGCCTTTCCGCCGGTCATAGACGCCAACTATGACATGAATTCAGGTCAAGAGACTGTCGTATGGGGTGCCGGGGAAGACATTGTTGCCAGGTATCGCCAGAAAGGAGGTTTACAGGGACAGCAGATCAGCGCAGCCTGGCAGAGAGCACCCGGCCGCCCGCAAGGCTTCCGACCCGGAATCGACGATGTCAACACCATGAACCTCGTACAGCTCCCGCATCTCCAGGCGCGCGCTATTCTTGCTGGAAGAGAGAACGGAAAACTCTGGCTCCTGTCGGGTCAGCCAGGCCACACATTTGGGCAGCAGCTCGCAAGCTTCGATCCTCGCCACTCCGGTAGCACTATTACGCCCGCATCGGGCAGCCAGAACGTGCGTCAGGAGACCATAACGTCGGCTGATGTGCTCAACGACAACGATCAGGGCCTCATTGCCGCCTGCAGCAATCTCGGCGTCACTATTTACCCCCTCCCACAGGATAGCAACACGACGCGTATCGCTCCGATCGCGCTGTATAACGTGTCAGTGAGCTATATGCAGCAAGTCTACAATGCCAAGTGGATGGGCGGAAGCGACCTACTTGCTCTGGCGTACCGCGGAGTTAAAGACCCTCTGCGATACTTGACCATTACACCTACCGGCTGGGTCGTAGAGGCAGCAGAGAAGAACGCTCGAATTCAAGAGCAGTTCAAATTAAGGTCTACCTCGGTACATGTGATCCCTGGTTCACTTCAGCCGGTTCGACGGTGTCCCGGAATGACGGGTCCGACACCTCTCCTTCTGAGCTCATGGAAGGACGGAACCGTTCGGTAAGTCTCTGTCTTATCTAGCACAAGGATTTATCTGACCTCCTATAGTCTGCAGGATATTCGCACCCCGTCGCCCTTTGACGTTGTCTACCAGGACAACGTCCAGCCCTTCAGCGAGCTGGGTAGTCTCATGGTCTACGGCTATGACCGCTTCGTCGGCGGCGACATGCAGGGAGCCATGGTTAAAGTCTTTGACTTCCGCTGGCCCAAGGCATATTATCACACCACCGGCCTGCCATGCGGCAGCGAGTACCCATTCCGAGCCGTCGAGCAGCGCTTCATGGACCCGCCTCCCGACCGCACCGGTGGACGAGCCTGCTGCGACCATTTGAGCGGTCTGCGGTGCCGTTGGCACGAGCTCTCCCGTGAAATCTACCATCGTCCAAACGCCTTGTTCATGTTATCGGACTCCCTACCCCCTGTCATGCGCCGCGGCGGCGGCTCGAAGCGCATCACGTCCTTAGCCAAGCCGAGCGACATCTCCCCGAACTTCTACATCGGCATCGGTGGCTCCGTGATCGAGGCGAACCTGGGACCCATCGGCACTCAGGAACACGACCATCACTTCGGCTTCCCAGATTACAAGTTCGACGCAGCGATTCCAAATGCGTACGCGAGTACGCCTCTGCCGGCGGGAATGATGGAGGTAGGCGACGGCCTGCGTTCGCTCCGTAACGAGGTCAACATCCTCCTGCCGACTGTGCACAGCCGCAAGAGAACCGAGAAATCCCTCGACGCCGTCGACCCGGTGCTCAGAAAGAGGAACCGTCTGGACGAGTCGTTCCAGAAGCTGGACGACTTCGGCAAAGAGGAGGAGGAGCCCGAACAGCCAGAGGAGGCACAGGAGTTAGAGGAGCCTGACGAGCCTGAGGACATAAACCGCCTTGCCCATAAGCTGGGCCTGAACTAGAAGGTCGGGGTCTTCATAGCCGCAGGAATCCTCGTCATTCTTGTCGTTACCTCGATTGTTATCCTGCTTCAGAATCATGGTTGATCGTGGCTTTTATGGACTCAGACCCAGACCTCGGGCGTCCGCAAACCCCAGCATAGAATGGCGGATCAATGTTTCGACTTCGCGAGCAGCTGAGCTCTGGGACACTATGACAGGCGAGTCATGCACATCATAAAGAATGGCACAAGGAAATAGGACAAAACACAGGGTTGATAGATGGTATCAAGCTTGATATAATCCCTGTCTTAATCCGTGAAGTCTGTAAAGTAATTCCATAATGGCTAGCTGCGCTCCTGTGAACTCCCATTTGAAAGGAATAGAGCTAGAGCCGGGATCTGACTTCCAAAAATTTCCCCAAGGCAACGCAAACCCCATCCGTAAGATACAAAGTGTACAGATCCCCTTCACTCATCATCATCTTCCCCATCAGCATCCTCCATATCGACATCCGCATCGACATCCCCACTCCCCTGATTACTGCCCGAATGACTCCTCGCCCCGCTGCCTTTCGCACTAGGCGAGACGTGAACCGTATCCCCGTCCTTCGCCGCCTTCTTGGCGCTCTTCTTGGCCCTCGCCTTCCCCTTGCCCTTGTCGGGCACCGGCGTGCTAAGCGTGATGCCCTGCGCCTCGGCGGCGAGCTTCCGCTCCAGCCACCCGGGCGGCAGACCGGGCCCGCTGTCGGCGTTGCCGTAGTCGCTCTTCTTAGTGCCCTTCGGCCACCGTCCCGGCCCGCGTCCGGTGCCGCCAGACTTGCGCTTCGAGCTGCTCCGCGGCTTGGACGCGGTGGATCGCCGCACGCCGGACGAGCGTCGCCGGGCGCCCGGACGGCGGGCGCTCGCGATACGCACTGCCGGTGTGCGAGCAGCTGTGCTGCGGGCGCGGTTCGCGTGGCGGGTCGCGTTGAGGGGCGGGAAGACTTCGAAGCGGGTCGGGGGGATGCTTGCGTAGGCGGATATCCAGTCGGAGCTGTCGGGATCTGCCGAGCCGTGCTCGCCGCGGCTGGCTGATGAGGAGCCGTTAGGGTGAGAGTTGCCGTTGGATTGACCGTCCTCGACAGGCGGTGGCGCCTCTTCTTCCTTGGTTTGCTCGGCATTGGTGTCGTCTGGTTCCGTAGATTCGAGAATTGTTCCTTCGCCAGCGGCGCCATCGTCGTGAGGGACGCCGTTGGTAAGGGCATCGGGTTGTACGTCGCCATTGGTGACAACCTCAGGGACGATGTCTAACTTCTGTTCGTCCTCCTCTCCTTCGCGCGGTGCAATCGCGTTTATGGCTGGTCCAAGCTCAAAGTTCGAGGGATAGCTCCGACCCATGATATACGGAGTCCAAGTTAACGCGCTAGGCTTCAGCTGCACGTATTTCTTGGCCTCCCACTTACTTACATACTCGCGGCAGTATTCGAGGTCAATGCGAAAAGCGTACAAACCCGTTTGTGGGTCGCGCACTAAGCATCGTAGGCCTTCCAGCGCCGACACGACGTCGTCGGCTGTCATGCCAGTGTCGTCCGATATCTGCTTAATACTGAGGCCACGTTTCTGCGACTTGTCCGCGGGTATGTGTTGCAGGAGGTAGCGACACATGATGAGCCGCCAGTAGTTGCGATATGACACGAGGCCCATGTCCGAGAGAGGCTTTTCTGGAGAGCCCGTCTTCTGCTCGACCCGTGTGAGGAGATAGGAGAAGTCAATAAGCAAGTTGCCGTATCCCTTGCGCTGGTGTATTGGTAAAGTAAGAATGCAAGACACGTTATTTTGGCTGCTCTGGCGTTTCTCCTTGGAGAAGTATCCGACAAAGTGGTAGCCATATTCATCGTACTCGCAGAGTACGTAGAAGAGGAACGGCTCAACGTCGTAGTAGAGTGTCTTTGACCCGAGGAAGAGCTTCGCAAGCAGGCACAGGTTCTGGCAGTACACTGGGTTTTTGCGACCATCGACTTCGAATACCGAGACGGAGTTATGACGGTAGATCTCGTCGCCCGGCGGATGCTTGGCCGGACATTTCAGTTTATGTCGCCAGGCCACGTAGTCCGAGTTCATGTACTTCAGGCAGAACTCGCATATGTAGAGGACGCGGTTTCGGCTATACTCTTCAGGATACGGCGCAGCATACCAAGTGTCGATCTCCCAGCCGCCAAATTCGATGCACTCGATTTGACTTGCAGGACCGGACGCTTTCCTCTGCTTCCGTACGGGCACCTCCGCTTCTGCCTGTAAGGCTAGAAGTCGCTCGCGCCATGCTTCCTCCGCACGTTGTTTTGCTTCGTCAAATCGTCGGCGGTCGTCATTGGTAGGCAGAGTTTTTGAGGTATCCGCCTCTGCCTCGGTGAGGATGCCACCATATGGTTTTCCTTTCAGCTCATCCGTCTCCTTGTCATAAAAGGAGTAGAAAGGCTGCGAGAAGCTAGTCGATACAAAGGGCGCTGTTAAGGCAGGCAGCGGTTCCGCGCTAGTTGCAGTCCTTTGCCTAGCTGTTCTGCCACTTCCTCTCCTCGATTGCTTCTTCCGCCTCTTGGGCTTCCTGGATAGGATTGCTTGTAGCTTGGTCGGCCTGACCTTGAGTTTAACCAGCAGAGTCGTCCGCGTCTTTTTGACGATCGAGGCACCATGCTGCTGGGGAATTTTCAGACGTAGTGAACGTGACGACTGTGGCCGAGAACTCTCGCTTACACCGTTGGTGCCTTCGTTACTCTGTTCATCTGCCGTGTTCCTGCGCCGCTTGCGTAGCGCCATGACGGTCTCCTCGACCTCTGTTGATGAGGCTTTCCGCTTCCTGAGTATGCGAGAGCCGTCCATAGGATCCTCGTCAAGAACGAGGTGGTTGAACATCGAATGTGCATCTGGTCTCGTAGCTTTTTGTGCCGGAAACAGGTCCCTTGCGACTTTCGGTGCAGTAGCTCGGCGACTAGAAGATGGTGAGATGTCTTCTACACCATTCACTTCCTCCCCTTCCTCCTCCTCCTCTTCTTCCTCTTCCCCCCCATGCGACGGCTGGTGGTCATGCTCGGGTGATGCGCAATCCGGGCACTTCCAGTTCTCTACATCTGTTCAAATATTAGCGATGCGGTCGATTCCAGCTGCCGTTAGATTGACGTACCGTCTTGGCTCTTTAACGCATCATTATCCCGCGCGCACTGCTGGTGAGCTATATGCACAATGTAAGTAACTGTCCACACATAAGCCGAAGGAAGTTTCGGTGACCTACAATTTTCGCCGCAATTTGCGCAGGCCAGGTACATCTCGAACTCATCGGCTGGATCGTGCTGCTCATCTTGTTTGCAGAACATGCACAGGTCGTTATCTGCAGCGTCTGACTCATCGTCATCATTCTCTTTCCCGGGCGCCACGCCTTCCCATTCCTCTTCGCTTTCCGACTCTTCCTCTTCGTCACTCTGACCTGCGGAATGCTCGCTCCCACTCTCGGCAGTTTCGTCGTCGGTTTCGCCGGGCTTGACCTTTACTGCGCCAACTCCTTCATCTTCTTCGTCCTCTGCTTCTTCATCCTCTTCCTCGGCCCGGGAATGGGTACGTCTCCTGCTCCTTCGTGCGGAAGGCGTGCGAATATCTAGCTCGTCTTCCCCGTTCTCGTCGGCTTCTTCCTCAAAATCGTCGTGGTCCGCGTCGTCGTCATTGTCTTCTTCTGACTCGCCTTCTGCATCTCTTTCGCCGTCCGAATCTCCGTCGTCATTGTGTTCATCGCCTTCAGACTCATATTCTGCCTCTTCGGTACCCGGGACGTCCCCCCCTTCGGCAGCGGTTAGCGCCTCATTGGGGTCCTCGTCCTCAAAATCGCCATCTGCGTCCGGCATTTCTTCGTCAATTTCTACATCTCCCTCGGACACCATGACGCTCTGCTGGAGCTCCTCCTCCATGCTTTGGGCGTCCATAACGTTGGCGGCAATGTTCGGCCTTGGATGCGACGATGACGATGGGGGCGCAGTTCGTGGTGCGGCCGCTATGACTTTGCTCGTGTCGCAGATGGAGTGTGCGCCCGTCGAAGAGGCGGCATGCCTCTGCCGGTAAATAACCAGAGGACGACAACAAATCTCCTAGCGCAGACTTCTTCAGCAAGCGATAACTCCCTGGAATCTAGGCTTCGATGTCCATCGCTCTCGAGGTTGTGGACGGTGGGGCGAACGAAACGCGCGGTACGCCAAGCAAATCAGAGGTAAATAGTTGGTTTCGCGTGAGATTATGGAGGCCGCGATACTTTGACACGTAAATGCCTTGTTATATTATGATTTTTGCCTGATGTGCAAGCGGCGAAGTTGATGAAGCTCGAAGCCACCTCCACGTCGACGTCAAGTATCGGAGCGTGAGCCGCGCCGGAGCTGTTGGTGCACGGATTCCCTTTCGGGTTTAGCTGTTTGTTGGTGCCGTCTCTTAGTCATCAAACCTCATGCCGGCTCCAATTGGTGATGCGACCTTCAATTGAACCTCACTTCAAGCTGTCTACGACCTTCCTTCTGGGCACCAGCACGAAAGCATTCGAGCATATACTGGGCACACTTTTGTATGTCAATGCCCCCTCCGAGTTGAATGACTTGCATGGCCTGGACCTTGGCTAACGCAATTGAGACAGATCCACGTCGTCGCGATGCCCGTTCCCTTCGAGACTCTGATTCCCTATGGAATCATCATCGCTGTGAGCTCGAGCCGATGATCACCCTGTTGGGTATACTTATGATTACTGACGGCTTTGAAGATGTTCGGTGTGACTGGTGCAGGTCTATCAAAAATCAAGCACATGCAGAACGGCGGAAAGCGCGCAAGACGGTCCATTGACCAGTGGGACAGACAAAGTAGGCAGTTACAGGCATGGAAGCTACTCTGCAGCATTGCTGACACGGCTTTACAGTGATGGAACGCGATCGGAGACTCACGGGCATGTTGCGAGGACAAACAGACAATCCAATAGCGCCAGACGGGTTCGAGTTGAGTAACGCTTGGAAGGTATGTGTTGTTTCCCCAAGCTTCCGATACGGAATACTGACAGGTGCATGGTGTTTAGACGGAAAGGAGGATGGCATAGGTGTCCCGGCTGGTGGAATTAAGATTGTACATACAACAATGGATGGAGGATTAGTGGTTCGGAGTCTGTTTCTCTGGGACACAGAAGTTCTGCAATCCGATTATCTCATTCAAATCTGGATCTGCGGCCTATTCCTATTGAGTCCCTCTAAGAGCATGCAGGCCTGACATATCGCCTGGCTTGACATATACCCACAGCGTTCGCAGGTCCCCAGCGTTTGCTTCCCTAGTACCTTAGGAACAACCCCGTTGGTTCTGACAGGGAGGGCATCAGCTTCCTTCTTGGGCCTCGATAAGTTTGGGCTTAGTTGTGCTGAAATGTCCACCTCTAGCCCTTCAGCCGCTTCGTTTTGTCTCAACTGCTTTTCCATATCCGCCATCTCGCCTCCCGAACTACGGCCATTTGCTGAGCCACATCCGCCAATACCGTCCTCTTCGGCGACGACAGCAGCCGGAGCCGCTGCGCCGGTACACGCGCAAGACTTCGCCGTGTTGACCGGGACTAATCGAGCCATGTCCTCACCGCTCCTTACGATATCCAGGATTGCGGTCGGCCGTACCCTCTCCAGGTTCTTGATCAGTCCCCTCGCGCTACCCCTGAAAGCCTCGGGGCTGTAGATACATTCCGTGCTGAAATAGTCCAGCTTCTTGTGATGTGCATACAGCACAATCTCTTTCTCGTACGCATACTTGAGTGGCTTGCTGCGTTTGACGTCGGAACTTGTATCCCCTGTCATGATGCTCGTACTCCGCGATAGACGTGCCAGATCGCCTCTGAGAAGATTCATCAGAACAGTCTCGGCCACATCGTCCGCATTGTGACCAGTCACCACATGCTTGATACCAAGCATCTTAGCGCCACGATCTAGTGCCTGGCGGCGGAAAACTCCGCAATAGGTGCAATTGCCTTTCTTGCCGATGGCTTCGACAACCTGGTCCATGGTCCAGCCATACAGCTCATCGTAACCCACAATCTTCAGAGGCATGTCGTACTGTGTCGCGTTCCGCTTGACTGTCTCTAGCGAGTCGTCTCGGTAGCCCTTGATCCCCTCATCTATGCTGAGCAGGACGAGGTTGAGGCCATACTTATGACGCTCGTTTAGGGTCTTGAGAACTGATGCGAGCACTGTCGAGTCCTTTCCGCCCGATGCCCCGATCGCAACCTTCTCCCCCGGGAAGAACAGCTTGGAAGATACGATGGTGTGGTGTACTTCATCTTCGAACACAGATATGAAACATGACTTGCAGAGACGTTGATGATTCTTTGGTCGCCTTATGAGAGCGCGCTCCGTCTTACAGGCGGCGCATAGTGTGGGGGCCATCGCTTCTCAAGATCACAGTTTCAATCTGGGAATTCGGGCTCTCTTGTTGCCTCCAATGCCTCACACGTTGCTCCAGGCTGGTATTCGACTTGGTGCCTGGATTTCCCTTATAGGCTGAGCTGTTATGATACCTCCGAGTTTGCAGAATCATCTGAGGCGCATGTGGTTCTTCAAATTGAGTCAAAGATGCTGAGATGGAGGCAACTCAGCTGATCCACCCCGGGGTGTATGTAAAACAAAAAGGTTGTGAGCACGGACCACAAGCCTTTTCCCGCCCGAACTTCTTCCGGTAATTTTCAACCCTAAGAATATTCGGCCTCCACACATTTTTGTTCTTCTGTGTCTTTTGTCTCATCGTCAACTTTTCGGTCGCCCGTCAACTTTTTACTAACCGACCGACCACCACAGCACTCGATCACAATGGCGGTAAGTACATGAAGATTGGTTTCAGATGCTAGATGCTCCTTGTGAGCTCTAGATATTCTATGCATGCTTTCGAGCATCGCTATTCCGCTCGTCTGCCAGAAATGGCGGCGGGTGATGATTTGGCTTGAGCCTTAATGCTGGTTGGGAAGGACAGAGATGTCCAACCCACCATTGCATGCTCTTTAGAGTTAAAAAAGAAGATCATCAGATGGAACACATTTGCTGATTGTCTTTTTTCTCAATGACAGCCCAAGTCCGGAAAGAAGGCCGCGCCCGCCCCCTTCCCTCAGTCGAAGGCTGGCAAGAAGGCTCCCAAGGTTAGCAAACTCCCGAGAACCCAAACTGTAACCCTTTATATGCTAACAGCTTTGCAAAGAACCCTCTCCTTGAGAAGCGGCCACGCAACTTCGGCATCGGCCAAGACATCCAGCCCAAGCGCAACCTGTCGCGCTTCGTGAAGTGGCCCGAGTATGTCCGTCTCCAGCGCCAGAAGAAGATCCTTCAGCTGCGCCTGAAGGTCCCTCCTGCGATCGCCCAGTTCCAGCAAGTCCTGGACAAGAACACCGCCGCTCAGACCCTCAAGCTCCTCAACAAGTACCGGCCCGAGACCAAGACCGAGAAGAAGGAGCGTCTTCTTAAGGAGGCTACCGCCATCAAGGAGGGCAAGAAGAAGGAGGATGTCAGCAAGAAGCCCTACGTTGTCAAGTACGGCCTGAACCACGTCGTCGGCCTGATTGAGAACAAGAAGGCTTCTCTCGTTCTCATCCCGAACGATGTCGACCCCATTGAGCTCGTCATCTTCCTCCCCGCACTCTGCCGCAAGATGGGTGTCCCCTACGCCATCATCAAGGGCAAGGCTCGTCTCGGAACTGTGGTCCACAAGAAGGTCAGTCAATTCAACCACAGTTCACACGTGTAATTCCACTTTTGGCTAACATGATATTCAGACCGCTGCCGTCCTTGCCCTGACCGAGGTCCGCTCTGAGGACAAGAACGAGCTCTCCAAGCTCGTCTCTGCCATCAAGGAGGGATATCTTGAGAAGAACGAGGATGCCCGCAAGAGGTGGGGTGGTGGCCACATGGGCATCAAGGCCACGACGCGCATTGCCAAGCGCAAGAAGGCCCAGGAGACTGCCCTTAAGGTTTAAGTTCTCCCGCGGTTGTAATGATGCATTGGGAAAAGGGTCGGACAAGGCGTTGCTCTTACGGCGTATGGAATACCAAAACCTGATAGGGTCAATATCATTTGCTTGCTTCCACCCGCAGAGCAGACATGTCAATCGCAAGGCTCTTTGTCCACCCATTTCAGTGTGACTTCTACACGGTACTGTCGTTCTGCTTGTATCTGGCGGTTACATTCGATTTGTCTTGGCCAGACAGCCTTATGCTGCTTGCAGCTACTCTTACACAAGTTCAAGGGTCTTCTGTTCTAACCCCATGCTCAAGGCCTCTCCATCCATAACGGTATCGCAATACGCCTCTCCCACTAACTGATAAGAACCTTGCTGTATGCCCGCCGGTCTGAGAATGAACGGCACGCTAGCACCGTAGAACACGCAGACGACATCACCCTGCTTCATCTTCGGTGAGCCAAGGCCGATGAACCCTGTCTGGCCAATGAAGGGCGCGTAATACTGTAGAATTTGTGCGCGGTTGAGGTAGTCCTGCAGTTCCTCGCCGTGGACCTGCGGCATCCCTTTCGCCAGGTCCTTGATCGCCGTGTGCATGCGCTCCTTTGTGGCCCGCCTTGCGCGACCGGACGCGTCCGCGGACTCGTGGTCCAGCACGGCCGTCCGCAATGCGGCATCGCCGTCGCGGCGGTGGGCTACCGTCTGCACCGGATGGTCGGGGGCCAGATCGCGCGAAACCATTGTTTGGGAGAGCTTGGTGAAGTCGTAGAGCTTGACGAGCGCGGTCTTGAAGGATTGGAGGTTGTCGCCGAAGTAGGAGCCGTCCGGGTCTGGCGTCCAGGTCGGGCCGATGGTGAGGATGGTGTCGACTATGACGCCGCGGAGCAGGAGGGTATCGGGCGAGGAGAATTGTTGGTCGTCGCTGACTTTTTGGTCGGGTCTCAGCTTGCCTCCGGCTGAGAATGGTTTCTCCGACATGAAGGTGTACTTTCTGATAAGTCCCGCCTTGGCGGTGCTTAGGTCCGGCACCCAGGACGGTAGCTTCGTGGTCGACGGCTCAGAGACGATATCGTACAGTATATCGACATTCCCTGCGCGGATAATTCTTTTGATGGCGTCGGCGAAGACCTCCTCCCAGGTCACAGTGTAATCGACTTGGATCTCAAGATCGTCGGTGTCAGACGCCATACCAAGCAGGCCGAAGACACGGTCCCTTAGGTTCGTGAATTCCATGTCCGACACAAAGGTCTTGATCACGAAGGCCAGTGTCATTTCTTCCTGCAGATGCCCTCCCATATGGAAACGACTGCGGACGCCGACGGTCTGACCTAAACCAAATCTCTCGTTGAACTGGGGGCTGTTTATGACTTGGGCTCTGGCAACCACAGCGTTCAGCCGCTCTGCACTAACAAGCGCGCTGAGTATGCTGAGAGTGCTGGTTGCGGCAGCT
Source organism: Coniochaeta prunicola (assembly GCA_007388105.1). Classification (NCBI taxonomy): domain Eukaryota; kingdom Fungi; phylum Ascomycota; class Sordariomycetes; order Coniochaetales; family Coniochaetaceae; genus Coniochaeta; species Coniochaeta prunicola. Next base: position 40,480 of record SMOB01000159.1, on the reverse strand, counting down.
TCTTTGTCCTTCTGCTGCAGTGCCCTGATAATAGCGATCCATCTCTGACGCTTGGCCTCCTGTATGAAGGAGTCAAGGTGGACGAAGGAGACAAACTCATCGCCTCCCACCGTCTCGAGGCCGCATTGGAGAATCAGTGTCTTGGGTATGACAACCTCCTGTTTGACCCACCCTCGCCGGAAGTACGGACGCGAGAAGAGTAGATGCAGCTGGTTGAGGGTCTCACTCCACTGCCTGCTGTACTTCGAGTCTATCAGCTTACAGAGGTCGACCTTCTTCTTCCCGAGAGGGTCTCCCTCGGCAACTTCCAACTCATGATGACTCGGATGGCTGAACGCCGCCGTGACGTGGTTTCTGAGACTGGCATAGTCGTCCTTCGGGACGTCACGTAGGCCAATGCGAAATGCTTCTTGACCAGCGTCCCGGATGAGACGAATGGCCTTCCCGGAACCAAATCCTTCTTCCCCTAGCCACGAAACCGTGTTCTCTGATTGCGAGTAGATTTGTCTCATGAGCAGGACCTGAGAAGCCTTTTCGTCGTCATCTCTTTGGTTTATGCAGATCTGGTCAATCCAGAGCCTGCGCTCTCTGTCTGGTAGGCGCAGATGCCTGAGGGCCGACTCCAAACTCGTTGTGATGGACAGGTCTTTGCCGTTGACTTGGATATGAGTTCTTTGAGACTCACCTCCCCAGCAGTAGGATAGAGATGTGAAGGACGGGGCTTCATCTAGGTCGAAAGCTTCGAGGCTACATGTTGGCGGGATGGCATCAGCATGTCCTGCCGGGTAGAGCGTGAGTAGACGAACCGAGTTAAATGACAACCGCACTGATGCATATGAGAATGACATCGTGGGGACGCAGGTGTATAAGCCCCAGTACGTCGGTAGAGACAGAAGCCAAAGGATATAAATATAGGCCAAATCAGGTCGTGGTATATGTTAGCAAAGTCACCCAACAGTTACAGGCCTACCCTCAGCCTCACGAGGTCGCGGACGAGGTCGCCGCTGTGGTTGTCGCGCTTGTTGCCTATCTTGGCAAAGTGGGTTGCTATGACCCAATACAGAACCCCGTCTAGAAGCTAAATCTAACTTCAACGATCTACTGTGGTAGAAATGCATGATTTATGAAACAACGAGTTGTTAGGTACCTAAGGCGGGTAGGAAACAAACAAGCCCTCAGCGGTTCTACTCCTGCGCCTGGACCGGTGGCCAACCGGGCAGGATGAGCTCCAAGACGACCAATGAAGCTTTCAGACCCGAATGGAGGGAAGACCAACTGCCACCAAGGGAGATCTAGGTACCTTAGTCCTAGTACTTGAAATGTCATCCGTGTGTATAAGAAGATGATGGCGTCTGTATCAGATTAAACCCATATATAGGTCTAGTCCCCCGATGGGTGCAGCTCCGTGCCGGGGGTTCACTACCCATCTGCCGGATCTCTCAAGACTCTCATCAGTGATTTAGACCCGCGTTCACGATAGAGTTCGGCCGTAAAATAATGAGGTTAAGAAGCATAACACGAGAATTCTGTGTACTAACCTAGTACGGGCCTATGGATATAGGTCAGCTTTATCGACATTTGAGTGTATCCGCGCTTGGCCTATTAATTCTGGACACCGCCAAGTTCGGCACATGAGAGAAAAAGTACACAGGATGGTCTTGTCGCGCATGGGAGCAGGAGCCAGGATAGTAGGAAATGCATCAGCTTGGATTAGCAGGCGGATGAATTCCTGCATGGCAAAACAAGGACTGATTCATCTGAACCTCGTTCGCGGCTGCTTCCCCAGCCAATTGGTTCCGTGTGGGGACCCGGACCGGGATTCAAGGTTCGGCTTGAAAGCACGGAGGTGATTACAACGTAGTCTCGGTTTCATCGCCAGCTCCGGGTAACTTCAAGGTTATACTAGGCGTCAATCGCGGCATCGATAAGAAGTCACACTTCTTGTCTGCAGCAATTGGCTCTAATGCAGACTGCACATGTACATGTACCTGTGCTGAAGAAAATGCCTGTGCGTCAGGTACGACGGGCTGGCTGGCCGTCACACTGCATCTGCACGGTGATGAGTGATGCTTGATCCTGCCTTCCGAGTCAGTCGCTACCAACTGCATAGTAGGCTTGCAATTGATCAAGTCACGGTTATGAAACAGCCGCCGCCTTGGTCCGCTGTAGATCTCCCGGTGTCTGACTTGGACGGGAAAGTTGTGGTTTCAATCTCATCTTCCAGACGTCTTCCGCACATAAGCGGCCTGTCACCCCCATCAAGTGTAACTGGACGTCCCGTCTGCTCTCCTCTCCTATTATCTCTCTGTGTTCTCGTTCCCTACCTTTGAAAACTGTTGGTAAAACGCAGTGCAACCACCCTGCTCGTTTGGCCAACGAAAAAACCCGCGACCACGGCACCGTATTCGCCGAGCTCCGAAGACTCGACTGACTGGCTGACGATAGTCGAACGATTTGCCCGAGTCGTTTTCTGCCCGAGTCCAACGAGTGCTTCCACATCCGAACTTCTGTATGCACCTCAACAGAAAAATCGCGCGCGGCACATTCTCCCACGGACTTGATCTGGTCTAAGCTGGTCTGAGAGCGGCTTATCAACCAGCCCCTGCTGTTGTCTCTGGATCTTTTGTGATCTTCTTCCCTCGCTTCACTCAGCCCCTGAAATACGTTGTTGATCTGCTGAGAGGACCTGTTCTCGGTCTCCCCATATCCTTCCGCAATGGCTACCGACCGTAAGTGGATTCTTACAGTCTGTATCACGAATATTATGGCAGTGAAACGCTAACCAAGCTGAACAGAGGATGCGTTCCTCTATGCCCTGAGCTCGAATAACGCATGGGCTGGCTATAAGGCGCACCAGAACCCCGAGTTCTTCCCCAAGTTGGCGAGCGGGCAATCACCCAAGATCCGTATGTCTCTCTAGTGTTCCCTTGAACATGCCGCCATACTGACAGGAATTAAACAAAAGTCTGGCTCGGGTGTTCCGATTCCCGTTGCCCTGAGACCACCATCTTGGGCATGCAACCAGGCGACGTCTTTGTCCACCGCAATATCGCCAACATCATCAGCCCGACCGACATCAACACCTCGGCGGTTATAGAGTTCGCAGTCATTTACCTCAAGGTCAGACACGTCGTCCTCTGTGGCCACAGCGGCTGTGGCGGTGCAGCGGCTGCTCTGGCTAATAAGCGTGTCGGTGGTGTTCTCGACACATGGATCACGCCGCTCAAGGCTATCAGGAATGCGAACCTCGAGGAGCTCAATGCGATCAGAAACGAAGAGGCTCGGGCTATCCGCATCGCGGAACTGAATGTGCAGAAGGGAATCGAGGTGCTCATGTCCAATGCCACCATCCAGGAGGCGATCGAGGAGCGCGGCTTGGACGTGCACGGTGTCCTCTTCGACATCGGCACAGGAAGGATCAGGGATCTTGGATTTGGCACGACTAAACGTGGCCGCGGTGGTGCGTCGGCGGACGATGTCGTCAGGGGACGACATGCAACTCTTGTGTTCCGGGGCGGAAACGCGAGCATGAAGGTTACGAGGTGATGACAATGAAGCAACGGCGTTGGACAGGGGTCGGCTGGACGGGCTGGAAACATTTGAGAAACCTTTTGGAATATCGCCCTGGAGTGAAGGTTAGCTTTGGCATTGATTATGAATATACCTATTTGATGGTCCTGGACCGGTTCAGTCTCAACGGCGGAATTAGGTGGGGAAAAAAAAGAACATACTCCTTCTGGCAACCGGTAAGCCGTTTCCTCACCTAGAATTAGCAGTTTCACCTCCAGCTCACCTTGCAATCATAACCCCTCTAAACCCGAGATAAATCCTTCGGTGTCCCCTCCACTTCACGGACGGACTGCGGGGCTACACTGACGCAATCCCCAAAGAGGGCATCTCTTGGCCGTCTTGGCGACTGTCTCTATCTCTTCCCGCCGCTGCTCTCTTGATTGATCTATGATTGGAACTGCGGCGTTGAAGCGAAGGCAAAGGGCAGGAGACGGATAATAGGTGACAGCCGCAGAAGGCCAAAGAGGTGGCATGACACATCCCACTGTACTATCGCTTAGAAAGGACCGAGTCGAATATACCCGAACTGGTAAAGATCTTGGCCCAGAACTTTTTTTTACGAATGCGCCAACTCTATCTTTACTCCATACTACTTCTCGGCCAAAGCTTAACCTCCAATCTCGACCTCTTATTTTTCGTCGACAAGCTTTCTAGAAGATAAACGTTGCCGCGCCGTGTGAATCGCCGAGCCCATAGCATAGATCCAGCCATGTCTCTCGGGCTCCACGTCCTGACGGACGATCAGATAAGGGAGCTGCTGGAGAATCTCACAGTGGACGAGCTGGAGACTTTCCGCAACGAGCTTAGAGGAACGTTGCACGAGTACTCCACGGGAACGAATGTCACAGAAGCCGGTCTGCTTCACCAGCCGGATCGGGTGTCGGTCAACTCCAGCATCACAGGGACCACGACCCTGTTCATGCCATCAACGAGTCCCGGCGGTCATGCCATCAAAGGTACGCTTCTTGGCTAGTGAAGCATCCTTCTGCAAGTCATTAACTAACAGACAACGACAAAAAGTAATCACCCTCTCCTCCTCGTCAGCCCAAGACCCCGAAGATCCCCGACCGCGCATACCGCCCACGGGCGCGATAACTCTCTTCGCCTCGGACGGCAGCCCCGTCGGTATCCTCCACGCGAGCACTCTGACAGCTTTCCGCACGGCGCTGGCGTCGGCCTGCCTTCTGATCCGGCGCAACAAGGTGCACACCATCACGGTCTTCGGCTCGGGCCAGCAAGCCTACTGGCACATCCGGCTGGCGCTCATGCTGCGCGGCAGCACCGTCAAGCAGGTGAACATTATTAACCGTAGGTTCAGCGACGGGTGTAAACTAGTGCTTAAGAGGTTCTACAACACGCCGACGGCAATCAAAGAGAGGGAGGGCTGGAAGGACACGTCGTTCCACGTACTGACGCCGGGGTACGGAGAATACCCGCGCCTGCTGGAGCAGGTGGTGCTGGCGGCGGACGTCATCTTCTGCTGCACGCCGAGCACGGAGCCGCTCTTCGACGGGTCGATTCTGACGAGCCATGACGGGCGCCGGAAGGGGCGCCTGATCGTGGCTATCGGGAGCTACACACCCCACATGCGGGAGCTGCCGATCGAGCTGCTGCAGCAGGCTACGCGGGCGCACGAGGGGCATTTCCACTATCATAAGCATGCCGTTGAGGGAGGAGTCGTGGTGGTGGATACGCTCGACGGGGCGTTGAAGGAGGCGGGCGAGATCATCGAGGCCGGATTGCAGCCTAAGCAGCTTGTCGAGTAGGTTCTTATCGCTCTGCAGCGCGACGCTGCGTTTCACTATTTTCCAACTAAGCTAACAAGGGTGCGCAGATTGGGCGAGCTCGTCATGCTCCAGAAGATAGTCATGGCCGAGGACGAGGGGTCAGATACCAGCAGCATTCTCAGCACGCCCGGTTCCGCTTCCGGTTCCGCCTTTGCGGCTGGCTCGGCCATGTCGAGCGTGTTCAATTCCAGCAAGACGTCGGCATCCAGCAGCAGGGCGTCAAGCAGGACTCCGTCCCCTTCAGGGCGGAAGAGCAGCAAGCTGCCGTTGCCTTTCCACCGGCGCAGTTCGAGTCGCGGAGATCTGGGGAAGCACAACGAGAAGGAGGACCACCTAGCCCGCTGGCTGCAGGGGGGCAATGTCATTTACAAGAGCGTCGGGCTGGGACTGATGGATCTGGCGGTTGGCATCAAGCTGATTCACTATGCGAAGGAGAAGGGTGTCGGCACTCATGTTGAGGGGTTTTAGTGGACTTCAGACGGCGGAGATGAACATGAAGGCTATCACGGCTAGGTATCAAGGCTCTCATTGCCTTACTTCGGTTCAGGAGTGAAAGGTAATGACGATGTGAGCTGTGGTTGTAAACTTTGATTAAGCCGTCAATAGACGACCTCGGGAGATACTTCCGGGTGGCCCGCGTATGTAGCTCTGCAGCACTTTGCGCTGGTACTGTACGTACCTGGCTGGGGTCGGGGTTACAGCAGTGCTGAGTAGTGGTCCATGGAAAGATTGGCCAATCAGAGAGCTTGCATTTCCTGCGCTCCAATTGCGGTTGACGGGAGCCGGTCCAAAGGGGGAAGGCGCCAACTGGGGGAGAGCAAAAGGGTGCAAACGGAATGGAGCCCGAGGCCTTCACCGTCCCCAATTCCCGAAAGGTTAATGGAAGTTCCATGTTTCTCTTTCCGGTCCTCGTTCTGTGAAAAAGAGAGTTGGTGAAGAGGGATTCCTACTCCGTGTCTATGATCTTCCATCTCTAAAAGTATTGTCGCGCCCACTTCACTGCTAATAATAACCCCCTTTTTGTGATACATTACATTCTCCCTCTCTGTCTCTCTTTTGAAAAGGGCCCTTGCGTCATAATTCCGCGTACTACTACCGTACCATACTCCCATCCGAAACCAGCCATTGGAGCAAAAGATAGAAACAGCATTCTAATCTTACACCGGAGTGACACATTACCATCGCAAACAGCTGCGATTCACCGGTCTGCGTGTCGCTTCTGGAAGCTTGGGAACAGCATATCACTGCATGTCGTGTCGCATGCACACCCCACCCCAACCCGCGACCACATACCGAAGGAAAAGCAAGTTACTGCCACGACATTAACGCCGTCATTTTCTGTCCAATCCACGACGAGTTCCGTTCTGCCACGACACACGCGGGGCACACCGACACTTCTGACCTGATCACGGTCGGTCCGGCCCTTACCCTGGTACGGGACGAGCGAAAAAACGTCAAGCCACCCGCGCGTCAGCTACTGGGGTGTCAGGGATCGATCAGCACGGCCTGAACGACAGGGAATCCGCCTCGAGCCTGCTGTGGCGGGAGCGAAGCTGTTCGAGTGCCTGCCCGTAATAAGCAAGTGCAAGGAACGAATAACACCATGGCCAACGGAGACGGCGACCAATCAAAACGCCCTCCACTCAGCCAGCATGACAGCGACTCGCAAGTGAGCGACAAAGGCCAGCATGGTAGCCAGCATCACCGCCAAAAGAAGGCGGCGCACCATGTCGGCGGCCGTCTCCATGCCCGTATACCCTCTACTAAGAGCCTTCACCGGGGCCACAATTCCACGTCCTCGGCCAAACTGACCAGACGGCAAGCATCGCCCTCGCCAGACCACGCCTTCGCATTTCCTCCTCCCGCTCCGCTCTCCCACGCCAGTGGCCACCGGCGCGCAACCTCCGACCTAAACCTCTCACGCGAGGCCTCGGCCACAAACCTACTGCTGAAAAAGAACAACTCGCACACTAGCCTGAAGCGCAACAGGCCCAAGGTCGAGATTATCGGCAAGAAGAGCAAGTCATCTACGAACCTCAAGAGCCACGGCTCAACCGTAGGGTCCCACAGCCACAAGCACGGCAAGGCCGCCAATCAGGTACACTTCAACCTCGGCGACGACGAAGAAGACGACGAAAACGCAGAAGACGAGTGGGTAGATGCGAGCACTTCGGCCTCTCCGCTCCTCTCACGCCGCACCTCTGTGGTCAGTGGCGGCCAGCAATCTACAGCATCTAGCGCAGGTAACTCGCGGCCACCTACAGCATCATCCAACCAACCCGCGCAGTCGCAAGAACCACCTTCACCTCGTCCACAAAGTACGAGAAGCGCAAACGGGCAAGACGACCCCCGCTCTGCCTCAATATCCCAACACAACCAGTACATAACCTCCAGGATCCTCGAGCGCACACCGGCGCAAGGCGCCCCACCCATGATGTCGACCGAAACGGCCTCGGTACGGCCAACCTCCTCCCGCGCACACTCCCCAGACTCAGACGCGCCACCATCACCGGTCGGGCGAGTACGACCGGGTAGCAGCGGCAACAAAGCAGAACTCACCTCGCGCTTCATAACCACTAGCAGCGCCGGTTCCGGCTCGGGCTCTGGCACAGGGCCAGATTCATTTACCGGCGCGCTCGCACGAGCAGCAAACGGCCGAATTGAGTTCACAGCGCCCGACGTGAAGAGACCAAAAAGCATGGGAAATCTAGCAGCAAGAGGCGACACGGAGGCGCTGCGCTCTCCTAGACGAGCTGTTGGCATCACGACAGAGGACGACGACATGAAAGGGGAGAAGAAGACAGCAGCGTACGTCATGAACCGTACCCAGCAAAAGATCAACCTGCAGAGGGCATCGTCCAGTCTCGAGCCGAGCATACCCCCTCACCACCCGGCACTGTCGATGACGGGCATGTCCAGCCCTGAGACCAGCCAGGGTGTGTACGGAAGGGGGGAGACGGTGCTGCCGCGGTTGCTGGAACGGACCGGCATGGAGTACCTCGTCGTCAGACGTTACCAGAACCCCATCGCACGGTCGCTGGCGCGCCTGGCGCAGATACCCGGCCAGGATAGGAAGCTGCGCATACCGAAGAATAGGACACCAGCGCACTCGCGGCAGGGGAGCGAGCTTAGGAGCGGGCCCGTGCAGAACCTGAGGGATCGGGAGACTGGCCATAGGGGGGGCGATGTGGCGGGCTTGGGACTGATTGGGGGCCGGGGAGAGAGGAGACCCGGGAGTAGGAGGGGGTATGGAGGCATGAATGGGGACGGTAGCGCAAACGGGGACGGGGAGGGGACGACAGGCCTGAGTGGGAGTTCACTGGTGGACGGGTCCGAGGACGCGAATATCATTGCTGTGCTGAGGAACTTGTGGGACAAGAATATGGATTTGAGTGCGAGCCAGGACTAGGAGGCCGGACGCACGGCGAATGAGGATGGGGCCGATATCCTGGGGTGGGGGAGGCTGACTATTATTGTTGGGAGGGTGGTTTGGTAGAGACGAGGGGCGATGTCGTGAGAGATGAGCAACGATAATGGGAGGGGAGGGGACTGAAGAGCAGAGGAGATGCGAGCAGAGAGGAATTGCTCTTTCCAGGAGGAGGATTTACGACTTCTCTTGCCATGACCTGGTTGATCATCTGATTTCTGTCGTGGTCTTTGGATGACACAAGGGCGGCGTTCTAGGGCTTCTTTCCCAATAGAGGGTGGCAAAGGAGTCTGACTGTTTTCTTCACAATGCATCGTGTGCCTTTATCAGGACTGAGGACATGCTTAAGGGGAGTTTGAGGTCAGGTCTTGCCTGTCAGTTCTCAGTTTGGCATGGAAAACACATGGGTACACAAAGGGTTTATGACCAGTACGTTTTCTCATTAGGACTATAACGATTGTAGAAAATACAATAAACTGCACAAGGATGTCTGAATAAGTCTCCAGAGGTCAAGGCTGTTCACTTCTCTTGTGACTGCAATGGAAGTATTGCCTGTTTTGTCGCCAGCATACAAGGTACGTACCGTTTCCTTACACAGTAGACATTCGGGACCCGCTTTTCCGCCGAGAGCCAAAAGTCACCGAACCAACATCAAAGTACATCATCAACCTGCCTCGTCTCTACTTTGTCCACCGACCCACAGATTACGAGTAATTCACGGCAACATGGCGTCACAACTAGAGGAAGAGAGGAAGCAGTATGAGGAGCAGGTGAGAGGATCAGGAATCCAGCTACTCCAAGAACATAGACGCTAACAAGCGCATAGCTCGAAATCGTTGCGGCCTCCCTCAAAGATGACCCCGGCAACGCCGAGCTGCAAGCCCTAAAAGATGAGCTGGACCAGATGATACAGATGATAGATGAGTCTCTCGCTGAACTCAAGCCGAAGCAGCAGCCTCAGCATACCGCCAGATCAACTCCCAAACCAGCCGCCGCCGCCTCTCCCACACCTCCTCCCCCTCCACCACAACAAGAAAAATGGTCTCGCGAGAACCACCCGGCCTTTAAGAAAACAGCCACAGCAGCGGCACCCGCGGTACCGACACCGGCTGAGGAAGAGAGAGAGCACGCCCCGCAACACTACCAGGTCAACGACACGGTGATGGCCAAGTGGGTGTCGGGCGACAAGGGGTTCTACCCGGCGCGCATCACGGCCGTGACGGGCAGCAGCACGAAGCCGATGTACACGGTCAAGTTCAAGAGCTACGACACGATCGAGACGCTGGGGGCGAGAGACATCCGGCCCGTGGCGGGGGCCGGCGGCGCAGCGGTGGGGCAGAAGAGGAAGGCGGACGAGGCGGCGGCGGTGCCGGCGACTGCTTCTTCGAGCGGTAACGGCGTCGTGCTGGCCGCGCCGGCGACGGTGTATCCGACGGAGAAGAAGGAAGAGGAGAAGCCGGTCAAGAAGTTCAAGAAGATCAAGGCCACCAAGGAGCTGGAGAAGGGGAAGAGCAAGTGGCAGGAGTTTAACGCCAAGGCGGCGGGGAAGCTGGGAAAGCATAAGAAGGATAGTATGTTTAGGACGCCGGAAGGGGTTGGCGGTAGAGGTGTGTTAACTCCTTTCTTCTCAGTGCCTGTGGAGGGAATTTCTGCTAACGCGTTTGTGACTGTAGTTGGCTTTACCGGCTCTGGACAGGCTATGCGCAAGGACCCTACTCGCACGAGGCACATCTACCAACCTGCTGAGGATCAGGACTAACTTGGCTTTCTTGGCCGATCTTTGCCTAGGAATTCTTATACTCGACTATATGTCGCGACTTTGGTGTTGTCGGCACGCCTCTGGGCTGAAGGGATTCATAGCCGACGATGCAACGGGCAATTATTGCAACTTTTGACGGCGTATGGAAGAAAGGGCTCTCGGTTTTGTTCCCTCTGCTTTTGCAACCCCTATGGTACATGTGTCTTATAGAAGCTAACATGGTCTCCGAGAGCTTGAGCACTTGCTCCACGCAGGCTCGATGGTCTGGCTTGACCAAGGTTATAGTTATGAGTTATTACGGGGCATTTTCATAATCAATCAATAAGATACCCAGCTATCTCTACGAAAAACGATGTTGCTAAGTTCTTTCTATGTGGACCGAATGTGGCCAAACTGCTGCAGTGGTAGAAACTCGACACGGCACATAGCACAGGAGGAGGAAACGACCAGCTGAGCCTAGCAGCTGGTCTAGCTCAGCAATATCTGAGTATTTCCCAGATATAATACATCTGTCTAAGCCATTCATCTCCGGAAGTCCGAATATTCTCTTTGGAATAAACTGGTGTACAGGTGTAGACTGCGCGGCGTGTCCGGAGACTTACGTCACAGTGGTCAGGTACTACACGTGTGCTGTAGTAAGCAAATTCACATACTACATGTGGCCCTAAACAGCTTAGCTCGACATTTGAATGGTTACGCAGGAGCTTCGTCATGTCAATGAAAGTCGAGCTACTACGAGATAATCCGCTTCGCTCACGGCTTTACCTAAGTCTAGATTTTAGTACCTGGCAGGAAGCGCCTCTGCACTGAATACTTAGCATTTGAGCTCATTCAGGCTCAATGGCCGCCGTCTTGTCGTTTGTGACTTGTGAGTAAGCCAACAAATCCATTCCTTTGCTATACCTTCCATGATCCACTGCCCAGGCGTATCATCGTATCCCAGCCTTCCGACTTGGCCCATGCTCTCTCTCTCAAATCTCACACAGGTCCCTCTCTGGCCGTCTGTCCCGCCGGCCGCCACAGAGCTCCGCCCCTCTTCCAACACATCACACGTCTGTCGTCGGTCCTATTAGCCTCTTTTCTGCTCACTGACCTTTTTTGCTGCATAGAAAAAGTCAATCTGTGTCTCCTTTCTTATCTCGTTGGATTTCTCGGTAGCCTGTGTCTTTTCGCCTCTTCTGTTGAGTTGATACCATTTTGCGCCTATTATTTCTTAGAATCCGGCCGCTCTCGCAGACCTCGTCATTACTCCTAAACCGGACTATCTACAGCTCGCACCGACAGATTGGTTGCGACGAGCTGTTTTCCGCTCTACCATCCGACTCTCCCCTTCTACTTCCAAACCCACATAATCACAGCCGCAAACATGTCCAAGGTCATCAGAAGCGTCAAGAATGTCACCAAGGGCTACTCCAGTGTCCAGGTCAAAGTGCGCGAAGGTGCGTTGGGCGCAAACACCCCTATAGCGACTGCACCCAAGCTAGTCCACTGATCGCGCGGCTGACAACCACCTAAAGCGACGAGCAATGACCCATGGGGCCCTACCGGTACTCAGATGAGCGAGATCGCTCAGCTCACCTATAACTCGTATGTGTCATGGCCGTCCCATGCTCGGAGTCGCTTGCGCTAACCACCATACCTGCGTGCAGATCGACCGAGTTCTACGAAATAATGGACATGCTCGACAAACGCCTCAACGACAAGGGCAAGAACTGGCGACACGTCCTGAAAGCGCTGAAAGTGCTGGATTACTGCCTACACGAGGGGTCTGAGTTGGTCGTCACATGGGCAAAGCAGAATCTATTCGTCATCAAGACCCTGCGCGAGTTTCAGTACATCGACGAAGATGGACGGGATGTCGGTCAAAATGGTAAGCCCCTCTCGAATCCTCCTACAGGCCCAGGCGACTGGAAGGATAATTGCTGATTGCCGATGATAGTCCGTGTTGCTTCTAAGGAGCTCACATCTCTCCTGCTGGACGAGGAGAGGCTTCGGGCCGAGCGTAGCGACCGAAAGACATGGAAGTCGCGCGTGACGGGACTCGAAGAATACGAACCACGGCATTCTGAGCCGAGCCAACCACGACGACCGCGGCAAATGCGCCCGCAACACACAGACGAAGAGGACGCGGAGTACAAGCTGGCAATCGAGGCTAGCAAGTATCAAGAGGAGGAAGACCGCCGAAAGCGCGAGAGCCGGACTGGATTTGGCGATGACGACGATGATCTCGCCAAGGCCATCAAGCTCAGCAAGGAGGAAGAGGAGCGGCGTCGTCGTGAGCTAGAGGAGAGCAACGCAAACTCGCTTTTCGACGACGAACCTGCACAGCAACCTCAGCCGACGGGCTACAACCAAGGCTACCAGCAAGGTAGCGCTGTGGACTTCTTTGCCAATCCTATCGACCAACAGCCCCAGCCGACCGGTTACAATGCGGCCGCCTATACGGGGTTCCAGGTGCAGCCTACTGGTTATCAGAACGGGTACTCAAACGGGTTTGGCAGCCAACCTACTGGCTTCGCTCCACAGCCAACCGGTTTCGACATGTATGGGCAGCAACAGATGCAACAGCCGTCTTTCCAACCGCAGCCAACGGGATACAACCCGTACGCCCAGCAGATGCAGTCTCCGATCCAGCAGGAGCCTGTCGTGCAGGCGGGCAGCAACAATCCCTGGGCTACGAACAACAGTCAGAACAGCCCTCTGTCAGCTATGAAGCCGCTGCCAACCGGGTCGAACAACCCATTTGCCCAGCAGCAGGCGCGGCCACAAACGTTCAAGGCTCCGTCGATGCCAACACTGGGAAGTCTACCAGAGCAAAAGACACTCTCAACCTTCAACCAGCCTTCGTTTGGTCAATCGTCTTCACCATTCGCCCAGCAGCCTACCGCCACGCCGCAGCAACCGCAAAAAGAGGTCAGCGAGCACGAGGCAAGACTGAATGCTTTACTCGCGAGCGGAGACGGAATGGACACGTTCGGCAATACGGGTAACCTACGCATTCCGGCGCAACATACCGCCCCCGGTACCTTTGTCAACAGTGCCGGTTCGGGCCTGAACAGGTTGAACGCCGAGCAGACGGGTAACAATCCTTTCCTCAGGCAGCAGTTTACCGGCATGCCGCAGGTATCGTACCAGCAGCAGATGCCTGCGGCTACCGGGCCGGCGGGCATGGGCATGGGAGGGTTCGGTGGCGGGCAGGGCTCGAGCAATCCCTTTGGGGCTCGGCCACAGCAGCAGCAAAGTGGACAGGGTGATTTGATACAGTTCTAGGCTGAGCTGGAACGGGAGGATGTCTGAGGATGAGATTGGGGGCTATACCCTCGCTCGTTCCGATTTCCGTTTCTTTCAGGGGGGCGAGCATTTGTCTTTAGGGGTGCTGGAGGATTGGCTCTTCATGGTTTGGTGGACACTTTGCTTTTCCTCGCTTTCGTGCACTTTGGTGCTCTACATACACCAAGTTGTTTCATAAGGGACACACTCTTATGACAGTTGCGTTCCCACTACATTTTCGGACACAGCCTACACCTTGTGTCTAGAGAAAGAAGGAGACTTGAGGGACGAGGGGTAACGGATGGATGGGGGAATTTACACCCTTTTTGGTGCCCTCATAGCTGGGCCGTTCGTTTCGAGGTTGGAGCTGTCATGTAGCTAAAAATGATGACTCGAACTGGACAAGAGACTGTCTGCCTTGTTGATGTGTGTGTCTCTGTTGTTCCTTGTAACCAGTAAGGGCTGTGCATTCACTGTTTTCTGTTCCGTCCCTCGATGGCGAACTGATAAACTGACTCACTTGGGTGCTGCGATGCCTGCACTTCGTGTTTTCTTATTCGCTGTTTTTGGTAAGGCAGACTGTGGAATTAGTAATATGTAGCTATGACCAATCACTTTGCAGTAATGGCCAAAGGCAAAGCGAACCCACGTGATGGGCTTTTGGTTAAGCGCGTCATGGCATTGGCGGAAGCTCTCCTCCACTGTCCAGCGAAGCTCAACTTTTACTGGCCTGAGGCACAAACAGCACCAGTGGTTGGGCTCGCAGCTACCAACCTTAGCTTTTGTTACCAATTTGCCAGCTCACTTCCGCCCTCTTCTGCTAGTGACACACCTTTCCCGGCCCTCAACGCGCAACTTTCCTCTCCTGTCTGTGCTGGAGGCAGTTGAAGTGAAAGCTTTAAAGAAGAGCCACGACTTTTGCTTGTGTCCGGACCAGCCTTTGTTTGTTTCACTCTTCTCTCCCCTCCTTCAATATTTCTACTCGTCGCAATTGCGGCTCGAGCAGCGTCGCGCCTATTTCACGACGTAATTGTGACGGCCTTTGCCTCTTCCTTATTTCAACAACTGCCTTGCTTTACTCATGGCTTTGACCTGAAAGCAATCTCGGGCAGCTAAGCTTTCATACATTCTCTTGCAACTACGTCGATTTTCCCCGTCGTCGTCGTTTGCATTGCGAGATTTCCACGTCTCCTCGCGTCTCTTCCCGAATTGCTGTCGATCCTTAACTCAGCATTGCCGGCGAGGAAATTTTGTCTGACGCGTGAGGCGCGTATCCCGACCACCTCGGTCCTTGCGAACCACTCTCACCTTGACACCAAGTCGGCGAGACGATAACAAAATCGCCACACTGATTTCATAGCCATCATGTCTTTCGGCGGCAGTGGTTTCGGCAGCGGCTTCGGCCAGCAAAACAACACCACCCAGCCGAGCGCTTTTGGCGGCTTTGGTTCCTCCACCACCAACACTGGCTCCGGTAAGTCCATGATCGTATCCAATACTCTCCCGCCGACGGGAGCACGCGCAACAAAGCTAACTTCATCGGCAGGATTTGGCGCAGCAGCAAACAACAACACCTTCGGTGCCACAAACACGAACACTGGCGGCGGCCTCTTTGGCAGCGGCGGCAGCTCGTTTGGAACATCTACAGGTGGCTTCGGCCAGACGAATAGTGCCTTCGGCGCGGCCAAGCCAGCCTTTGGCGCCACCACAAGCGCCGGTGGCGGTCTCTTCGGCTCGTCCACTCCAGCAACAGCCGGAAGCACAGGCGGGTTCGGCGGATTTGGTCAGACCAACACCGCAAGTAACTCTACATCCTTTGGCGGCGGCTCTTCCCTCTTCGGCCAAACGAAGCCAGCTACCACCTTTGGCAGCACCACTACACCTGCTACCGGTACCTCGCTCTTCGGCGGCGCCGGCACCTCTACCGGTGGTTTTGGCAGCACAGGTGGCACCGCATTCGGTGCGACCAACAACCCGGGCCTCGGTGCCGTCGGTGACCCGCCAGGCACGGCGCAGGTTCCCTTCACGGCCACCACCGAGAAAGAGGCGAACAATCCGACCCAGAGTAACTCATATCAAAATATCCTCTTCCAAGAACCTTACAAAAAGTGGTCCGCTGAAGAACTGCGACTAGCAGATTACAACCAAGGCCGTCGCCACGGAAATGCTACAGGAACTGGTGCCTTTGGTGTGAGCTCCGGCTTTGGCAGCACCGGGTTCGGGACGAACACCGCTACCCCCAGCACGGGATTTGGTGCCACGAACACCGGCACGGGTTTGTTTGGCTCTAGCCAGCCCGCTGCTACTGGATTCGGTCAGACTGCAACAAACACGACTGGTGGATTTGGATCGAGTGCTGGTGGTGGTCTCTTCGGCGCCGCTAAGCCAGCGGGCACCGGGCTATTCGGCAGTACTGCTGCTCAGCCAGCGCAGACAAGTGGTCTGTTTGGCAGCAGTGGAACAACCGGGTTCGGCAACACCGCTAACACTGGAACAGGTTTCGGATCCACCACCAACAATACTACTGGCGGCGGTCTATTTGGGCAGTCGAATGCAGCCAAGCCGGCTGGTTTCAGCTTCGGCAACACTGGCACCACAACTGGTGGCTTCGGCGCGACGAATACCACAGGCGGTTTCGGTGCCAACACCAACACGACCAACACTGGCACTGGTTTGTTCGGCGCTACAAACACTCAGCCGGCGACCGGTGGCGGACTATTTGGAAACACACAACAAGCAAACACCGGTACCGGCTTCCCGGGTGGTTTCGGCCAGCAGAATCAGGCGGCAGGAAGCTCTTTGTTCAATCAATCCAAACCTGCTGGTACCGGTTTGTTCGGGAGCACCAACACCCAACCAGCCACGGGTGGTGGTCTGTTCGGCTCCAACACGAGCTCCAACCCCTTCGGCGGCGCGACAAACAACAATAACCAGGCGCAGTCTGGCGGCCTGTTCGGTAACAAACCGGCGACCACTGGTACAGGCTTGTTCGGGAACACCACTCAACAACCTGCAAGTACAGGTACAGGTCTGTTCGGCTCCTTAGGCTCGAACACGCAAAACCAACAACCTGCGGCTGGTGGCGGCCTATTCGGGAGCCTCGGTCAAAACCAGCAACAGAAGCCCTCTCCATTTGGATCAACTTTAGGACAGAGTACTGGTGGTGGGCTCTTTGGCGGCCAGTCCAACCAGCAATCGGGGGGCTTATTCGGCAACTCCACTCAGCAGCAGCAACAGCAAGGTGGTCTCGGCGGATCGATGTTTGGCGGCTCCCAGAACAGCCAAGCACCTCAGTCACTGTCGACGAGCATCAACGATCTTTCAGCGTACGGCTCGGCGTCCCTGTTTAGCGGCTTAGGTGGCAATGAGGCGCAGAACCCTGGACCACTTGCGACACCGCTCAGTGGCAACAAAAACAAAGTCAAGAGCCGGTCGATCCTGCCCATGTACAAGCTGAGCCCAGCTAATGCCTCTCGGTTTGTTACTCCGCAGAAGCGCGGTTTTGGCTTCTCGTACAGCACGTATGGGACCCCTTCGAGCGTGTCTAGCGTCTCTAGTACCCCCGGTGGCCTCGGTCAGAGTCTTTTGATGGGCAGCACCAACCGCGGTTTGAGCAAGAGCATCTCTACGAGCAGTTTGCGACGCAGCTTCAACGTCGAGGACAGCATTCTCGCTCCGGGCTCATTCTCCGCTAGCTCTGGTCCCCGCTTCAATGG
The DNA here is from genome assembly GCA_007388105.1 of Coniochaeta prunicola. Taxonomy (NCBI): domain Eukaryota; kingdom Fungi; phylum Ascomycota; class Sordariomycetes; order Coniochaetales; family Coniochaetaceae; genus Coniochaeta; species Coniochaeta prunicola. The sequence goes on along the minus strand of SMOB01000159.1, from coordinate 22,951 downwards.
CGGTCACAAGAAGCTTATCATCAATAAGGATATGCGAAGTGACTTGTTCAGCTCCCCAACCAAGAACCAGTCCCAGGACACCAATGGCGCTCGGAAGTTGACCAAGAGGGTCAGCTTCGACACGAGCACCAACCCAGCCATTGAGAACGGCACCCAAGGTTCGGGAACAAACACCCCGGATGAGTCCAGCGATGCTAGAGACCTCGGTTATATGCGCCCTTCCACCCGCGAGACCAATGGGACGAACGGAGCGAAGTCGACTCCCGCCTCCGACACTCCTGAGATGGAGCAGGTCAAGGGTAAGGAACTTGCCATCGTCCACGAAGAAGAGCCCGCTCCACCGGCAGTCCGCGTGAACCATCACGGCGCAGACAAAGAACCAGGCGAGTACTGGATGTCTCCATCTAAGGAGGAGATCCTCTCCATGAACAGGGTGCAGCGACAGAAGGTGGAGAATTTTACTGTCGGCCGCGAAAACGTGGGCTCCGTCAGCTTCAAGGTGCCTGTCGATCTCAGCAACATTGACTTGGAAGAATTGTATGGCAACATTGTTATTCTGGAGCCACGCTCAGCAACGGTTTACCCGATCGCGGCGAAGAAGCCGCCTGTCGGCAAGGGTCTTAACGTCCCGGCTACCATTTCCCTGGAACAGTCATGGCCCCGTGCCCGTGATAAGCGAACTCCAATCCAGGACAAGACTGGCAGCCGCATTGCTAAACACATTGAGCGCCTCAAGCGCATCGAGAACACCACATTCGAGGACTACGACGCCGAGCACGGCATATGGACCTTCTCTGTTGAGCATTTCACAACATATGGCCTCGACGACAGTGATGAGGAGGATGAGACCGAGGCGGAGGTTGTGGCCCCCACTGCTGCCAACACCAAGGCCGCCCAACTCCGGGATAGCCCTGACGCGAATGTTGCCTCCCCAGGCGTCGACCCGGATGACACTTTTGACTTCAAGCGCAGCCGGCGTCCTGTTCCTGGTGCTTTTGATGACGGTACGGCCCTTTCGGACGATGAAGAGATGGGCGACTCTGACCAGCTGCAGCGCCTCCCTTCTGCAGAACCCGAGATGCCCGAGACGGGCGAGGAGTACGACGCTCCTAGGGACGACGAGAGCATGGCGGAGGGCTACGAGGAGGGTGGGGAGCTCGTCCGCGCTCCGTCGTCGGCAGGGGGGTCGGTGCAGGAGGATGGGGACTACCAGCTTTCCCACTCGGTTGGGAATGACCCGCAAGTCCCGGCTGGTATGATGAGGGCCCGGATGCGGGCTATCAAGAAGTCGACGGCGCCTACAAAGATCCAGGTTGCCGGTGGTGACGACTGGACACAGATACTCCAGCAGAGCGTTAGAGCGCCTAGGAGGATGGATCGCGCGACGCTGCGAGCGCTCAACGAGTCTGGAGCGGCATGGGAGTTGGAAGAGCGTGGAAGTCCGGCGCCGAAGCAGCAGAACGTTACGGACACGGCTGGCTTTGCCACGAGCATTGACCTGATGAAATCACTTTTTGAGCAGTCCAGGGCCCCCTCACAGTCTGTGCAGGGAACGGCAGGGAAAGGATTTGTTAAGGTCGGTTTCTAGCTTTCGTCCCCGTCATTATCTTGGCACATGGATGTCATGAGCAACATCATTCATGTAGAACACAGAAGAATAGACAATTAACTCGTTTTCTCATTTTAGTGGCCTTATCAACGACGTGACAAAGTTTCTCTCGAACAAGACGAGACCGAGCTTGCCTTCCGGAGTGCACCGCGCGTGGAATGGGGTCATCGAGGGACTGCTGTTGTGGCGATCAACGACGGGAGTGTTGCTCAGGCTCGGATCACTATTGTCAAATCAGTTGAGGGAGAGGAACTTGCCGAGATCCCCAACCTGCAGTTACAGATGGACCAGACCGAGATCAGGTCGGTCCATGGGGTTCCGACTGTGGTGTCGCACGGTCCTGTCACAATCAAGTCCCTAGCAGGCGGCCATGATGTTGTGTGGCAGTTGGCTAGCGTTCTGTTTGACAATGACGGGGCTAATCTCCCAGAGTTTTGGGAAAACCTGGTCGATCAGTCCACCGATCTCTCCATTGCGGAAGCCAAGACACACGAAGATAAGGCAATTGCTTGTCTTGCCGGAAACAAGGCATCTGAGGCCTGCAAGCATCTACTAGCCGGCAAGAACTTCCGGCTTGCAACTCTAGTGGCCGCCGTTGGTGCAAATGAGAGAGCCAAGAAGGATATCCGCGAGCAACTGAAGAACTGGCAGGAATCCAACGTCTTGTCCGAGTTCTCCGAGCCCATCCGCGCTATCTACGAGATCCTCGCGGGCAACACGTGCATCTGCAACGGCACGAAGGGCGTACCTATCGAGAACCGCATCGAATCGTTCGTCATCTCGGAGCGGTTCAACCTCAACTGGATGCAGGCATTCGGACTGCGGCTCTGGCATGGCGGTCACAAGACCGTCGCTGAAGCCGTGCAGTCCTTCAAGAGCGATATCGAGCAAGATCGGGAAGATGAACCCAACAGCCCCCTCTGGGGCCTGCTGAAGCTCTTCGCCGATAGACGAGTCGACTACGGCGACTATAGCCTCAGCTGGCAACTCAGCCGCGCACTCTATTCAAACGGCAACGTCTCTTTCGGAGACAACGCCGACGAGAAGCTCGACGAGATGACGCAGTCCTTCGCAGCGCAGCTCATCGCTAAGGGCGAATGGGTCCCCGCTTTGTTTGTCCTGATTCACCTGTCCGACCCCACCGCACGCACGGCCGCTATTCGCGAGCAGCTAGGTCGCAACGCCAAGCTCATCGACGACAAGGATAAAGACCGTATCCTCTCGACCCTCACACAGACCTTCAAGATCCCCACTGCCTGGATCTGGGAGGCCAAGGCGCTGCACGCGCGGTCCATCCTCCGCGACCCGGCTGCCGAGTTCGCCTATCTCCTCCTGGCAGAAGACTGGGCGGAAGCGAACCGCACCTTCCTCAAGCGCGTGGCGCCGACGGCCGTCGTCCAGCGGCGGTACGCGGACCTCTTCGAGAACGCCAAGCTGCTGTACCGCATCCGCGACAGGCTGCCGGACTGGTCGACGGGGGCGGCGGTGTACCTGCTCTTCCCGGCCACGCGCGGCTGGGACGAGCCCCGGCTGCCGAGCTGGATCGACGCGCTGACGCAGGGGCTCGTGGCGCTGCGGCAGAACACGGCGGACGACAGCGTGCTCGAGGTGGCGGCGCTGGCGGACATGGCGGAGGACCTGGTCCGCATGGGAGAGCGGGTGTGGAGGCGCGGCGGGGAGGGGAAGCTGTACAAGCTCGCTGGGGGGTTGCCGCTTACGGAGGACCGGAGGCAGAAGTACCTGCGGGACTTGGTTTTCGAGGGCATGGCAATGGTTGGTGGGCACTGAGGGGGGCTGCTCTGTTCTGGTGCTTTGGTTGAAGATTGAGTTGGGTGAGTTGTCAGAGGCGAGGATGTGTTGGTGACCGACTGTTGGGGGGGGGCACTGTCGGGGTTGCTGGTCTTTGGTACGATAGGATAGGCTGATGTGCTCTGTGCACTCGCATTGCCGGAGAAAGGGAACAAAATGGATGGAGGAACATTGCCTCGAGTAGATAGATAGATAGTGCATAATTTGGGATGTTTATTCCAACTCTCTCTCTCTCTGTCTTCCATTCAACTGTGAGGATACCTATGCCTTGTAAACATCATTTACAACATATGTTACACATTCTCATGTCCGTAGACGTACATAATATACATTAGACCCCCATAACGCACTCACAGCCCGACCTTCTCCCCCAAACGCCTCGCCAGCTGCATAAACACCTCCGCCCTTTCGCTCTCGGGCTCGGCGACGACGGTTGGCTTCCCGTCCTGCGCGTCCTCGGCGATGCGCGGGTGCAGCGGCAGGTCGGCGAGGAGGTCGACGCCCCTCTCGGCGCAGAGCTGCTTGACCTTCTCGCCGGTGCCGAAGACGTGGCTCGGGGAGCCGCAGCAGGGGCAGGTGAAGAGGGCCATGTTCTGGACTACCCCCAGGACCGGGACCGAGACCTTGTCGAACATGGCCATGCCGCGCTGGGCGTCGGCTAGGGAGAGGGTGTGCGGGGTTGTTACTATTATGGAGCCTTTTGAGGACGTTTGGTTTAGTATATCGTACTGATCTGACTTTTTGGGACGGGACGAAAGTGAAAGGGAAGGAAGGGGTTGGAGTAAAGGATGCCCCAGGAGGAAAGGGACAAAGGGGTGAGGAGGGGGGTTTACCGTCAAGGTTTATCTGCTGGGCGACGCTAAGCTGGGTGTCGCCCGTTCCGGGGGGCAGGTCGAGGACGAGCACGTCCAGGCCGCCCCAGTCTACCTCGTGCAGGAGCTGCTGCAGGGCTTTCATCAGGATGGGGCCGCGCCAGACGACGGGGGCGGAGGCACCGACGAGGTAGCCCATTGACATTGTCTTTACGCCGTAGTTTGAGAGGGGTAGGAGTTGGTTGTCTTTTTGGTTACACGGTTAGTAAGAGAAAGGGTTGGGGAGACGAAAGGGAGAGTGTGAGGTAAACGAACTGGAGGATAGACGCGGCTCTTCGGAGAGGTTGAAGAGGGTTGGTATGCTGGGACCGAAGACGTCCACGTCTAGGATTCCGGAGCGGTGGCCTTGCCTGGCGAAGGCGAGGGAGAGGTTGGCTGTACACAGAGGTGAGTTAAGACGGGTGAGAGAGTGGGAGGTGAGTTGGCAATGTTGAGGAAGTACCTGCGACGGTGCTCTTGCCCACGCCGCCTTTGGCAGAGGTGACTGCTATCACTTTGCGGACATCCTTTATGGCACGCTTTTGCGGCAGTCCACGCTGCATCCGGGGGATAGTCCCGCTTCTCGGGAGACCCTGGTGATATGTGTTAGTGGTGGTGATGAACTTGGCAGGTGAGCAAAGTGATTTGGCTTACGAGAGGGTTCTCATGCCTGAGTATCCTTGATGCCTGGAAAAGGCATCGACTGCTTGGTCTCATAGTGCAGTCAGAACGGATACTCACGAAGAATTCAGAGTCATATTGATCTGCACCACATAGCGATGCTGTGTGCTTTGTGGTTGTTGGAGGTGTGAATGTGAATTCATCATTAGGCCGTGTTTGGACAGTGCTGCGATTGAAGGGTTAGGGTACTGTATGAATAGACACACCTAGCACTGGTTGGAGAACTGCCGCCTGCCACCGCCAAAATTTCCAGCTCGAACTTCTCATCCCAATTTTTGCAGTGGGGTTTCGTCCATCAGTGTTTCCTTCCCTTGCTGCCCGAGCTGTCTCTCGGCTTCAACCTCGATAACCAATCATGGCACCACGCAACACTCGAGCAAAGGCATTTGCTGAATTGGACGAGCAGCCGGTCAAGGGTACGGTCCAGAGTCCGGACTTCTGAAGAAGCAAGAACTAACTCACGAGCGGCAGACTACGATCCGGAAGGCGAGATTTCCCAGGACGACGGCGGCAGCGACAGTGGAAGTCAGGAGAGCGAGGATGAAAATGCTGGGACGGAGCACTACCTCTCAGTTGGGTGCGTCTTAATACTCTTTTTCCTCTATATTTGCCCCTCGTGGGCTAACAACAGATCAGCACAAGCAAACTACGACAAAAAGATGCCCCCGCCCTAGGCGCCCAATACCGCGGCTCGCGCGTCAGCAGGGCGGCCCTACAAGAAACTAGCGACGAGGACGAGGAAGAAGAAGACGAGGACGAAGACGCCTCAGACGATGAGTCAGGGTCAGAAGAGTTCGATGACCCGGACAAGGCCGACCTTGAAGCCGACCACGATGAAGAGGATGTCGAGATCGAAAGCGACAATGCACTAACGCAAAGCGATGTCGATCGGTTCAAGGACTTTACGTTCCGCGGTAGCTCGAAACCAAGGACCGCTAAGGAACGCTTGGCTAGCCGTCCCAAGGCTTCCGACTTCCTGACATCGTCTGAGGAGGACGCTTCCGAGGACGAGGAGGCCGGTGAAGGATCGCGCAACCTTGACACAGATTCCGACGAGGAGATGGAGAATGGCGTGGATGGATCTCACGACGAGGACGAGGACGAAGAGAGCGACGATGATCGGGAAGACGAAGAGGACGACGAAGACGAAGGCTCAGAAGACGATGACGATGCAGAAAGCGAAGATAACGCAGATGGCGACGCTGACGACCAGCGCGAAGAACTCCGCAAGATCATGACGGAAGGACAGAAGAGCATCGTCGCGACCATCTCGCAAGCAGCCAAGGCCGACGCGGAGAAGGGACAAGCTGTACGCCAGCAGCGTCGTGCATTCGATGCACTGCTCAACATCCGCATCCGTTTACAGAAGGCTCTCGTGGCCGCCAACTCGATAGAAGTTGCTGAGGAGCCCACGACCGAGCACAAGGAGCCGTACGAAGCCGCTGAGGAGGCGGCTATCAAGCTGCTCAATAGCATTGACGGTTTCCGTCGGAGCATGCTGCCCGAGACAGCCAAGGCCAAGATCGGTCAAAAGCGCAAGCGCGAGTTTGACATCGATGCGAAGAGCCACGCTATCTGGGACAGCATGGAAGAGACGGAGCGGCTGGCCGTTGCGCACCGGCGAAAGGTCCTCGACAAGTGGTCGGCCAAGGTCCGCTCGACAACAGCCATGACCACGTCCCGCAAGCTCGGGCCCGCAACCACGCAGTCCCTCGTCTCGATCCTGGACGACCAGCTCCTCGGCAGCTCCGACCGGCTGGTCAAGCGCACGCGCACGCCGCGGTCCTGCGCGCCCATCCAGGCAACCCGCAAGATCGCCGAAGACGCCGGCATCTACGACGACGCGGACTTCTACCAGCTCCTGCTCAAGGAGCTCGTGGACCAGCGCACCATGGACTCGGCGTCGGGCGGCGCGGACGGCGGGGCGGGCGTGACGGTCCGGTGGGCGGCGCTCAAGGAGGCCAAGACGCGCAAGCAGGTCGACCGCAAGGCCAGCAAGGGCCGGAAGCTGCGGTTCACGGTGCACGAGAAGCTGCAGAACTTCATGGCGCCCGAGGACCGGCGGAGCTGGGAGCAGGACGCCATCGATCGGTTCTTTGGTACGCTGTTCGGGCAGAAGATGGAGCTGGGCGAGGAGGACGAGGGGAGCGATGAGGAGATGGGCGGTGCTAGTGTTGCGGAGGAGGGGTTGAGGTTGTTCAGGAACTGATGGGAGGTGCAAATATATTTATCGAGTTCATAGATTGCAATGAAGTGGGAAAAAGTGGAAGTCCTATGTATCTATCGTGTCATTTTCGTTGAAAGTATCCGTAACCACCATGCCGCCCTGTCCCAAGCCTAGGCGCTCCTCTTACATGCCGTCTTCCACCCCATAGATAGCGCTCAGCCCGAGCCCAACGACCGCCACGACGTGCACAACCAGATGCACGACCGGTCCGCCAAAGACTACACGCCCGCCCTTCTCCTTGGCCCGGAATGCGCGCCGCAGCCTGACGTACGCCCTGCCGATGGGGAAGAGGTGATACACGGCCGTGGACGCCGCGACGAGCCGTGTGGCCGAGTCGAATCCCTGGCGGAGGCAGAAGCCCGCGCAGAGCAGCGCCGACGAGAGCAGTAGGCCGCCGTAGCTGCGGAGGATGAGGCGCGCCTCTTGGTCGGCCGCGGGCAGTTGGGCGGTCGGGTTGAGGGTGAAGGAGAGGGCGGCTGCTGTTTCGAGGAGGGCGTGGAAGAGGAGGGGGAGTTTGGAAAGGTTCATTTTCCTCCTTTTTCCCCGAGGGGCAAAACCCCTTTTGTTTTAGTCAGCTTTGGTATTATTTTGATGTCTCTGAGTGTGATTAAAAGGAGTTTTGGAAGGTTGGGTTCATGGGTTGGGGTGGTAAAACATTGTTTGTTTTCTAGGTTGAAATAAATGGCTGAAGTAGTGAGTTAAGATCTTAGCCTAAAACAGTACAGAATCGCCGAGAGACTCTCCTATCTTTCTAGACGGTAACACACTGCTTAAATCTAGACGTCTAGCCTAAGAGGCATGTGGTTTGTATAGTGTTCATCAAGTTGATATTCAATATCGTACAATCATGTTACATTTCTATCTGCACGGTATCTCCAGCCATATCTACTCGGCCACCCAGACGGCAGCCATACCCATACCGGTACCGATACACATGGACGTAACGCCAATCTTCTCGCCTCTCCTCCTCAGCTCGTAGAGGAGCGTGGACACCTGCCTCGCACCAGTGCATCCGAGGGGGTGGCCGAACGCGATAGCACCGCCCTTGGGATTGATCTTCTCGGCCGGGATGCCCAGCTCGTTGGCGCACCACAGGCACTGGCTGGCGAAGGCCTCGTTAATCTCGAAGATGTCGACGTCGTCCTTGGAGAGGCCGGTGAGCTCAAACACCTTGGGGATAGCCTTCCAGGGCCCGATGCCCATGAGCAGCGGGGCGACGCCGACGACCGAGGCGGCGACGTACTTGCCGAGGATCTGCTGGCCGAGCTTCTCAGCCGTCGACCGCTTCATCAGCAGCACGGCGGCGGCGCCGTCGCTGATCTGGCTGGCGTTGCCGGCGTGGATGCTGCCGTCCTTGGCGAAGCTGGCCTTGATCTTGCCGAGGGACTCGGCCGTGACGCCGGGCCGCACGCCCTCGTCCTTGTCGACGACAATCTCCTTGGTCTCGCCGCTCTTGGGGTCCTCCCACTTCACCTTGAGGGGGTGGATCTCCTCCTTGAAGAGACCTGCGGCCTGAGCCTTGGCGGCCTTTTGGTAGGATGCAGCGGCAAAGGCGTCTTGGCTGGCGCGCGAGATGTTGCGGTCCTTGGCCATCTTCTCGGACAGGACGCCCATGGGCACCTTGCAGTTTGCGGCTTCGGGGTGTGATTCGAGGAGTTCAGAGAACTCTGTTACGGCTCCAGGACTGGGGGGCCACATACATGTCAGCCTCTGTGTGTGCTTGCAGCGTGTATAACGAAGGGGATGGGTACTCACCCGTACTGAGTCGACATGCTCTCGACACCAGCACCGACACCAATCTCAATCATGCCGCTCTTGATCTGGTTCGCGACGTCGACGCAGGCCTGCAGACCAGACGAGCACTGCCTGTTGAGCGTCCGCACAGCGGTTGACTCGGGGAAGCCGGCGACCAGGGCAGCGGCGCGCATCTCAGTAGCACCGCCGCCGGGAGCGAGGACTGTGCCGACGCAGACATCCTCGACGAGCTTGGGGTCGATCTTGGAGCGGTCGATGAGGCCCTTAAGGACGCCTGCCATCAGATCCGAGGCCATGGTGTCCTTGAAACCGCCCTTGCCACCCTTTGCGAAGGCCGTCCGGAGACATGCCGTCACGACGATGTCGTCGGGGTGCTTCTCGAGGATCTTGGCCTTTCCGCCGCTGGCTGGTGACGAGCCAGTCAGCTGGTTGGCTACTTGTGATAGTCTGTCGACGGCACCCATTTTTGCGGTTTGAGGAACGGAAGGGATGGGAGTGGGAGGTCTGGAGGTGATAAAGGGTCGGTCAAAGAAGAATATGTAGCAAGGAGGAAATGAAGACCGAGTCGAGAAATACAGGAGAATAGCTGGTTATTGAAGGATTGAGGGTCCGGGGAAAGTATGGAGTTGAACCTCGGGACTTTGGGCCCTTTTTACTCCAGCTGATGGCGGGGATGAAGCTCTTTTCAGTCGAGTAGCCGCCGCTTACCACACAGTACAACAGCAAAACATGTCGGGACTCGGGAGACGTCCAGGTGATGTCAGATTGGACCGAGGCACTTCCGTTTCTGGCCTAGCGCCGCTTCCGGCCACTTTCCCCACCTGCGGCGCCTCATTCACATGCCAGACTTTTAACGCCGCTACTACCACAGTATCCCTGGCGAGTCACGTGGACTGTGGTCAACGTCACAAGATGATGGTTTTACAGTTTAGCATGTGCTTGTTGCCCGTTCATTAATCAACTCTCACCAGTCAGCGCGTGTTACTCCGGACAGTACGTGGTTCTAGGAAGTGCTCATTTCTACTGTACGAGCGAGCATTGTCATCCATTGTTCACGACACTACGATCCTGACATTGACCAGAAAGCTTGGCGTGGCTGAACGTCCTGAATAAGGCTGAGACATGGGAATACCTCTAATTTTCCCATCTCCTACCCTATCCGGGCTCTATCACTGATCTATCTACTGTAGGAGACCCATATATGTCCCTGCTGTCCTAGCGGCCGAGCAGTCGCTGCGAATACAAACGGACGGGCCCCGGTATGCAACCTATTATGGTCCAGTAGATGCCGCCGGCTTACGCAGTCGCTTGCGGGTCGACGCGTCCAGGGGCCATGTTGATACGGTCAAGCGTTTCTGTGAACCGCTTAAAAGACTTCTCTAGCTCTGCAATTGCTTCATGCCAGTCCTTCTGCTTCATCCCCTTGATTTTCTTTAGGGCATCGTCGTTGAGGGCGCAGCACATGTCCAGGTAACAGTCCTTGAGGGCTTCCGCGTCCCAGTCCTCTCCTTCTTTGAGCTTGTCTGCGGACGTATTAAGATTAGTCAGTCTCCAAGCAAGTGCCAAGCTATACGGCAAAGGTTACCTGCCTCTTGCAACGGCACCCTGGAACTGCCACACCCTGTTTACCAGACGAAGATGAGCGTCCTGGATATCCTTAGGGATGCGTTTGTTCTTAGGAACGAGATTCTGCCTGAGCCAGGTTCCCCTCTGGCTGTCGCGGTGGTCGTCCTTGACCAAGTCCAGCATGAAGTCCAGGAAAACCTCTATCACTATCGCATTGGGAGTTCTCTGGCGGCCGGCATCTCTTTCTTGCAGATTAACATCGGCCACGCTGTTTCGCCTGCCCTGTCGTCGGTGCCTTCGGGGCATTTTCGCAAAACGGGCGACAATGAGGTATTGTATTGGTAGTGGTCACTTCTGCAAGGTGTTTTTGGGTGGCCGCAATGGGATGATCTGTGGCCTGGACATATCCGGAGACCTCTTCATCCTATCATTTATACCATTTTGGGTCTATGCACTTGAGTCCAATAAGTAGTATCCATGAGTTGATCTAGTCAGACGTACTCAGCATGACAGCAGTGCGTTCAACGTAGTCAGAGGTAGGTAGTCACTCCCGCTCCGAACGGAACAAGAGCAGGGGGCTAGGAGACGGAGTCAACAAACCTGTATGCCGGGGGATATATATTTGACAAACACCGAAAGTAATAAGGGGAAGGGGCCTTGTCGTGCAAACTTGGACAGTTGTGCTCTGACGAATCGGAGTTGAGACACATTTGGAACAGGTCTAGACTAGAGAGAGGTATCTATTGTCTGTCCAGAGCTTGTATTCATGTGACAGATGAGCTGAGTTATCGTACCCGACCTGCTGGTTCGGCTTTTTCCCACTGGACATGGAGAACCCCCGGATCTCAATTATTTGTGATGCCGTCTAGCCTCTCGATATACCTCAGGATGTCTTCGCTGAGTGCGTCCATGGCTTCTCTCTTGTCCTTATCTCCCTTGACGGCCAAGTCCTCCAATCTTGCTCCATTCAAGCTCCGCTCCATGTCTTGCCACAGCAGGAGGACCGCGTCCGTTGCGTCTTGTGAAGATTCGACTGGGATTCAGTCAGCTCAGTAGGATCCTTCATTCATCCCTGAAAGGCACGAACTGTGATTCAGATTTCCGATAGTCCCTGCTCCCACTATCTTGTCTTGAAGAGCTTGGAGAGCTCGCAGGAGTCGCTCTCTTGACCCCTCCAGGGCTGGGAATAATCTCGAAATAAGGGTGCGGTTTTTGGCCAAGGCGTAGCCGACCAAGTCACCCATATTTTTTAGTGCCTGTAACTGATGGTTGCTCATGTGTATGGTCATAGTGTATCAAGAGGCAGCGAGTAGAGTATATTTCCATGCCGGAGAGCCTGCGGCTCATCCAGCATTATGTCTGCGGTCTCTGGCGGCGGTCCCATTGCATCAGTGCATCATAACGGGTGGGGGCGAGCGAGTGATTCACGTCCGGTAAGTACTTAATGAACCATTGGTACCTAGCTACGTGAATCATTTTTCAATTGCCAGGAAGAACAACTTCGTCGGCAAGGCCGAACGCGCCACGGGCACGTCTCAACAGACGGTATTCCTGGTCACTCGCAACGTTGATCTCAGCTTAAGTCACCATTGCTGCCGACAACAACGAGGATGACCTACAAGTCCAGATGATCAACTAGGCATTCATGCTGATCAAGAACAGCACCGCCGAAATTGCGAATCGATACATCATCGACACCGGAGCGAACATACACATTTCCAACAGCAGAACTTGGTTTCGGACACTCAAGCCAATTGTGGCGGTGGGAAGTGAAGAGACTGAGAGATATGAAAAGATCGAGAAAACAGTCACTGGCGCACGCAAACTCCACCAAGTGCACCCATATAGACCAATTTACCGAGTGATTCTTGCGCCTCAAGGCATTAACAGGTGAGTCCACCTTGAGGCGTGCATGGCTCAGCTGGTAGAAGTGCAGGTTTAGGCTTGTACCTACACTTCGCTCCACTGACACACGGGTTCGAATCCCGTCAAACCTCAAATTTGCATTATCGTGTTTCCACAATGGAATCATTAGACTCGGGCGAGTACCTTACTTACTGGGAGGTTAGCTCCTTCGGGAGGCGCCATCACGATTGTACGGGGGCATATCAAAACAAGCCACAATTTTTTTATTTTATCTTTCGTATATGCGAACGAATCAAGTCTCATCTATTTTATAAGATAATTAACTTCCTCTGGTTGTCGAACCAACAAATACGATAAGTATAGCAGCATATGTAGTGGTAGCAATTAACGTTTGAAGAGTCGAGACTCGGATACCTAAAGAGAGGATCGAAGCAAAGAGAAGAACTGCGATGGATACCGTAACAAGACTTTTAGTACGTGAAGGTTTGACAGTCATGATAAACATGGGGACAACGACAAAGGTACCACCAGTAAGGCTGCTCATAAGCCGGACAAGACGGTCTACCACTGTAGAGACTTGAGTCGGCGGTCGACCTTCCTTATACTCTTTAGTTCGTTCCTCTTTTTCGACGGCAGAATAGGTGAATTGTACGGGAAGGTGGCGCATAAAGAAGCGACGTAAGAGATCGAACTTCGCCTCGTCGTTACTGACAATCGAGTATTCGGACTGGAAGGGATCCACCGGGTCATTGTAGTCAGGTTTAGACAAGAAGTAGGCCTTCAGACGTAGTTTGCGTCCCAAGGCGACCTTGTCACCGAGGGTCTTGTGTTGGCGTAAGAATTCGTAGTCCCGTACGGCAGTGGCTGCTGTCTATCAGTAATGTACGATTATAACTCGCTCAAGGTTGATTGATATCTTACTGTAGTCCCGCAAGGACACCGCCAGAGTGTCGAGTTCCTTTGGTGTAGCCTTGCTCTGGCGCTGGAACTGGGTCTGGATGCGGATAAGCCCGAGCTACTGATGCACGATGTTGATTCGCTGTAGGAACTCGAAGCGGAGGAAATGGAAGTCCTTCTCGCTGTTCAGTGAGTCCTTCACGTAGCTCACAACATCCTCGTCGTACGACTCTTTTACCTCTGCCATGGTGTGTCGCAAATAGGTGAGATTTAATTGTTCTTGTTGGGAGGAGATGGCTGCTCAACTGCCTCAACCTTCCGAACAGCGTGGCCTGGAGTCAGCTGCAGGGTCCTCATGGTTTCACATAATGCTGTGTATCTTGATAGACGTGACGTTCGCCGAAGGCGAGGCTCGCGAATTTGTGTAACTAAATGGCGGTCGCTGCCATGTTCGAGATTCTTGATTAGAGCTGCTTCTGTAAGGCTGGAGCGTGTGATTAAGTTCCTACCTTAGGTATTATATAAAATGGACTGGGGTATGAGGTGAGGTGGTGGGAAAACGTAACGCAGGAGCGGATATACCCTGGTCCTTTCACTCCTATAACCTTATTTCAGATGCTATTTTCTAAACCACGGTCCTGGCGGCCAATGGTAGAGAGCTCACCAACGAGATCAACTTCATGGTCGGGGTGTGTCTGATTGGTGTATCTCATATGGATGATGGCGGATAGCGTCACAGTCATAGGATCAGTGCCTCGCCTTCTTCACCTGAATTCTCACCAGCACGTCACCATTGAATGACCAGAGGCACTGTCTGTGCCTTCACTATGTACGCCAAGTGCACGCTTGTTTCAGTATTTCAAATAGCCCGCTAATGGGGGTTTATCTCGAGTTCCGATCGTCTGCCGGCCCTTAACTCTCAGTGCCACGGAACCACCACTAATTTTTCCCCCGCCTGGTAGACGCTGGTCCTCTTGATACCTGAATCATCTATCTTGAGACCTATCGTCTCTGGTACTCAGATCTGCGTGAAATCAGGACGATTAACTTCACCCAAAGTAAGTCGTGCGAGTTCAAATACTTAATCTCTTGCCTCGGGCTGTCTTCACTTCCGACTCTTCTCCCGCCACCCGATACCAAAGTCCTCGATTCCAATCTAACGCCCCATCTGTATCAGCAGCGACAGGGCAAGCACTGTTGTCTCATCTGCACTTTCTGGAAAGGAAGCATCCTCGATTCCCCACCTTATCGACGTCCTTTGCAACATCAAGACGGATGAGCAATAAGAACAAGGGCAAGGCCGTCAAGAAGGTCAACGACAATATGGCCGAGAGGGCAAAGAAGATGGCAGACAGGAAGAAGAGGAAGGCAAGGGTCAAGGCCGAGAGGAAAGCGAAGAATGGTGTCAAGCGAGACGATGGGACCAGGGCGAACAACAACGTCAACGGTCATAGCAAGAACAAGTCAAAGCCGCAGAAGCTGGACAAGCATTTTAGCAGCTCCTACGGTACGCCAGAACGCGGCGGCGTCCTCCTCTCGTTCGTCATGCCGAAATCAGGTTTCATCTTCCCACACCGCAGCCAGATAACGTCGCGGCCGAAGTACGACATGCTCATCAAGAAAGCCATAAGAAACACTGGCGTCTGCTTCAATCGCTTTCACGTGGTCCCTCTTCTAGTCGACGTCTTTGAGATGGCCGCCGTGACTTGCTACGCAGCCTACGTCATGGACCCCGATGACAGCGACAACACCGCCCTTCTGGGGGCCATTGCCACTTGCCAGCGTGAACTCGTTGGGCTCGCAAGCTCCGCCCGGCTGCTTTCACCGAATTGCTGCTTTGCATTAGAGCCGCCAGACGCATGTACTACAAGGCCACGGGATTCGACGACACTGACCCACAAACCTGGGCTCGTACCCTTGGAGTCGCCGTCGACAAGTTTGACAAGGCTGTCGTGCATCGCGGCTGGGGACACACGCATGACATTTTGGCTTTAGAAGCTGCGGAGGATGACGAGGACGAGTATGAAGGCCGAATCCCGGCTGCGGTTGAGAAGGAGATTAGTGAGGCTGTAGAGGCCATGGACATCAACAAGGAGCAAGAGGAAGAGGAGCTTGAGAACGAGGAAGAGGCGAGCCGTGGTGAAGAGACCGCCGAGAATGAGAATGAAGAGGAGGAAGACGACGATGTTGCTCGGATTCTCTCGATGGAACTGTATTAGATGGTTATGTCTAGAGTCTAGTTTACTTGTAAAATGAAAACCGATGTTCTGGTCTCGGACACTACACTCCGATATCCATCTGAACCATAGCGGGTTTCATTCCACCGCAAACCTGGCTCCTCCTGCAAAGTACCAATCTGACACCCATTTGCCGGGATGCGCACAGCTGACGCCATTATTAGCGCTCCTCGGTAACCTCATACTCGTCAGCATCGCGATAATCGAGCGCGAAACTCTCACCCTCGAGCACGACACGGGCGCATCTGGCCCTCCTCTCGACGCTATCCAGGTCTGACAGACTCCCCAGCGCTACCCTCAGTTTGTCGGTCGAAGCCAGCAGCGGCGCCAACGGGGCGCTCTTCAGCACGGGGGCTTGCAGCCTCCGCGTGGCGGCGATGGTGAAGCAGAGGAAGACGGCCGACAGGACCAGCTCGGCCGCTAGGAAGGTCAGCCACCCCCACCGCACTTTGACGAATACGAGTTCTTTCCAGGCCGTGCCGTGGACGAGGCTGGAGGTTTCGTAGGTCCGGATACTGCGTCGACATTTTTCCTCGTCAGTATTTCTTGCTCCCCCTTTTCTTTCTTTTTGGGCCCCCCATTGACACGGAAGACGAATGACAGGAAGCAAGGACAAGCACTGACTAATTAGACAGGCTCGTCGCCAAGTTGCCGTAGAACGCCTCGATGCGCGCCATTTGTTCGACTGGGTCTGTGATGTTGTTGTCCAGGCCGTAAATAGCATAGTTCAACCACCGAGAGCCCAATGTACCGTACCCGATATCCTGAGACCCGTCCCATGCCGACCTGGTCATCATGTTGGTGTTCAGATTCCAGGCCAAACTCCAGGCGCTCTGCACATTAAAGCTGATGTCGCGTCCGCCCGCGGTCTCGTTCGCTGTCGCGACAGGATCGGCAAAGGCCATGTCGAGTTTGCCCAAGCTCGCGTTTGCCGGGGTCTTGCAGAATACTTGATTTTCGTAAGATCTCATCGGAAAGATGCACTTGACTTGCGGCAGGCTAGTCAGGCCCGCAGCGCCACTGTTTTCCCCGCGGGCCGGGACCGTCGAAGACGAGATCACGGCCGTGGTCGATATGCCGGCCTGGACTGTTGTCGAGTACTCGTTTACGCAGAGGTACACCAAGACTTCGAAGGCTCCGAAATCCCACGGGCGCTCATTAGTCCTGTTCAGGCCGGGGTACGACACGTTACCTGCGCGACTGTATATCATAAAGAAATCGATCAAGAGGGCATAGTTGGCCTCGTCGTTGGCAAACGCAAGCGAGCTACTCTCTGAATTCGCCCTGTTGGCGTACGAGTCGGGTGTGGAAAGCCAGATGCCGTTGGGGAGTGAGGCATTGTAGGACGTGGTGCCGTTGCGGTGATCAGTCATGGTGGTCCAGTCGGTGCTGTTGGAGTTGGGTATAGTTGAAACGCGGACACGGTCGCTCACGTCGGCCACCTTGATGCACACGGCGAGTGATGTGTAGTGTGGGAAGGAACAGTTATTGGTCGGGCATGTGGCTCCTAGGGGCCCTGCTGGGTGGTCGACTATGGAGAAAAGACCGTCAGAGATGGCCCTAGCAAACAGAAGCGTCGAGTCGTCTCTCCAGTGGCGGGCCGCACCTATCGTGGCCGTGGTGGCGGAGTCGCTAGTGAGGTGGACGGGATAGTTCAGAGCTTGTTGGGTGATGGGAGATGCCACGGCGCTGAGGATGGATGTCACGCCAGCGACCGTCACCATATGGCTGGGAATCAGGTCAAGTGAGCAACAACATCTGGTTGGTGCCAGTTCAAGACAAACTAACCGATAACCGAAGCGACCTACGAGGAAGAAGGGACCCCAAAACCCACGGCTTGCCACATCGATGAGGTGGTAAACGTGTAGGGGCCTGGCATGAGCCTTGTTGAAGTAAATATTCCATTTCCACTGGCTCATGACCTCAGCAAGAGACACCTTGAAGCATGCTTTTGATAGGGTGGTAAAGAAAGCGAGGAAGGTATTCAGCGTGATCTTGAGTGGGAGCAGTGGCCATTCGGGCAGCACTGTCTGGTCGTGCTTCGAGAGGACAACGATGATAACTATGTACTCTCGGTTAGCTGAAGTCTTTGGGTGCGCTGGCAAAGGTTGACTTTACTAATAAACGACAGCAGACTGCCTAGGCATGAGAGAAGCTCAGCAAGCCAGTGCTTTCCCACCTGTCGAACGGACTTTAGGTATTGCATGGTGACGGCGTACCCCTGGTAATTCGTTGAGGATTTTGAGAATCAAGTCGAGATTCACTACGAGACCCTGCCTTCTCAGACCTAGACGTCTATGAGAGCCTTGAACTCTAGTGAGTGCTTCGGCTTAAAAGACGCAGTTGGCAATTATGGGAATTCAGTGCACCGCTGCACCTATTCAGCCGGTAGGACGACAGTAACTGCAACAACTAAAGTGCCCAACATATAGTATCAGTGGCACAGCAGGCGTCGTGACATGTGACTTGATCCTCTCTGTGCCCCTTACCTCTTTCTCTCTGCGTATTGCTTAGAAATACACGCATCAGGAGTGCATGTAGGTTGCACAGCGCAAGGCATTATCGTGGTACTAATCTCCGTTTGCTATGTTGCCTGCTGTTGGCCTCGTAGTCCGTTCTTGTGATGCTTTCTATATCGAAATATATGCATACAAGAAAAGTCATAAAGCTAGGAGGCAGTTGAGCTCATATTCTATCTATCTATCATGTGTCAAGTTTCATTACTAGTACTGCTTGGCCGTATATCTCTTCCTTTCCTCTCCTTTTTTCGAACCTCTCATCTCGACGCCATGCGACACGGCCATCCATAGCTATCCTGAGTAGTAGTGGAGGAATGTCGTTGTGCGTGACCTGGCTGGTAAACCTGCGCGACATGTTTCGCCAGTGGCATTAAGTCCAAAGTTCGTTATTACGGTGCCGCGTACGACGGTGCAGCCAGATATGACTCTAATTAGGCTTGAGTACTGAGTATAGGGGTCTACTCGTCCGCGTTCAAGTGAATGAATGTAAACCCTTCATTCGAAAACTTGAGTGTGGCGGGCGGCGTTGAGTGAAGGGAGTAGCAACAAAGGCAACGTACGTTTCACTACTGGCAGCTCCACCAGAAACACTATAAAGGGCCCATTACCAGGTAAGTTCATCGCCTTTCAGGCAATTGGGTGATTCCACCCTGAACAGGTGTGATGGCTCAGTTGGTTAAAGCGTAGGTTTGGCTTGTGCCTACGCTTCCATATCACTGGGACACTGCGGGTTCGAGTCCCAGCCACCTTCTTTCTCTGCATCAGTGCAGCTCTTAAATGGGTTCACATATAGCATTGTTCTAAGGTTCTTCTTCTACATCACGACTTCACGACTTGAGGGCTCCGGGGGCATTTAGACTTACCATCACGAAGGCCGGGGGGAAACAAGCCACCATTTCCCTTTTTTTTTTTATTTTTTTTTTNCCGCCACCACCCCACTCCACCCCTCGCCTGGCCCGCGTCCAATTATCCTTACCCACACGACCGCCGGTGTGAAACAAGCCACCATTTCCCTTTTTTTTTTTCTTTTTTTCTTTTCTTTTTTTCATCTTAATTCTTTTTTCTGTTTTGTTTTGTTTTGGGTGTGAGTGTGTTTCACCATAGCTTGCTTGTGTGTAGGATTCTATCTATCACCTTGCCTTCGTCGTATTAGGTACAACAGACTAAACTGTCTGTCATATGATAGATTTCATCCACCTTTATACGGGTGATGTATAGTAATGAGGGCTATCCTCTCGAACTCCCACATTTATTTGGCATGAAGGTGACTGAGTTGAATTTGCCAGCCGATCATTTTGCCCACCTGCAGTCCGTTACATTTGTTGCTTCACACGAATCGACTGTCAACAGCATGACCACCTGCTGCTATACCTGCTCTGAATCCCGAAGAGCTTCAACTGGCTGCAAAGTTCAGCGAGCAGGCCAAGTGATTGCTAATTACAAGACTTTTCTGCCATTGTCGCTCTGTCTTTGATGCTCGTGCCCCAACTCACCATAACCATAACCACTACCACAGACAATCAGAAAGTACTCGTCACCTACATCCTCTCATTTTCAGTTGCAAGATCAGTTTTATCTGTCGGTATCCATTCCAGAGATTCCGGAAGAATTGTAAGCCCACATCTTTAAGTTGATACCCGGATACATCGCTCACGTCTGTCTGTATTTAAGGAAGCCAACTCATCGTCACTGCCAGACAAGCATCTTTACAGTCCTCCCTCCCCAAATCACATCTCGCAACCATTCACGAACTCTCAACACGATGCCAATCCTCGTTCTGACCCAGATCATCCCCAAAGCGGGCTTCACCTTCCCGCTGGGCAGGACTGTCACCTCCCGCTCCAAATACGACCTAGACATCGAGAAAGCCATGCGCGCAGCCGGCATCCGCTGGTCCCGCCCACACGTGACTGACGTCCTCGTCGCCGTCTTGGAAACCGCGACCGTGACCCTGCAGGCCGTCTACGTGCCCGACTTTGACGTCGTGACCACAATCATGGCCGTCTACGGCGCGCTGGACGTCACGCACCGCGCGGCCGGGTGGGCCGCGAACCTCGAGCCGTCCATCTTCTACCAGCTCGTGCTGGGCATACGGGCGGCGCGGCGCATCAGTTTGAAGACGCGGGGCGTCGACGAGGCGGAGCCGGGGACCTGGGCGGCGAAGTTGGCCGCGGCGGTGGACGCGTTCGACGAGGCGCTGTATAGGCGCGGGTGGAGCGGGTCCAAGGAGCTGCGGGCCCTCGAGGGGGAGTGCAGTGATGCGGACGAGGAGATGATCCGGCGGGCGAGGAGCAGAGCCGCTGCTGAGCGTGAGGGGAGGCTGTGCGACGGGCTTGAGCGAATGAGGCTGGGCAGCGACGGGGGGGCTGAGGTGGATGAAGAGGTGGAGATCATTATAGAGGAGGGGGGAGGAGATGTCGGGGATGTCGAGAGGGCTGATGACAACAGACACAATGAGAAGGGGGTTGGGGTGAAGATGGGGGAGGCAAGCATCGAGCCATACCTCGGTGGGGACCGCGGTTACTAGACTCGGGTACCATAACGTGCGAAGAGGACTAGAGAACAGAGGCTGAAAGAAAGGGTGTGTGCGGTACGAGGAAGCTGCACACAAAGAAAGGGGAGACTAGTGTGAGAATTCATTGTCTTTGGCAATGGCTCTACCTCGAGCGTTCTTTGTTCATCGTCCGCGGACGGCATTCTCATGCTATGCATAGCATCCCCAACTGTCCGTCTGACTTTGACAGCAAGTCCAAAAGACCCGGTCATTCATGGAGCTGCGACGGGCGATTGACGTGTGGTGCCAATCCTTCATTAGGTAGGTATGCTGCTGTAAGACTTCATCATGTTGGAACTATGTCGTCCAAATAAAGTTCTGGCTCCATAACCAGCAGCAGTTTCAGTGAGGGTTAGGGATACATTAGCGGAGGGCGCCACTCCTGGACACGCTCAATTACAGAAAAACCAGATAAGATAGCTTCATTTCATTCAAGTGTAAGACATTTCATTGAATATTACTGGGATTTGTATGAATAATACAAAAACAACCCGTTAGTGACCACCAATCTTAGGCAGCCACCACCCGGGGGTGCTCAGGTCGAGCAGCTTGTTGAACAGCGGCGTGCCCAGTCCCGTCACCGGATCCCACCCCTTGGTGGCATTCCAGCTGGCGTACGGCACGTACGGCGCCGGCAGGCCCGAGTAGATATCCGTGCCCGTGCACCCGCTGCTCCCGCCGTGGGTGATGTCCGTCAGCCCCGCCCAGCCGACCGTGTACAGCCACGGGTTCAGGAAGCCCATGGGCGGCAGACCCTTGGCCAGCCGCGCGTTGTTGAGCAGGCTCACGAGCGCGGCGAACATGGGCGCGCTGGCGCTGGTGCCGGACACGAGGATGTCCTTGTCGTGGTCGTAGACGTGGTAGCGCACGCCCTGGGCGGCCACGTCGGGGAAGCCGCGGCCGGCCGGGTTGTACAGGCCCTTCCACCGGCTGCCGAGCTGGGCCAGGTAGCCGAGCACGGCGACGGTCTGGTAGATGGGGCGCGGGAACACGTCGGAGAAGCCGCCCGACGAGAAGGACACGGCCGCCTCCGGGTTGACGTAGCGCGTCGCGCCGACCGAGGTCACGTACGGGCAGGCGCCGGGGAAGATGGGCAGGAAGCGCGTCGTGTTCTTGCCGTCGTTGGTCTGGCACGCCGATCCGGGGCCCGTGTCGCCCGACGAGAAGATGACCGAGACGCCGCGCGCGCCGAGCTGGCCGAACATCTGGCAGACCTTCTCGACGTAGGGGCGCGGCACCGACTGCTCGTCCTCGCCGTACGAGGTGGTGAGGGTCTGCGGCAGGGCCGAGTCGGGCTGCTTGAGGAGGTAGGTCAGGAAGTCCAGGTACGGCTCGTTGTCGCCTGGGGGCGTGGGCTGGTCGAGATCCGGCACCAGAGGGCCGCGACCGCCGGTGCTGTAGTACACGATCGGCGTCTTGTAGGACATGGCGGCGGCGTACTGGATGTCGAGGTTGGCTTCGACGTCGTCGTTGGTGCTGTCGTTCTGGTCGTTGCCGCCGCCGTTGACCTGGGTGACGGTGAAGTTCTGGTCTTTGGCGTAGGGGGCGTAGACGGACTCGAAGAGCTCGAGCTGGTCGTACTTGGCGTATTCCTGAAACGATTGTTAGGACAAACTCCGCTAAGACAGGTACCGGAGACAACTCACCTCAAGGTAGCCGCAGACACCAAACAGGCTCTTCTTGGAAGGATCCGCCTGGTAGCTGCCGACCTTATACAAGGCCCTCAGGCACTCGGGCGTGATGGTGGCATTGCAAGCCGTGACGTTCAGGGTCTGCGGCGGGATCGCGGCAGCCGTGAGGGGTGCAGTCTTGGCATCGACGACCTCGAACACTTCGCTGCGCTGCGCCTTGGGCTGACCGAAGCGGATGATGGGCGCAATGAAGGTGATGTGCTCCTTGACATTCTCGGGCACAGAGTACTCGAGGGCGCGGACTTTCTCCACCCCAGTGTCCAGGTAACGGTAGACGGCGAACTTGGCATCCAGCAGATGCTCGGCCTCGCGGACTGAGACCAGTAGGTTGATCCACTCGCCCTCGTCCTCGATCTTGGACTCGGCGACGTTATCGCGGAGCCAGCTCAAGACGGTCGAGGTGGATTCGGCCCTCGGAGCCATGAGCTGGGCGAGCTCATCGCGCTTCAGATGCTTGCCGTAGAGGACGTGTTCCGGGTTGGAGACGTCGTACAGCGTCTGCTCGAAGAGAGCCGTGTTGGGCTGGTCGAGGGCGATGCGCAGCTTCAGCGGGTGCGAAGGGTCTGCGTCGCGGAGCTTCTTCCAGCCGGTCGGCACAGAGGCGAGGGACTCGACGACGATGTCCTTGCATTGAGCCAGACCCGCCAGGGCGGCGAACAGGAGTGCGTGCCTCATCTTTTTTTTTTTTT
>SMOB01000158.1:0-18406 GCA_007388105.1 Coniochaeta prunicola | reverse complement strand
CTCCCCTCCCCTCCCCTCCCGTGTTTCTTCCTGTCTCTACTTCTATTCTTCCTCAACAAGTTAACTAACCCCTCCCGTGCTATCCACAGCCTCCACACGCACTCCATCTCCCCCTCCCTCCCCAACACGGCCGTCCTCCTCCGCGCCCTCGCCTCCCCCATCAACCCCGCCGACGTCAACACCATCCAAGGCACCTACGGCGCCAAGCCCTCCTTCACCTCCCTGATCGGCACCGCCGTCCCCAGCGCCGTGGGCGGCAACGAGGGCGTCTTCGAGGTCCTCGCGACCGGCTCCGCCGTCTCCCCCTCCCAGTTCCAAAAGGGCGACTGGGTCCTCCCCGCCGCGACCGGCTTCGGCACCTGGCGCACCCACGTGCTGGTCGACTCCCCCCACCCGGTGAAGCAGCTCATCAGGATCGACAGGCGCGGCCTCACCCCCGTCCAGGCCGCCACCGTGAGCGTAAACCCCTGCTCCGCATACCGCATGCTGCGCGACTACGTCGACCTGATCGACGCTAGTGTCAAGGGGTTCGCGACCGGAAAAGCCAGGGGGGGCGCGTGGTTCGTCCAGAACGGCGCAAACAGCGGCGTCGGGAGGGCCGCGGTGCAGCTCGGGAAGCTGTGGGGGCTGCGCAGCATCAACGTTGTGAGGGCGCGCAAGACGCAGGAGGAGACGGACGCCCTAAAACGGGAGATGACGGACCTGGGCGCCACGGTGGTGATTACCGAGGAGGAGTTCCTGGCGCGCGGGTTCGCCGACCGGATGAGGGGGGAGTGGCTCGACGGTGGGCGGGAGGAGGTTTTGTTGGGGCTGAACTGCGTGGGTGGTGCGAACGCGACACAGGTGGCCAAGTGTTTGGGCGAGGGGGGTACCATGGTCACGTACGGGGCCATGTCCAAGAAGCCGGTCGCGCTGCCGACGGGGCTGCTGATATTTAAGGATCTGCGGTTCCGCGGGTTTTGGCTGAGTAGGTGGGCGAAGGATACGGAGGCGAAGAGGAAGACGATCGAGGAGATACTGGGCTTGGTGAGGGATGGTAAGTTCAGGGAGAGTCCCGTCCAGGAGCTCAGGTGGGACTGGGAGACGGAGGAGACGAAGCTCAAGGAGGCGGTGCAGGGGACGCTGCAGGGGTTCAGGAGCGGGAAGGGCATTTTTGTGTTTGGGGAGACATAGACCGACTGCGTCTGGTTGTATTATATGAGGATACTTTATAAGGATACGTCAAAACCTGGCAAAAGAGGTCCAGGTTGCTGCTGTACAATCAAATTTGTACGTTGTCCTACCCATCCCATCATGCCCAGCTAAAATAATAATAATAACACCATGACCTGCTGTTTGACTCGCTAAACTACACAGAAATCACGCCCTAAACGCCTGCACAAGCTCGTGAAGCTTGTCAATGACAACCGGCACCAGCGCGTTCAGGTTGTCGTCCATGATGCGCTCCAGGTGCCGGATGGCGTCCTCCTCATTGAGCTCCAGCGCGAAGCGCTCCTTGACCTTGAGCACGGCCTTGTCGGGCTCGAGCTTGATGTCGGGAATGTTGGCGTCGACCATGAGGCTGAAGAGGTTGAGGATCAGGTTGCTGTTCTTGCGCAGCGCGCTGTACGACAGGAAGCAGTACTGCTTGAACTGGCGGTAGTGCTCCGACTGCGGGCCCCCCATGGCGTCCACCATCTCCTTGCTGAGCTTCATGGCCGGCGCGAAGGGCTTCGGGTCGCGGCCCAGGATGAAGCCGAAGTCGGCGTGGAAGAAGTGCCCGTCCGGCGCGAGCAGCAGGTTGTCCAGGTGCCGGTCGCCCACGCCCAGGATGTACGTGATGACGCAGTAGCCCGCGCACGACTTGATGAAGGTGTCGAGCGTCTCCTTGCGCAGCCCTAGCGGGCCCGACGCGTCCGGGTTGTTCTGTTTGAGGTACGCGAGTGCTGGATTGTTGCGGTACTTGGAGGCTATGCCCTGGAAGCTGACCGAGGGGACAAACTGCGAGAGGCCCGCGTTGGTGCTCGTCGCTAGAATCTTGTAGGGTGACAGCTTGAGGTCCAGGTTCTCCTTCTGCAGGAGCTGGTCCATGAGGGTTATGATCTGGATGACGAGCTGGTCTTGGCGCAGGTCGTCGCCTGTCTTGAAGAGAATGGGGTATTTGCGGCCGGTAGTAGTCCTGAAGGCCACCTTGATGGGGTGCAGCGAAGACTTGAAGACTACCGTGTCTTCTGGTGCGACGCCTGTAATCAATACGGATGGGTCTAGGGGAAGGGGTAGCGGCGGGTCGATGGTCACAAGCTCGTTCTTGGGGTCGGCGAGGAATTGCTTCACCCGCTCCGTCCTCCGAGCCATCGACTCGTTTGACTCTTTGATCTCAATGGATATCTTTGAGAGAATGGCGATCCACTCCGCTTGCCGAAGTAGCTGCCTGCGCGTCTCCTTCCCGTCAGGCCGCTTCTCGAGCTCGGTCATGAAGTCGAACGCCACCTTTCGGTATATGGTCTGGTTGTCCCGGCCCTGATCCTGACTGGAGTCCTCGCACTCGACCATCAAGTACCAGTAGAAGTAGTTGCCCAGCATGAAACTGTCGACCGCCCGAGCGATCAAGAACCTTGCCAAGGACGACTTCCGCGTGGCGTCCCGGTTCGCTTCGGTTGAAATGTGTTCGTACTTCAATGCTTGCACCAGCTGGAGCAGGTACAGCAGCAGCTCATTGTCGTCCGAGTTGCCGAGTCGCTGGACGGCATATGCTCTTACTTCGGAGTTGTCAAATGTCGGCCCTAGCAGTTCCAGGGCGTCGTCGACGTCGATATCTGTCCATCTGCCGAGTACCTGGACTGCCTGCTTTGACTCTGCCAGGTCTTGCCAGTTGACTGACTTTACGAACTTGGTCAAGGCGCGCTTGTCTCTCGTCAAGTGGTACCGGAACTTCCATATCAGATCCTTCTCCTCTGGTGTGAGGACGTGGGTTGGCGAGTACGACATGATAAGGTTCAACTCGTCCCTGACTTTTGCGTTGGGTTTCAAATCCTTGTCCAAGATTCCATGTCGGTGTTGGCTGCGCACAAGCCGCCGATGCTTACTTTCGGCTGGGTTGTCTCTGGATCCAACTTCTGGGTCGTAGACACGGATCAACCGGCCTTCGTCTGTATCGGCTACTCCATTTATCCCCGGGCCGAACTGCACTTCTGGAGGCGGTTTGAGCATGATATTTGACTGTGAGGCAGACAGATGTTGAAGAGATGATATCGGTGGTGGCGGGTATTCGTGGTCGGCAAAGACGACGGGAAAGTCAAACCTGGGCAGCTCGACGTTGAAAACGAACATGGAAGGGCCGGGCATCGGATCAACAGTATCGGGTGCGTCGCCTTTCTCCTTGTTGTCACCATCCTTGGCAGCATTGGCTCGCGCTTCAAGAGCTCGCTGGCGCTGTATCCGCTCCAGCGAGGACCTGGCAGACTGGATGCCTCGTTTCTCGAATCCTCTAAACACCATCTGGTCGAGCCAGTCAACCCGGGGGATCTCCCCTTGCTCGTGTTTCTTGAAGAGTCTCTCCATCCGATCGAGTTCCTCTGCGTCTTTGTCCACCACCACGGCCTTCTCCTTCTTGTTGCCTCGTTTCGCTGCCGGAAACGCTGGTGTTGAGGTATCATCGTTGCCGTCGGCCTTCTTGTGACGATGTATGTGGCACTTCTGACGACCTCTCAGTAGCTGGTTGTCCTTGTCGAACAGCGGTACGGTGGCTCCTCCGAAGGGGATAGCATGGCCCTGTGCTTGAGGTCCGCCGACCGGAGACAGATCCCATATCGTTATTGCCAGACGTGAATTGATGGGCAGCGTCGAGTAGTTGATGGGCAGCTTGAGCCATTCGTTCCACTTCCTCTCAGTCCGAAACGACTTGTATGCTGTTTGGACCGGGACTGTCAGGGGCTTGGAGCCAGCCCAGACCTGAACGGTGACGTAGAGGTCGGAGTGTGGACTCTGGTTGGAGCCGATGTGTCGAAGGTCAGGCCGTGCGAGCAGGGTAGAAAAGCGGAGAGGGACCTCGTCGCCTTCGAGATTAATACTGTAGCAGATAGTTTAGCATGGTTCCGTCGTAGGCCTGGCTACAGACAGGACTACACAGTCACTTACATGCGGATGCTGACGGGGTAGTCCAGCGTGTCAGAGCTGGCAAACGAGAATGGCTCCATTCTTGGATGGGATCTGGGTAATTCTAGCTGGCCTGATCCATTTTGCCTCGCCTAATCGAGGCTTGAGAGTGTTTGGGGCCAAAGGATTGCCGGTGGAAGCTTCGGCCCTTGGTGTGGATGATGTGGATGATGTGGATGATGGGACTGATCTCAAGACACAACCTCAAGACTCAGGTCAGATGCGAAGCCATGCGATACGTAGTACACAGTACCCCACTATAGAAGGCCAAAGGTGCCTAATCGAGGTACCAATGCACGGGCCACACACTTTAGCATGCATATGACCCCTGTCCTACACAATTAACACCCCACGGTTCGCTCCCCACCAACAGTGATTTACACGTCCACTCAAAGCGCGTCGCGACTTTCTAGGCAAACTGGCGACAAAGACTCGAGTTACCATTTAGAGATCACATCATTCATTCCACACTCACAGACTTAGCCCTTCTTTGTCTACCTACTGCGTCGCCCTCTCCGTATAGAAAGTTTCCGCCTCAGGTAGTCAGCTCCCGGATCTGCGAACCCCAAGGCGGAGGCGCAAACTTGAGGTGAAGCTGGAAGTGCGACTTTCCCGCTCTACTCTAGACATTGACATATTCCTTCGTGGAAGTGTGTGTGCCATAAGTCTTTGTGGAACGATCTTTCTAGACTTGGACCATTCAGTACTTTCCGGCGTGAACTCCCACGCGTGTTAGTTCTATAATCTTGGTCGCATCACACGGAACTTTTCATCGCTCATAATTCATTTCACGGCCTCTCATCCTCCGCGTCGAAGAACTTCTCACCCGCCACAAATCGCTACCCAGTCTAAGCCAGGACATGCTAAAGGGTTTTGATACACCGGCGCTCTAATCCAGGCCGCTGGCACAGTGTTTGCCATGGCGGATCCTTCCGCCGAGACCACACCGGAGGCAACCCCCTCACCTTCACCAGGTTCGGAGAAAGAAAACAGGCGGAACGGAACCTCGGGAGGCGCACAGAAGCGCAAGCGCGGCCAAGAGAGAGAAGGTCGGTCAAGGGCGAGACGTCGTACTCAGGAACCAGATGGAGAGGCCTCAAACGACGAACACGCACGCCTCAGGAGTCCTAGTGCGCATCCAGAGGACTATTTCGATCCGCTGCAGCCCATCGGAGAACGGAGAAAGATCACGCGTCAGCTCCGCGATCTGCAGAAAGACCTCACCGAGAACCAGGACGAATACCTGAACGATGACGGCACCAAGATTTTGCAATTTCTCTCCAAGTCTGACAGGGTCATGACCAGGGTCAAACAGACGAACGAGGCAACCATTGACGCTAAGGGTCTGCTCAAGCTGTCGGATATTCACAGCAAGAGAGTCAACCAGTCTATAGCCGGCCACACCCAGCAGGGCGGCGTGGACATCGACGAGTTTGTGTCTAAATGTCTCACATTCATGCTCCAAGGAGGCGGTATTGAAGACGACAATGCGCCCGAGCTATCGTCGACGCAGCGTTCAAGGAGGGTGCCAAACCGGAACCGTGGGGCCATCGGCAGTGACGACGAGGACGGTGTGGCAGAGGGGGACGCATATAACTGGCAACACTTTGGTCGGTTTGCTGCCATTCCAAGCATCAACCGACCCGCCGTGCCTGGCTTCATGCTAGGACCAATGTCTGTGAAGAAAAAGGTCCGCAAGTTTGTGCAGAGGGCTGCGCCGCTCAGGATCCAGAACTTGGTCGAGGTGCGGCCTCAGGTCCTCAACGCCGAGGACATGGCAAGGAACGAGAAGAACGACCTCACAGTCATCTGCAAAAAGATACTCAGGCGGCTGGAGCGAGTTCAGGAATGGGCGCAGAACGGCGTGGAGGACGAGTTGAACGATGACATGACGGACGAGCAGCAGAGAGCTGTGATGGACAAGTATTCCCTCCGCGACACAGGTGGGATAGACATGCTACGATTTGTCATAAATCCGCGGTCGTTCGGGCAGACGGTCGAGAACATTTTCTACGTCAGCTTTCTGATCAAAGACGGTTACGTGAAACTGGGCTACGACAGTGTGACCAAACTGCCTGCCCTTGGTGAGTCTGGCTGGACAACCTTCCCCTCCTAGATATCATTACTCTTGGCGCTGTCACTTGTGTTTCTATCCATCGACAGTAATCTAACCAATGCCTGGCAGAATATGTTGCGCGAGACGAAGTCGAGGATGCTGCGAATGCAAGACGCGGAGCGACCAAGCATCAGTCAATACTCTCGATCGACATGCCAACGTGGCAGGATGTGATCAAGGCATTCAACATCAAGGAGTCCATGATACCACATCGGCGCGAGCAGCAATCTGGCGGCCCGGGAGCCAAAGGCTGGTACAGCTGAGAAGTAATGCTATTCTATACCCGTTTACTGCTGTATTTCATATTTCACTTCCCGTCCCTGGGTTGTTCTGTCTTGCATAGCTCTAAGGCGAGGCCAATGAGGAGTGATGATATCATTTGAGCTTCCCCTTACTCGTGCTACGTTTTCTCTATGGGCACATGTGAACTTGTGAGATGCTATGGTTGCTTGTGCGATTCCAGGTGGAAGGCAGTTGTGAGGTTCCAAGTCAGGGTCCAAGTTTTAGGCGAATGCAAGGTGAAGGTTGTGGTAACTGCAAAGGTGATGGTCAAGGTGAAGTCGTGGTGACGCTCAAGTAAGTGATGGAAGTGAAATGCCCAAAAACTGACAGCACCACGCGATGAAATCCCATTTGCAGGAAGCCATCACCTTGCTCGCACTCTCACCAGAGCTTTCAGAGTTTTCAGTTTTTCCCAAGGCACAAAGTTGGCCAAAAACTTCCAGCTCTTTTCTAATTGAAGTCTTCCCCATCTTCACCACCCATCTCACTGCAGTTCACAACCGCATCCATCATCATCATCTTCAACAACTACAGTTACAGTACAGACCTCAATTGAGCCAATACCTCTTACTCTTACTCACTTTCAACCCCATTACCACTCGCAATTTCACTTATCACACAGCTTTTCTAGCTACTTACTTACCAAAACGCAACAATGGCCCCCAAGCGTGATCGCGAGGAGGATGAGCAGCCCGTTGTGGCGCGTAGTGGTGCCGGAGTTGAGGCTCCCGCGGGAGGCCACGTACTGACCATTGAGGCGTTGATGAAGAAGATCGAAGAGATGCAGCAGCAGATGCAGCAGAAAGACCAGCAGCTTGAGCAGCAGCAGGGAGAGCTTCAGCAGAAAGACCAGGAGCTCGCTGCGAAGGATCGCAATCATGAGATGCGTGGTAAGTAAACCCTAGTTCCAATCCCTTTTTCCTTTATCCTCGACCGCAAACCACATTCCAATCATGGCGGCGAGCCCTTGTGCGAGTATTGGTGTGATGGTCTGCTGTGTGGTGGTGGTGGTCTGCCTTCTTTGTCTACATTGGTCTATCTTAAGTGTATTACCGCAACCGCTTGCGGCCACTGCGATATCCCCTTTGACCAGCACGTCGATTGACCAAGCTATTACTATCGGGCCTCCTCCCGAGCACACTTGCTAACATTTTATTCCCTCTTCAGAAGAGAAGTTGAAGCAGGATCTGTCCGCCACCGCTACGGAAGGCTGGAGCAAATATCGTGAAGAGGTGGAGAAAGTCAAAAACCTCGACTTGCTCATCAGAAAGCAGGCTACGGTTCGTCGTGAGGAGCGAGAAGCTCAGGCCCAGGCCCAAGCCCAGCCCCTACAAGCCTACCCGACGCAAGAGATCAAGCGTCAGGAGAACGAGCTCAACGAGGTGAAGACCCAGCTCACTGTCGAAAAGCGCATTGTCGCCACCCTCAGGAACAGAGTCGCTGAACTCGAGAAGACATCTGCCGGTGCAACCCTTCCGGCTCCCACTCCGACTCTCATTCCCACTCTCATTCCCACTCTCATTCCCCCTCTCATTCCCACTCTCATTCCCACTCTCATTCCAGCTCCCACTCCAGCTCCCACTCCAGCTCCCACTCCAGCTCCCACTCCAGCCCCCACTCCAACCCCGTCGTCTGCGGCGCCTGAAGGCTATGTGAAGAAAGGGCAGCTTGAAGCAAGTAGGAACTTATCTAGAGCGCGGATCTTGGAGTTGTCTGCCAAGATCAAGAAATTGGAGGAAGCGAACGGAAAGCTCGACGAGAGTAACGAAGCTTTGGGAAAGGACATTGAGGATCTCAGGGAGCAGGTCGCTGAACTTAATGACACTCTCAACCTGGCTGATGACAAGATTAAGTATCTCCAGGACAAGAACAAGGAGCTGTCTTCCTCCGAGCAGACTTGGCGCCATCAGGTGACCGGTTTGACGGCTCATTACGGAGAGGAGATTGTCAAGCTCCAGAAGTACATCTCAGACACCGGTGTCCAGGTTGACCAGAAGATCGCCGGCCTCAACGACCAGATCACGAACGGGAACGCCGAGCTCGATTCCGCGAAGAAGGAGAAAGAAATTCTTCAGGAACGGGTCAAGGCACTTGAGGACACTATCGTCCAGGCCGAGCAGAAGTACGAGGCTCGAATCCAGCAGTACGATCCCCAGGTCAAGCAGCACGAGTCGTTGATCAAGAAGCACGAGGCTCAAATCCAACAGTACGACGCCCCGGCCAAGCAGTACGAGGCTCAGATCCAGCAGAAAGAGGCTCAGATCCAGCAGGACGACGCCCGGACCAAGCAGTACGAGCTTCAGACCAAGCAGCAGGAGGCTCAGATCGAGCACTACGAGGCTCAGATCAAGCAGTACGAGGCTCATATCCAGAAGTACGAGGCTCGAATCCAGCAGGACGACGCCCGTATCCAGCAGTACGACGCCCAGGTCAAGCAGTACGAGTCTCAGATCAGGCAGTACGAGGCTCAGATCAGGCAGTACGAGGCTCAGATCAAGCAGCACGAGGCTCATATCCAGCAGCACGTCGCCCGTATCCAGCAGTACGACGCCCAGGCGAAGCAGCACGAGGCTCACCTCCAGCAGTACGACGCTCAGATCAAGCAGTACGACGCTCAGATTAAGCAGCACGAGGCTCAAGCCAAACGGTACGACGCCGATATCCAGAGGCTGACCTCTCGCGCCGTTGGTGGGTGGAACGATTGGGACACTCCTCTGGTGAAGCTCACGGAGCTACTTGACGGTTGGCATCTCAAACTGGACGAGGAAAGCCCGTCCAATATTATTACAGTTACAGAGTGTAACGCCACGGCTTCGGCCAATATTATCACAGTCACAGACTGTCAAGTCCCGGCTTCGGCCGTTATTATCACAGTCACAGACTGTCAAGCCCCGGCTTCGGCCGCAGTGGCCAATAACCTAGCCTCTTCAGGCTCCTCGATACCCTCCTCGACCTTTATCTCCTCTCCCGCCACACCCCACACACCCTTCTCTTCTCCAGAATCCGCCAACACCACCACCTCTTCTCCGCCGACCTCTCCCCCTCCTCCGACCTCTCCCACTCCTCCGTCTCGCCTCTCTTCCTACGACCCGCCGCAAGACGTGCCGGACATTTTGACCTGGTGGTTCGACCCAGACCAGTTCGACGAGAACTGGAAGCCAGACACCTTCGAATACCGGCGGGCGAGGCCATACTGCGACGACTGTCGCACCAGGGGCGCGCTCCGCCTGGTCGACAACCAGTGGAAGCTCCCAGAGGGCTTCGGCCGCAAGATCCCCTGTGCCGAGCACAGCAAGTGGTGGTTCCCGCCGACCGAGAAGCCGGCGTGGCAGCGCAGCGCGTGGAACCCCCACTGCGCCGACTGCATCGAGACGGACGCCCGCACCTCCGGCGAGGAGGAGAAGCTGCCCGCGCAGCTGAAGGAGGAGCTCGCCTGCCGGGACTGGGCCTGCCAGTGGGCGGTCCACGACCGCGTCGAGGCCGAGGCCCGGTTCGTGTTCGCCGAGCACCGCCGCAAGGCCGAGGAGAAGGAGGCCGCGAGGCGGCTCCACGAGGTCCACCTGGACCACTACCGCGCGCTGTTCGGCTGGTCCTGGCCGCACAAGAAGTCCCTGTAAAGGGCGGTGTGGTTGTGTGTACGATTGGGGGAAGGGGTTTTTTGGACTTGTACCATACCAGTAGGGGCGTCTCTGGTTGTTCTTTTCTTCTATTTGGACGTGTGTACACTACCAGCGGTGTTTTCTCGAGCTTTTGAACGTGTACAACACCATAGCCTTTGTCTCTTGTTACATGGACGCCATGAGTCATCCACAGATCCGCGATGAGGAGTCCTCGGACGATGACGAGTTTTACGATACCTATGTTGCGACGCACCAAGACGAGACAGACCCGAGTACACCTCATGCATCCACCTTTACATCGTCGAGAGATCCCCGCCCTTACTACGCCTCTTCTTCCTCGACAGAGCATTCAAGTGCCCGGCCGCTCTCGACAGGATCCTACGTATCCACTGCATCATTGACCACGGCGACTACGCTCAGTACGGACGGCGTGCTTAGTAGCACCGGATGGTCGACTGACATCAGCTCGCCACCTGGCAACAGAAAACCACCAGTCCCGGGATGGCGGTCCCTCGCCGAGACGTTCCAACCGTCCCTACAGAGAGCGCGACACGACTCTCCCATCTCACCACTAACCGTCCGCGACCAATACCCTCAGCACTCTACCACCCAGGACTCCGACACGACTGGCGACACGACTGACCACACGACTGACTTGGTCTCCGAGTCGTCCGGTATTGGTCGATCGCCTCTTTCGAAAGAGTATTCGGAACCGGACTTCGAAGGGATGTCGCTCCAGGAGCAGCCATTCTCTCGCCCCCAGTCTCAACGTTCGTCGGCCGCATCGACTGGTACAGCACGCCGGGCTCCGGCCCTACTCACCTCGAAGTCCAGTGGTCATGGCATAACCACCGAACTATTCATCGACCCCCTCGCGCCCCCGTCTGCCGACTCAGGTTTTGGACTCCCCAGCATCAGGCACATCATTGACTCTGATGATAAAGCTGGTGGAGGCGACAAGGATGAGCAGCCGAATGTGTCCAGAGACATCGCACTAGTCAACCACCTTGAAACGCTGCAGAGAGACGCAGCCGAGTGCTGGCAGGAACTACAGCAAACATCGGGGGGCGAGCGGGATAAGCTCGTGAGCGACCTGGTCGGCAAATTGTGGCAGGCCAGCGTCAACTACCTGGCCTACCTGCTGAGGTCGCATAAGAGACTGCGACAAGCGACCTCTGCTCACCGGAGCAGCCTGGGCGAGATTGACAAGCTGCGGAAGTACTCCCAGGACACCGAAGGGCGGGTGGTCGAGAGGGAGCGCAATCTCAGCTTCGACCTCGACGGCTTGAGAGAAGAAGTCAAAAGGCTCCGTCAGCAGCTGGCTTTGCGGGACCTGGCCCTCGCCAAAGCCGTGGACACGACCGAAGATGAGTCGTTGAAGATAGGGTCCTGGATCGAGAAGCAGCCTTTTGTTCCCAACTCGACTTCCCAGATCAGGAGGAATATCCAGCCCGCAGATGATCTGGAGGAAGAAACCGTCTCCGGCGTTGAAGCTACTACTTCTCGCGAAGGCAAATTGAAGGACTGGCCCGATCTCATGCCGCCATTGAAAGATAGGCCGTGGACTGAGGTTGAAAGGCGGGAGTCCTGGGAGCCTAACCACGAGGACGTGGTGGAGATGCTCCAGAAGATCAAGCAGCTCCGCGACGACGTCCAACACGAGAAGTTCCAGAGGGAGGCGTCTCAGGAAGTAGCCGTCAAGCTCGCGAAAGAACTCGACCTGGCACAGGGCTTCACGGCCGCCGACGAGTCTTCGGCAGCCGTCGACATCGAGACCGCGGCGGCGAAACGCATAGCAGAGATTGTGGGCTCGCGGGCGGCTCTCAAAACGTCGCAGCAGAACTATGAGAAAGGACAAGTCGAGTGCGCAATCCTCCAAAAGACATGCGACGAGCTGGAAGAAAAGCTTGCCGAGAAGGATCACAGAATCTTGAGGCTGGAGAGAGATCTCGAGGAAGTGCAGAAAGAGCTGGCAAAGGAGCGTGGGGAGCTCACTGATGCTATGCTGAAGATAGAAGACATGGGAACTCAGTTGACGGACTACGAAAAGCAAGTCCAGGCCAAGACTGCCGAGATCTCGCGACTCGAATACCAGGTTAGCGTCCTGGTGGCCGATCTCAACACCGTACAGGCCGAGGCCGAGGACCTACGACACAAGAACACAGCTTTGGAGGAGAAGAACTACGATCTCATCACGGACAACGTGTACAAGCTCCAATGTGCCGAGCACGAAGAGACATTGAGGAAGCTCATGGAGACAGAGCTCGAAGAGACCAAAGACGAGCTCGCCGAGACAATCGATGCCTACGAAGAATCCCGCGTCGAACTCGAGGACTACATCTACGATCTGGAAAACGCGGCAGAAGAGCAGCAGGCGGAGCAGGACGAGCTGCGGAAGCAGATCGCGGGCCACAACGCGGCCGTCGGAGAGCTCGAGGTGACCATCTCGGCCAGGGACGACCGCATCCTGGCGCAGGCGGACGTGATGGAGCGACTTAGACAGTCCAACAAGTTCGTCACGGATACCAACAAGCGGCTCGCGCAGTACCTAAAGAGCCTGCGCGGAGACGAGGGATACCGCAGGTTCGAGCGGCTGAGACGGCGCTGCCGGAGATTGAGAGAGGAGCGCGCTGCGTGGCGTCGCGAGATGCAAGAGATGGCCGGCAAGCGGAGTCGTGCTGAGCTGCGCTGCCGACGGGAACACAGAGCCCTAATGAAGGCTCATCGAGACCTGGAGGAGATGCGGCGGCAGGGACATGCCGATGCCGAGCGGGAGAGGCAGCTGATGGAGAGAGTCACTTTGCTGGAGAGAGAGTCCGAGAAGGGGAGAGATGCGCTGCAGGAGGTCCAGGCTCAACTGGCTAGGACGGAAAAGATTGATGAGCTCCGCGAGAAGGAGGTTGGTGACGTGCAGGGCATACTGCGGACACCAGAGAAGGATGCCCAGGATGAGGGCAAGATTGACTCTGCTCAGACGACTCTCCCATTACCTCCCATAGTACAACAACAAATTATCACCAAAACCGTCGAGCACCACCAGAGCGAGGCGTGCTTCTGTTCACTGGTCGAGTATTGGTTCCCCGGTGCGCTGGAGAAGGTCTTACCCCGTCATCAGGACACAGATGACTCCGGGTATGGGTCCGGCGGCATAGAAGAAGAGTATGGGTCTCGGGGCCCGGGCGATACTCTAGAAGATCATCATGATATCTTCGATGTGGGTGACAGAGTCACTGATTATTACAAGAAAAACGGATCCGACAATTTTGGCTTCGACAGCTGGGGCGGACTTCCATTGCGAGGTGGCGCAGGATCACCAGATGACACAGTCTCGGAAGCATCATCCGGCTACGAGGGCAGGATGGCTACTTACACCATGACTGACGATGGATGGGGCGGTGATGTGCCAGAAGAGCACGTCGAGAAGGACGAAGGTTCGGAATCGGATTCAATATCGGAATCGTCGAGTACTTACTACATGAGACATGGGTATGAGGACATTGTTGTCGAAGAGACGAGCGACGATGTTGCAGAAGAGTCGGTCCAAAACGAGCAAGATGTGCCGACGACTACACAACCAGAGCCAGACCGGAAAGCGATACCGGCTGCTACTGAAGAGAAGAGCGACGACATTGCTCAAGAGTCGGTTAAGAGCAAAGAAGATGCGCCGGCGACCACACAGCCAAAGTCCAGCCGGAAAGCGATACCGGTTACTGTCGAAGAGGTGATCGACACGGATGATAATAAATCAGCAGGACTTACTTTTCGGCAAGGTTTGTTTCGCAGCTCGTGTGCACGCTCCCCCGACTTTGCTAACTCCAACGATAGGATACGGAGATCCAGACAGGCTCCAGCCTCTGGTGGTTGACCCGACGGCAGTCAAACCATCAAAGCCCAGCCCGTCTGAAGTTAAATCAGAGATCCAACCATCAAACCACAGCCCCTCTGAACATAAATCAGAGGAGGCCGATCCATATATCCAGGAGTTATTGCAGACGAAGCTGCCGGAATCCGGACAAGCCACCCCCGGATTACCTAAGTCCGGACCACGCAGCTCCGGACCGGCTAACGCCGGACCATCAACACCGGCAGCACCAACATCTCAGCCACAACGACCACAACCACAGAAGGTCAACATATCACAGGAACAGGCATCAACTCCTCAGCCACTACGACCACAATCACCCAAGGTCATATCATCACAGGAACAAGCATCAACAGCGCAATCACCACCAATCCGGCCCCGTCCACGCCAAGCCGGCCGGAGAACCACCTTCACCGCAGACGAAGATGGCGCCGCAGTCACCGAACTCCTAAACCTCATCAATTCGGCCGCGCACACCCCATCACCCCTTCGGCCAGCTGGCAGAATCCAACCAGACATTGCATCTCGCGCCCGTCGCGCCCGGCACTACTACCACGGCCACACCAGGACCGACGGGCCCTTCGACGGCCCAACCCACCTCCTCTGCCAGGTCCTCACCGCGCTCGTCTGGCTAGCGATGCTCATCCTCTCCCAACCGGGCAACATCCTCTCCACCACCAGCATATTCCTGGGCTACCTCTTCCTCCCACCGCGATACATCCTCCAACTCACCTTCTTCTACCTCGTGCGCTGGCCGTGGCACATGGCCGACCGGTGGACGTCCCGGCTGCTCGACTTACCTGTCCCGGCCCCCCCACAAAGACCGGCGCGGCCGGCCCTCCGGCGGTTCTCGGCGGCGGCGGTGGTGGGCGGCGCGGTGTCGCTGGCGATTGCGTTTGTGGTGGTGGCGGCGCAGGCGGTGGCGCGCGAGAGGGCGGTTTGGATGGCGGCCAACGCGTGGACGGACGCGTACCTGCGGGATGTGGTGGAGAGGCGGCCGTATCGGTGGTGGTCGCCTGTGGAGGTGGATTTCAGGCTGGCGGCGCTGGAGTGGGTGCGGTGGAGGGTGGATTTGTTGGCTCTTGGGGAGAGGTATTTGAGGACTTGGTGAGGGGGTGGGTGTGAGAGAGGGAGAAAGAGAGAGAGGAGACAGGCGACGAGATGGTCTCAGGAGATAGGGGAGTGTTTGGGAGGAGATTGAGATGTGAGTTGTCATCGAAGAGACAGACAGAGAGAGAGAGAGAGAGGGAAGCTTGTTTGACTTGTTTCGATTTTGCACTGATATTCACATGGCATCCAGGGGCTCAGGGTTCAAGGTCATGGTCAAGGTCACGTATTGGAAGCGCTGGATTTGTTTGTTCTCGAAGACGATCACTGCTATGTTTGCATCTCGCAGTCAGCGATATTTGAAATTATGCAATCAATCTCACGGAATGCCCTGAATGTGACTGTGCAACATCATTCCATGAACACCCACAGAGAGGTATGAGTCTGTGGCTCAGCTCAATACGCGAACACGCGAGTCGGGAGGAATCCAGCTCATTATCGAAGAAATACGCTCTGCATTTGGCCATGATTAAGCCGTGCCGTGTTATCGCAGCAAAAAAGCTGCCAAATGCTCAGTAATCCGTCCTTGGCGGACAGGGTAGGGGGGTGTCTGAGCAGCCAACGAGCCTCTGTACCGACACCGGTCCGCTGCAAAAGGCGGACCGAGGCCCGCTGTCGATTGAGCTGGGGCACCCATGGGCCCCTGTGAGAGGCTGTGAGATGCACTTGAATATGGTTTAGCGTGCCGCCAAGTCGGTGTGATGGTTCGCTTCCTCCGGCATGATGTCACATCGCCGGCGTCCAGTCTAGACTTAGACAGTCTCTGGGCCCTGCATATCCCGGAATTCCAAATCCACAGCACCGTCATACATCCAGGACAACCATCTACCCTCTAAGCCCGGTACTAACGCAGTATTCGTCTGTACGGACTGCTTAGATAACTCCTGGCTATTCCGAGGCTTGGATGGCTGCACCCGCGTAACACAGCCAGCCTGAGCCCTGGAGATATCGAGCTGGGGATCAATGATTCTAGGAGTCTTTGTCTATCACCGGTGCACAATTTGGAAGCAATTGGGATGGCGAACAGTGTATATAAGAGGACGGTGCTGTCGTGTATCAAGCCACAACGCATCTCGACAGCATCGACCAGCATTATCAGACAATCACGACCACAACCACCTCTACCACCTCATCCAACCACAGCGACTCTCTCTAAGCGGGCATCTCGTCAGCACCGGCAGCACCGACCACTCACACCTGTACTCGCCCCCATAAGCTCCGTCTCAGGCGTACCTCGGCACTTGGTACGAACATATAACACCACCACCACCACCCCCAAAAGACTTATTCCTACCTCCCCTATGGCCGCTATAGTCGTCATAGCTGCTGCTGTTGGAATCAAACTCGTCCACGACAAGACCAAGTCCGATCCTGAAGAAGCACCCTATCTCAAGCTCACCAAGGAACAAAAGGAGCACAAGCCAGCCACCACCATGTCATCCAAGCCCTACCCGTCTAACCCTGAAGACGTCATGGTCATCCGCGACCTGACGCCCAACGTTGTGACTCTCTCCGTCCCGTTTAACCGCTTCGGCAAGCTGCGCTTTGGCGGACGGGCCACGATTGGTAAGTCATGATCGCCATCAAACCCCAATCCACCTCTCGTCTCATCTCATCCCATGTCATCTCATCGCACATCCTCATGAAAATGGAAACACACTAACACAACCCCCCAGTAAAACTCACCTCCGGCTCCCTAGCCGTCTTCTCCCCCGTGGCCCTCACCCCAACCGTGCAGCAGCGCATCTCCCGTCTGGGCAACGGCAAGATCGCCTACATCGTCGCCCCCGACCTGGAGCACCACCTCTTCATCTCGGACTGGGCTCGCGCCTTCCCGGACGCCAAGATCATCGGCCCCGCGGGCCTGCGCGAGAAGCGCCTCAAGTCCACCGACGAGAAAGTCGGCAAGGAGGCCTTCGCGGTCGAGTTCGCGGCCGCCACCAAACGCTCGACGCGCGTGTCGGCCGAGTTCGACGCCGACTTCGACTACGAGCTCGTCGACGCGCACGCCAACAAGGAGCTGGTGTTCTTCTACCGGCCCGACCGCGTGCTGATCGAGGCGGACCTGATGTTCAACCTGCCGGCCACGGAGCAGTATTCCCGTGTGGGAGGGGATAAGGGGGGGTCGAAGGAGGGCGCGCTGAGCAGGTTGTTTTCCGGGCTGCAGAGTAGTAAGGGGGATGCGTTGACGGTCAAGCGGCTGAACTGGTATGTGGTCAGCAAGGCGGACCGGGATGGCTTCAACGATAGCATCAAGCGCATCGATTCATGGGATTTTGACACGGTGGTGCCCTGCCACGGCGATACGCTTGTGGGCAACGGCAAGGAGGTGTTTAGGAAGGTGTTTGAATGGCATCTGCAGGGCAAGAAGTGAGTGTCTGGGAAGAAGTGAGTGTCGAGGAGTTCACGGAGAGGAGTTGAGGAGTTGCAGAGTTGTTGGAGGTGTTATTTCCATCTGTCATATTGATACCAATACCATAGACTAGTTGATTTCATTATTGCGATAATTTTAAATAATTTATTTCCTCTCCTCTTCAAGACTGTCCTTTCTCTCTCTCGTGCTGAGGTCCTAAAGAGTCAAAATGGGAGGGTTAGGGTTAGATTTCTAGTGGGAGCTTCGGCAATCTATTAGAGCTCCGACTTGGAATTTCTCTTTCTGTCTCTCGCATCACCAGCAGAGAAACGATATTTGCGCTGCCCCTTCAACTCCACCAGGCAGTCAATCACCCAATGCTCGCCGGTGCCAGATCTGGGCGCCTGCAGCTCTGCCACCGGTCCAGCTCCCGCCCTGCAATCGCTGCGGCGACACTCCAACGCCGGTGCCTCAACCACTTCATCTCCAGAGGTGTGTGACTCTTCCATATCTACCGTATATAACCCAGCTAACGACGGTCTACCACAGCTCCTCCCACAGAACCCAACGATGCCTCCTCGCCCCCCCCCCCGAGACGCGGCGGGGGGGAGCGAAGGCGGAGGACGCCGGGGAGAGCGGCACAGGGTCAGGCACCGAGGGCGGCGCGCGGCGGCGGGGGCGGCGGGTGCCGATGCGGATCTCCGCGCGGCTGGTCTGCCCGCCGATCTGTCTGCGGCGGGCGAGGTGCGGGGGCACGATGGTGGCGTGGACGGGGGTGGTGTAGCCCGAGCGGACGGGGGAGGCGCAGGTGGTCGGGAGGTGGGCGGTGGTGATGTTTTCTTTTATGGCGAGGCGGAAGGGGGTGGGGGGCGGGGGGGTGGGGGGCGGCGGGGGGGGGGCGTGGGGGGCGGGGGGAGGGGGTGTGGGAGAGG
>SMOB01000157.1:0-143217 GCA_007388105.1 Coniochaeta prunicola | reverse complement strand
TTTTTTTTTTTTTTTTTTTTTTTTTTTTTTTTTTTTTTTTTTTTTTTTTTTTTTTTTTTTTTTTTTTTGTTTATGTTTTTTGTTTTGACTTTCTCTCTTTTGTTTCTCTATCATCTACGTATATGAATGAGTCAACAGATGCAAACATATGAGGTGATTTCTCATCCATTACGGTAATATGTCACACATTGGAAATTGAGGTATTCTCGTCCGGATGGAATGTCTTGTCTTCCCATCTCTGCGTCTCTTGCGTGCTATTTTGTACAACCGAACCCTTTTATCTCTTGCCCCCAAGCCAGTTGCCCCGAGTCCCTCTCTCAGCAGAGGGTGATCTCTTCGCTCATCAGAACGCCGTCTTGTGACCAGTACTCTACAAGGACAGATGACCGCATCTGTCATCCCACGCGCCGAGAAGCAGAAAACAAATGAAAGGTGCCGCAGCCATGGCGGTGCTGAATGATAGTACATATATATCCGTTCGTGATATCTGTCGTAAATCGTGTCTGAAACCCAGCGGGAAAGAATGGCTACTTCATGAAGCCTTGCGGTGAGGCGGAAGTGGAGGTAGAGCACATGTTGGAGGAGGGGCTGGAGGAGGAATGTCGGCCAGCCGTGACATACTACGTCTGACGAAGAGTCCCTTCGAGCTGACGCCGAGGTGCTGGGTCGGCAGTGGAGTCGAAGCTTTGGTTAAAGGCTTGCTGGAGTTCGTCTTGAAGAGAGTTGGTGTATGAGACCGGATAGACGAGTCTTGGGAAGCGATAGAAGTAATCCTTACTGTAACATCAGAATCGTCGGATGTGTAGTGATCGCGCGCTTCTGGGGACGCGGCTCGTAAACTGAAACGCTTGAAATGTCCGTTCCATGGCCCAGCAGACAAAGGAGGTGATTTGCTGCGCCCATAGCTGTCCAAGGAAGACTTTGACCGAGGGTACTTGGTGGCGTAGCTAGAACCTGACGAGGGCCTTTCTGTAGACGCGGTAATCGGAATAGGCTGCACTGCGGTGCTCGTTTGGACTTCGGCTTCCCCAAGAACGTCCGATAAGCGAATCGTGCTTGTCGAAGGATGTTTTCGCGCCGTGGGGTGCATGTGAGGTTCCATGCCATCATGGTCGTCACGGGACTTGGGCGTTTTGAACGCAGTCACTGATCTGTCCAGGACAGGCAGTGGCTGTTCTTGGTCTTCCTCCAGAGCCCAAGGTGAGAACATGGAAGGTGAGTCCAGCACAGTCGTTTCTTCTGATATGGTAAGCTGTTTACTGAGAGCGCCT
This sequence comes from Coniochaeta prunicola, assembly GCA_007388105.1. Lineage (NCBI taxonomy): Eukaryota > Fungi > Ascomycota > Sordariomycetes > Coniochaetales > Coniochaetaceae > Coniochaeta > Coniochaeta prunicola. Next base: position 141,946 of record SMOB01000157.1, on the reverse strand, counting down.
GGTGAACTCGGTTCTGGAGATGGTTGATCCACCACAAGCGATAGCGGCCGAGGATTGATAGAGATAGCCGTGGGCGGTGGCCGCCGTCCCGGCCTTACTATTCCCGAATTTTGCTGTGGTATGGTCGACGACACCATCGAGTCACGAGGCGGCTGCATGGACAGCGAGAATCGCTTGCCGACAGAGTGAGGTACGCTAAAATTAGGGATGGTTGGTGGTACTACCATAGCGCAAGACTCGGTTATTGATGTCTGCCACGAGTTGGAGTATGTGGTCGAGAGGGGTCGAGGAGCGCTCGATACGATGCGCATCTCAGCAAGGTGGTTTGCTGCTTGCATCGACTGTCGTCTGTCTAGGATCGCAGAAGCATTTGGCCGCGGCCGCGGCCATGGTTGTCCTTCGTGTAATGATTCTCTCGCTGGCGAGTCTCCAAGCTGGCTGCCGAAGCTGTCCCGTACCGGGGAGCATGCAGGAGATGACCCGGCAGAGGTCACCACTGTGCGCTGCCCCGAGGACATGTAGGATAGGCGGTGAGTACTGTCCCTCAGGCCATCAAGCTGCCGGCCGTCCTGGGATACTCCACTCGCGGTGGAAGTGTCGTCGAAGGACTGGTCGCGCGTGATATCAGATTCCGCGGCAGAAAGCCGGAAGCCAGGGTTGGCTAGTGCCTCTTGCTGGTCCCATGGTATGCCCTGGGGTATGACCTTGGAGAAGCGGTCCGGGTCTCTCACGACTAATGTGCGTTGGCTGGGTTGTGCTTTTAGATGCAGAATCTTATCGTCGACCTTGGGCTTTCCTGTTTCGGATAGACTCTTCTTTCCGCCGAGTGCCTCTATCTCTCGCCGCAGAACCACGATCCAGCCTTCCATGTCTTCGGCGGACTCGAAAACCATCAAGAAGTTCGACGTCTGCTTTTTCTCCACGGCACGGAAGGGAAGCCTGAAGATGGACGACGAGTGAGGCGCCGCCGCACCATCCGGATCCATGACAGATGAGACCTGCAAAACCCAGTGCCTTCCTGGGATAACATCGCTGGCAAATGCCGCCGAGTCTTTTCCTAAATGCAGCATCTTCTCTGGAAGTCGGTCGAAAGACCCCTCGCCGGCGTATTGTAGCAAATAGCCCGATGTGACGAGGACGTATATTTTGGTTGTCCAGTCACCTTTGAAAGAGGACGCAGACGTGTTTCGGCGGTGTCGTTTCTTCGTCTTTTCAGCCTTGTCATTCGCCGCATCCTCTGCGACTGTCGTAACAAGACCGTTTCTTAGGGAGCTGCTTCCTTTTGGACCATACAAACGAATGATGGCCTCAGCTGACAGCGTACACGCTGGTAGCTGGACATGTCGAATAGCCTGCGGGTACGCCTGAAACAGCGGCGGCGGGTCCCATGCCGCTCGCTGCGAGGACTTTGGTGATGGTTGCGCTTTCACAGAAGTAGTAGACTTCTTGTGGCTAGCAAGGTCGCTTCCGGGCGGCGTCTTCGGTCTGGAGTGAGACGCCTGGCCCATGAATGGGAGCGTAATTTCGGATTTGTGCCCATGAAGACTGTACGGCCAATTGCTGAATTGCGCAACGGATGCTCGAATCCCTCCTGACCTGCCTGGAATATCCCTTGCTGTAGAGACGTCCTCGTCACTACCGGACTTTTGGCGGCCAAATATATTCCTGAGTCCTAGCCTGGATTCCCTGCGAGATAGCTTTTCGGCGCGCAACGGTATCCTTTTCTCATCGCTGCCAGATATGTCTAGGTCCGTTGGCCGCAACCTTCTGGTATGCGCAGCCTGATGATGCTGCCTCTCCAAAAGGCCCAGGGCCGGATCCGACGTGTCGATCATTATCTTGCCGTCATACAGCTCTTATGCGAAGTGGATAAGAGCAAGATGCGGCACACGCGCTGTTCATATATTATGCTTGATATAACAGGGGTTGGGGCGTATGTTCCGGGGAAGCTTCTGAGACAAGGCATGCTCGAAACACCGGGAATGCTGTGAAATTGTCGCCAAAACCCAGAACACAACAGCTCGTGGGTGAATCGGATGTCTGGCAGAAACAGTGACTGATACAACAAGTTAATGTCACAGACACCAAGTGTATTTTCCCAGACGCGGTCGTCAGCAAATATCAGGCGCGTTGGCAAGTAAGCTTAACGCATGAAATTCGGTCCGTGGCGGTAACAGCATGCAAGTCAGACGGACAAACAGTCTGGAAATCACTCTGGGCAGCTATGTCGGCTTGGGTGTTCCGTGGCCAGCTTCAACGAGAGGAAACGGGAGACGGTAGGAAGCTCCACGCAACGCGAAAGAGGGAGATGGGCTGAGATATAGGTGCGGACCAAAAGATGAAGCGGGCAAGGAAGAAACGAGGCAGGGGATATTACCCTCCCCTCCTCCGTTCATGTGCTTGCACTTGCAGCAACAAATGCGCCCACACAGACGTTAACGGCCTTGTTAATTAGTGTGGCCATGGATGACGGATGTGCCCCTGTCCCCCGTCTTTTGCGCCTCGACTCGAGCACTGTGGTACTTGACAAACCGTGTCAGTTGTATTCATCCTTGTCACCGTAGCGTGGAAACGACGGAGTTTAACCCCTGCCTGTGTGGGTGGTCTGGCCAAGGAGTGACATCTCGGTACTTCATCCCCAGTAAGCGAGATCGCAGCTCCTTGCCATTGGCGTACCATTAAGGAATCCTAGCGTATAACTCCAGGCCATTAAACATTAACGAAAGGTCATCACGAGCTGGACGCGAAAAGGACCAGACTAAGGGCTGATGAACGCGTTGTTTTGTTGTTCTTATCTGCTCTCACAGCTTTAAGGTTTGTGGCTTTTGTGGCTGCTCCCTCCTCAATGTTGAGAGATTGCACTTAGCAGCCCTGTGTTTCCTCAAGATTGCTGAAGGCGAACACTTGAAATCTGTTCGGGAGCCGCCCACATCCAAGATCAAGTTGTCCGGGAAGAGCCAAAACATACGCAGTGGACACAAATACAATATGGCTGTCTCAAAAAGGGCCCGGAACTCAAAGCCTGTCCCAGTCTGGCGCCTGTCAGGGTGACGCGCCAAGAACAAGCTCGATGAGAACAGATCGACGGTGGCATTGACGAATGAGATCCCCGCGCCCCATGCAGACCGGCGGTTCAGCACGGATCACGAACCTCCTGAATTCTTAAGGTCCGTTAGCTGCTGAAACAAATGACGATAACAAGTTTGACAGAGAACTGCCGGTGCCGAGACAGATAAGGTAGCTCGACACCACTCTCGTCTTGACAGTGAAAGATTCGGTTGGAGTAGACAGAAATCAAAACCAGGTCCTGTGACCTGTGACACTTTGCTTTACACCTCCGCAGCGGGAATTGCTCCTGCCCCGTGACTTTCCAAAGACATACGCGCTCGGTGCTTCACAACCCGTTTCAAAGCGACTGGCGATCCAGGAAACATTGAGGTCCACATCACATGATCTAAGTTCCGGCCATATGTCCGAATTGCTTTTCCATCTTCTCAGCTGCAAACCCCGCCAGCCTCTTGTTTGGACCTGAGACATTGCCTCTCAGCGTCTCTTCCAGTTCCTTTCACTTGATGATCGGTGTGGGAGGGCAAGGACGGAAAGCTTAGTCCTCTCTCGTCATCCCAAATAACGGAAGTTTGCCGTCAAGTTTCGGTTGCTTGCAGCGTATGATGATGGGCAGCAACATGTCTTTCTCGCGCTGCAGGGGCTGCGTGTGTCACAGAGTCCTTCGTCTTGTGCAACAGAAATCTTACCACAATGGCCCTATAGGTCAGTCAGCCAATGCAGGATGAAGTCAAGCAACAGAACTCGACCAGCTACTACATGTCCCTTGTGCCTCTCTACCCCTCGGCCAAAGATACAGAATTGAGGTGCTCCCTCACACACGCTGCTCGCTCTCGCGAGAAGCATCAGAAGTGTGTATCGAGAAACCGCACGCGTACCTCGAAGTACCCCTCCACGCCCTGCAACGTCTCAATCCCTTTTCCCTCCCTCAGCCAACAAGAAACATCTCACAACGGGTGCACCTTCCCCTTCGCAGCCTAGACCGGTGGGTACAAGCAGCAGCCTCGAAAATTCGTTCCTGCAGTAGCGCACAAGTTTCTGGTTGGGTGTTTCCTTCGTTTTTGCAAAAAAAAAGTCCCAATTCTTGTTTTGCAAAGTTTCGCACCATGACGGCAATGGACAAGATCAGCCACTCCCAAATCTCCCTTCTAAGCCCTTGTTAGGGCTAGCGGTGGGCCGGAGGTTACATCCCTGGGCTTGTCCGTACCCGAATCTGCCGTTGCTGGTAAATTACGATGGATACCGGAGTCAGAAAAGAGAAAACTAGAGCGTTTCCGAGTTCGCGGACACCAGCGGAATGACGGGATATGTGCTGTGTAAGTCAGGTTGTGGAGGCCACCACCCACTTGTCACAGAGAAGGTAATGGGGCGGGCCGAGGCAGCTGTCTCACATCGGGAGGGTGATTTCTAGGATTTTTGTGATTCCCTCTAGCCCGAGTGGCACATGACACATGGCGGCGGCCTTTTCTATGGATCGGATCGAGAGGCTGGGGAGAGACTCTGCGCGAAGCTTCGTACTTCGAAATTTCCTGCTGCTATGTCGTCTGCCGTTTGCGACATGGTGGCGCTGTTCGTCTTGTCGTCAGTAGCTGTTGTGGTAACCTCGAGTAGATGAGCTACATGTGTGGGGGAAGTGCGCCTTCGGGAAGCCGAGGTGATACGATCGAGGCGGCAACTTCTTCACACAGTCCTTCTAGAAGGTTGTCCCGAAGATTGAAACAACAAGATAGCGTTTTCCACTACGGTGTTATGTGAGTGACGGCGTGTACAACCCCAACGGACATGCGCCTGTATCACCAAAGCCCGGAAACACGATTTGTTCAAGGTAGGACCAGTTGGATTGATACTGGTATCTATTGTGTAAGCACCCGAAGGGAAAGCATGTTTCAAACCATTCCGAGCAAGCGTGCAATATCAGCTAGGCATGCTAATTAAATGAGACGCATCCTGTTACTAAACGCCCTGTTACCATGCTGCCATGCACTTCCCTTCCAGACCTAAGGCTTGGCGCGGCGCATCTGACTGTCGCGACAACCGTGAGCGATTCGCAGGCCGAACGGTTCGGCTCTTAACGCCTTTGACGGTACTGAAGAAACGCAAAATCATTACTACCCACTTCCCTTGGTTGAACCAGCATACGTCTCAGTCAAGCAGTTGGGTAGACGAAAAATCATCTGCGTAACACCGTTCACTCTTCTTTCGGCGTATCTGTCACAGTCGGAAGAACTGAGGATGCGAGTTGTGTTGGTCGTGTGGCACCCTCTTCCGAGATCGACGTAGAGCGGTGTAAGTGGGAGGCATGCGATGGCTCGTGTGAAGAGGAAGTGCTTCCGGTTCCTGCCGCCTCAGAAAGCTGCCGCTCTGTAGATTCATTTAGTCAATAGTTGCCCATTTACGTGGGCATGCGTCCGGTCCTATAACTTACCAAGGTCACGAATTCTGTGACGCAGCATTTGGTTCTCGCGGGTCAACATCTGGGTTTCGGCCTGGTAAAAGGCACTCTCATCGCGTCCGCCGAGGATCCAGTGCTCGCCGCTGTCACCGCTGATTGAGGCCGATCGCAGCCTAGGCGACGCGCCCCGACTCGGTGTTCTGGAACGGCGTTGGAGATCAGCTCGTGCCATATCGAAGGAGCTTCGAGGATGCATGCCAAAGCCGGGCGACCGAGGTACGGAGCCGGAAGATGGCAGGCCTGGATGGGCTGACTGGGGAGCGGAGCTAGTCGAATGAATTGGTAGCGGGACTGATCTGTCTGAAGCCGCCTCATCGGTGACTATAGCCGACTGTCCCTGTCCTGATTGCTGACGTTGGACCTGTGCTTGAAGTCTTCGGATCTCTTGTAGCAGCCGATTGACCTGGAACTCCTGCTCGTTCTCTAGCTCTTGGTGAAGCTCGCCGAGGCTTGGTGTTCGAGTGTGGTGCGGGTCCCACTGTTGGGGGAGCATAAGAGGAGATCCCGAGATGCTCGGGTTCCGAAGCTGACCGGGGATCGGCTGTGTATCTCCAACCATTTCGCCGGGCGCCGGCACAGATGGATCTGCGATCTGAAGGCCCATCAATACTTGTGAACGGCGTCGGCCGGCTGTGGGAGAATGTCGGTTTAATGAGGAGGGACTCTGCGAGGTAGCTAATGACATGTCAGTTAAATGGAGATAAGTGCAATAGAAGAGGTCGACTGACGTCTCGACGGCTCATTGCGCTGAAGACCTGCGTTTAGCGTTGCAGCAGCCTGGAGCGAGATAGAACCGGAACGAGGAGTTGGTGACACCGGAGTAGCTTCTCCGCTGGCACGATGAGGCAACGGAGCGTGTTGAGTGTTGATCGATTGCATTGTTCGAGATGCAGACCTTACTGAGGATAACGGTGATGGAGAGTCGGAAGTAGCACGAGGAAAGGAGTTTGTCGAAGGAGGTAGAGAGTTTAAGTCGGGAGCCATGTTTGGTCCACAGCCTAGACAATAACGCAGCGTACCGATGACGGAAGGGTCCTCTAAAGCCTCCTGGAGCCGGTGAAAGCCGTCTTCACCTTTGTCCGTAGATCCCGTCTGCAGGTCTGTAGGGTTCCCGCCGCTAAGGATAGAAGGGTTACGGTAAGTAAATCACCGGACGCTTTGCGCAAGGCATTGTCTTGGCTGGTCGGCCGGTTAAGAGGCAAAAATTCGGGGAGACGCCACTCTGCTGTACGATGCAATGGCCAGTGGGGAGATCCGGGGAGAGGCAGTCGATCTAGGATTTAGCGTGAAGCATGATGTTCGCTGGCTTTCGAGTTTCGACGGCCACAGTCGTAAGTTTTGGCTGATCACTGGATGGTGAAAGGTGGAGTGAGCTGGACGGTTTCACCCAGTCTAGAATGTCAGGAATGCTCCTACTTTTTACGTCTCTGGTGACCGAAGCCCAAGAGGCGGGGAAGGTGCAAACCACCCCACCTCACCCGCTGCAAATGGCAGCCGCGTGACAGCAGCTGTTGGGTGATGCAAAGGTCGCTCCTTCCATGAACTTTACACGTCATTTGCATGCACAGGAAAGTTACTGTGGTAAATTCAGGTAGAGTTGCCAAAATTGGGACGATGATACTCAAGAGCTGCAACATGTCGATCTCTTCTGAGTCCTCAATCCAGCGACTCCAGCGAGCTACAAGGCTTACATCGCTGAGTATGAACATCTTATCGGGTAGGTATGGATCTTATCTAAGTAGCAGTAGTAGCCTTGCATTATCAACGCCCCTATTACATCACCGCCGTCCAGGGACAATTCTGAATAAGTCACGGTGGTCTTGGAAGATAATACCTCAATCAGTGTTTACGGTGCCAGAGCCCTAGCCGGTATGCCTTATCATCCATTGCGAATATGATCACTAGAGTAGTCCGGACGCAATTACTCGGTAGACCCAGAACGCAGCGTTGCTTTTCCACCACGTCCTCACCGCGAGCCGACTTCACTCATGCGGTCATAGGAGGCGGCGTAGTCGGCCTAGCCACAGCGCGTAGCCTGGTCGCACATCCGTCCGGGCCCTCCACCCTGCTCCTTGAGCGGCACTCGGCCGTCGGCACCGAGACATCCTCGCGCAACAGCGAGGTGATCCATGCCGGTATCTACTACGGCGCCACTTCTCTTAAGACGGCGCTTTGCTTGGACGGAAAGGAGAAGCTATATGCCTACTGCGACGCCCGGCGCGTCCCCTTTCGCCGCACAGGCAAGTGGATCGTCGCGCAGAATGACATCCAAGTCGAGGCGTTGGAGCGTATGTACGACTTCTGCACAAACGATATCCACGTCCCGGTGAAATGGGTCGGGCGCGAGGAAGCAGCGCGGCGGGAGCCAGAAGTCCGTGCCGATCGGGCTATTCTTGAATCCCCTACGACGGGCATTGTCGATAGTCACTCGCTGATGGACAGTCTCCTGGGCGACTTCGAGAACGCGGGTGGCACGCTAGCGCTCACTTCCGCGGTCACTGCCATCCGACCGTTACCTGGCAAAGCAGGTACTCCGGGCGGAGGGGGTTGGGAGCTTGATGTCCGCGACACTTCCACCGGTGAGGTGTCCACCATCACAGCTGAGTCGATCATTAACTCAGCCGGCCTCGGCTCCGTCGACATCCACAACATGATCGTGCCCGCCGAACGGAGGAAAACGATGTACTACGCAAAGGGTAACTACTTCTCCTACCCAGCCTCGTCCCCTAAAGTCAACATACTCGTCTACCCTGCTCCCGAACCAGGCCTGGGCGGCCTGGGCACGCATTTAACGCTCGACATGGGCGGCCGCATCAAGTTCGGGCCCGACGTTGAGTGGGTTGATTCTCCGAATGACTTGTCCGTTAATCCGGCGCGGCTTCCGGAGGCTATCGAGCAGATCAAGAAATTTCTGCCGAACATAGATGAGACCCTTCTGACGCCTGACTATGCGGGCATCAGGCCGAAGCTGGCGAAGCAAGGGGCTGTTGCGCTGGGGAAAGGGTTCGTAGACTTCTCTATTGGAAAGGAGGAGGGCTATGAGGGTTGGGTGAACTTGTTAAATATCGAGAGTCCTGGTCTTACGAGCAGTCTGGCGATCGGTGACATGGTTAAAAGGCTCCTGTATTCCCAATAGATACCCATCGCGAAGCGATGGCTCGCTGCGCGAGGCTTAGTTCAGCCTCTCGAGGTCTTCTGGAGGGACAATAGCTGCAATGTGCCCTGCGAACCTGCTGGTTGTGGCTTAAGTGTCTGTGCAGATTCTCAAGATGTCGGATGATTTGAACTGCCTTGTTAGGGTGGCCATTCTACAACCTTTCAACATACTATTAGGGTCAGATGTTTCAAGAAGCTGAAGAACCACAGTTTTTATCCTTCAAGTAGGCATCGAAATATGCTCTCCTACAGCGCGTCTGATAGGGATGAAAAGGTAAAATGATGCTAAGCAACGTGGTGCCCGATGTATGACGTGTAGTCTGCATACGTAGCAAAATACTAAGTAAGAAAGTGTTTAGAGACCGTTTGAACAAATGAAAACACAGACTGTGGCGTATCTGAAGTGACAATTATGGGTATCTTAAGGCCTCCAAGCAGCAATCAGCCCGGTATGGGCTCACTTTTCGCTGTCGTTCTCTCGCTCACCCTCCGCCTGCTGCTCAGACTTGACGACATTGTCTATGCTGGTCTCAGCAATATCCTCCTTCACTTGCTCATGCGAATCCGGAATGGACATCTGCTCCTTCGTGACCGACGATCTTGTCACCATCTTAGCCTCAGCCGCAGCGCGTCTTCGCTCCCTCTTGTCCTGGAAGACATAAGGCACACTACGTACAACCTCGACGGTAAGCTTGACGCCGACTGTGAAGTGGTGAGCAGCGGCCCCGAAGTGCGTCTTGGCACTGGCATAAGCCGCCCTTGCGGCAGCAGAGCGTTTGCGGGCCTTGTATGCTCGTTCAGCCCGGCGAGCAGCCTGGAACGTTTGCGAGGCGGCGCGGCGGTTGCTGGTTAGGGCCAGCTCCGTGCCCGATGTGCCCGGCCTTTTGGAGGCTTGAGCCTGTGTAGCGCCTTTGATCATCGGGTTCGGCAGAGGCTTCTCCGATATAATTGGCAGAGGCTTGTCCGAGAGTTCGGTAGCAGTCGCGGCACTGGAGGAAGCAGCATGATCTGGCTCCTTTGGAGCGGTGGGTTTAGGCGACGTTTTCCAGAATGACATTGGAAATCAGATATTCTGATTTCTTCCTGTGGTGTCGAAGTGCTAGGCGCTGGGGTATATCATGGGCGAGTGAAAGGACCGCACAGGAGAAACAAACAAAATGAGGAACTGAGAGAAGACATGGCTACACTTATAGCATTTCTCGAGCAAGAAGACGTCTTGCCGGGTCGCGGGCACCCACTCATGTTGCACCGTCACTTCCAGAATTCATGCGGAACACACCCTCATCCCTCTGGGTAGAGGCCCTGGTCGACGCTATTTCAGAGCACAGAAGATGGCGTCTAATGGTGAAAAGCATAAAGTCCAATTAAACGCGTTTCATGTCTGGCAGTCGTGAACCTGCCGCGGCATCTCTGCCAGGTATAATAATTGTCATAATATGGTTTCTCAACGGGTAGGACAGGAGAGACATGTGGTGCTCAGGCAATACAAAATCCCCGAGATTTCACAAGCGCCTCGTAGCCTTCAATTGATCAGAAATGGCACTGATGGTCGAGTTGAGCTGCCCTACACGTGCCCTGCAAGATGCCCGTTGAAGAAGAGCCGCAGCGCAAGTTGAAGATTCTAGATGGGTCCGCCAGATCCGGCGGCTTTGACTGGTCACTGGCCCGGGACCTGCAGCGGGACGGGAGATAGTGGTTGAAGAAAGTTGAGAATTGACGTTATCCACTTCTTGAACCTTGCCGACTCCGGCGGCCACATAATACTGATAATGAAATAACCCCTACCCCACACTGTTGAATTCACCCAAGATTTTGTTGAATTGTCCTCTACTGCATGTGATAATAGCAGTGTGTCGACCCATGACTCGGACTCGGTGTACGACTCAAGAACGCAGTGACCTCGAGGCAATACCGTAACATAATAGCCCCTCGCCAGTGACGTCGTTTCACGGAGTGCATTCCGGATCTCACTGTCGATATCGACCTCAACTGAACCCTTCCGAGCTTCGCTTATTCTCGGCCAACCCTTCGAGATCCGGGTCCTCACCGCCATTGATGGACCGGATATAGAAGAAGGATTTTGTGTTTTTTTTTTCTTCCATACTCGCTCAGCAGAAGTATCGAGGATGAGCACTTCAACCGAGCCATCGGGAGAAATACATGGCGCTCACGACAATGTGCGCAAGAGGCATCATCAGGCCTCTCGGTCAGAGGACGCTGCTGCGGAGCCGTCCCGGGTTGTAGCTGCCCTCAATGCGGATCCCAAGGTCAAGAAGACATACGGACGCACTCCTGACGGAAAAGGTACGTGTATCCAATGAGATGGAGGTACGGGTCAAAGCAGCCTATGCTGACCAGCGAATCTCTGTTATAGTCTTCATCGTTCCCACGACCCATGACATGGTGTCGCAGCTGCTCGATCCTCGCCAGCCGAAAAACCTCTCCGATGTAGTTGTGCTCGCCATCCTGGCCTTCCATATCGCAGCTGCATATTACCTGCCCGCAAACCTCAGGCGCCCCGTATTTGCTGCCATCTTCTTGTTCTGGAGAGCAGCTTATAACGTGGGAATTGGCTACCTCCTCAGTGTCCAGTCTAACCATAAGTTGCTCGTAACATGGGCCAAGAAGTGGAAATTATTTGAAGACCCTGCCACGGGCAAGAATCCCAGGCCATGGCTGTATCGTCTGCTCAAGCGGGAGCTCGAGACCAAGATCCCCGAGGACTACACCTTCGAAAAGGCACCGATCGAGTACAATACCTGGCTTACGTTCCGGCGAGTCGTTGATCTGATTCTGATGTGTGACTTTGTGTCGTACTGTCTTTTTGCCATCGTGTGTGGTCACAAGCCCGAAGGAGAGGGTTTACTCATGACAGTGGCTCGCTGGGCGGTTGGGATCACGCTTGTCGGATTCAATCTCTGGGTGAAGTTGGATGCCCATCGGGTCGTCAAGGATTACGCCTGGTACTGGGGCGACTTCTTCTACCTCATTGATCAGGAGCTCACCTTTGACGGCGTTTTCGAGATGGCTCCTCATCCCATGTACTCAATCGGCTACGCCGGTTACTACGGCATCTCAATGATGGCTGCCAGCTACGACGTACTCTTCATCTCTATTCTGGCTCACGCAGCTCAGTTTGCCTTTCTTGTCATTGTTGAGAATCCTCATATCGAGAAGACTTACAACCCGCCTCCACCGCGCGTCCGAGCTGATTCGACTATGTCCGACTTTAACAGCCAAGCCAGCGACCAGCTCTCAGATGTTGGTTCGTTCTCTCCGAGCAAGCCACTGAGGGAGACCCCTGCTCAAGTCCACAACCTTTTGGGACTTAGAAACCTCGATCTCTTCCGCACGACTGATTACTCGGTAATACTGCTCTTGGGCTACCTCGCAGCTCTGACAATTGCCACTCCGCGAACGCCCCTAGTCCAAGGGTTGTTTGTGGCACATGCTCTGTTGTGGCGGTTGTGGTTTTCTATTGGCTTAGGCATCATCTTGACTCTCCAGTCCGAAGATAAGATGTTCACCAGACATTTCCTCAAGTACGGCGAGAGTGCCGGTGAAGCCTGGCGACAATGGAAGGGAATGTACCACATTAGCAACGCGCTTTGCCACGGTTCCTTCATCGCGGCATGCTGGAAGATGTACTCGTTCCCCGAAGACTGGAGTTATGGATGGGTACTCTTGAAGCACGTCATTGGTATGGGCTTGGTTGCGCTGCAGATGTGGACCGCCAGCAGCATCTACGAATCACTCGGAGAATTCGGCTGGTTCTACGGCGATTTCTTCTTCGATAGTACTGGAAAACTCACCTACAAGTCCATATACCGCTTTCTCAATAATCCCGAGCGAGTTTTCGGTACTGCTGGCCTCTGGGGCGCGGCATTGATGTCGTGGAGCAGGTCAATCTTCCTCCTGGCGATCACTGGACACCTTCTCACGCTGGGCTTCATCTCATACGTCGAGAAGCCGCACATGCAGAAGATCTACGGCCGAAACTTACGACAGGAGGCTGGACTCACTAAGTTCATCAAGAAGTCGCTGCCACCACCAGCCAAGAAGTGGCAGAAGAGCGTTGATAGAGTGCTCGACGAGACTAGGCATTTCGTAGATGACTTTGTCGAAGCAGCTCGTTCTAAGCTCGCTGCGGGCTCTTCCACCATCGTCAAGGACACAACCGCTCTCTTCAACAAGTACCCCGCGCGCCTGACGATCACGCGTATCGCGCCCGACCTTGCCGGATACGACCCAAAGCATTATTTTCTGTCCATCGAAGGCCCGACTCTGCCCGCTGACGACGAAAAAGCCACGGGCAAGGAGAGCGTCAATGCTCGAGTCCCCAAAGGCGTCAAGACCAAGGTATTCGAATATGGTGCGCCAATCCGTGTCAAGTGGGTCGCGCCAGCGAACCACAGCAAGAAGGACTGGATCGGCCTGTACATGGTAACGGACAATCGCTCTAGGGAGGTGACGGAGGTGTCGTCGCTGGGCCGGTGGACGCCCACGTGTCGCGGTGTCTACGACACGAGCGATGACAGCGGGATCCTTGCTTACGACGAGCCTGTCGAAAACCCGGCTCTTGCGGAGACTGATCTGGTTCAGGGGGAGATGGTGTTTGAGGGTGACAAGCTCTGGTGGACGCAAGGCGTGTTCGAGTTCCGCTATCACCACGACGGGGCGCACAACGTCATGTCGATCTCGGAGCCGTTCGAGGTCCGGATCGGACGGTTCGACGAGAGGGACGTGGAAGTCGATTCGATGGGCCTGTACGAGAAGGCGGTCGAGTCGTCACTTCTCCCCATCGTGCGGAACTGCCTCGATCGGGACCCGAATACGGCGCCCAGCACGGTCGACGAGCCGTTCGGCAGCCTTGTGGAGCGGGACAGCAAGTATGCTCGGCGGGTGGTGTATGCGATACACCACATGTTTGGTATCGAGTTTGCGCCTGCTGTCGTGCCGGCTGACGGAAATGTTCGGAAGCTGGCTTGGAGGATATGCAATGCGAAACAAGTTTTGGTGAGTCTTATACCGCGTGAAGATCAACTGCGATGGGCTGGTGCTAACTTTGGACAGGCACCATACAGTATGTCACGGTCTAGGGGTACGACAACGCCCGTTACGGAGAAGTTCCCGGAACTGTAGAAGTTGGATTCAAAGCAGAGCATGGTGGTAGCGTATGGCTGGGTTTGGATTGGAGATACCCGTAGATAGACAGACGTATTGTTGGCAGTGGATGGTTGGGGGAAACCAGCTCATATGCATTGAGAGGCGCAGAGAAGGGGGCATCATATTATGTCCAACATAAAAAATAAGTACATAAGAGCGCTTTTTATCACATCAACCCTCAAGACCTGCTATCTTGCAATCATGGTTGTCGTGTACTCGTGTGCCCATCGTATTGGATAATGCATTGCCATCGACGGGCTGCTGTATTAGGTAATGCAGGATTCTAGCTCATGAGGCCACCATGGACCCTGTCTTATCGGAGACCGATAAGACCGCTGCCCCGCGATCGCTAGAAATATTTCTGGCCGCCACTCTCACAGGCCAAACGGTCGATTGATTTTGTCGTCCTCCAGACAGCACACTCCTTTGTACCTTGATTTACGCCTCCAGATTTTGACTTTATCCACCTGTAAGATGGCCTCCTCAGCAGACACTTCTGCAAACCAGGACTCTACGATCGCCAGTCTGAGGAAATCACTCTGCTCCGAGTCAACACCGCTGGCGACCCGGTTCCGAGCCCTGTTCTCCCTCAAACACCTCGCGCACCAGGCGACAGATCCCGAGGAGGCCCATGCTGCCATAGACGCCATAGCGGCGGCATTCGCCTCACCGTCAGCACTTCTCAAGCATGAGCTCGCATATTGCCTCGGCCAGACGGGCAAGGGTGCCGCCGCGCCGTATCTGAAGACTGTCCTTGAGGATCTGCAAGAGGATCCCATGTGTCGGCACGAGGCCGCGGAGGCTCTGGGCGCGCTTGGCGATGCTGGTAGTCTCGAGGTCCTAAAGAGGTTCAGGGATCGGGAGGGTGAAGAGGTGGTGGTTAAAGAGACGTGCGAGATCGCTATCGATCGGATTGAGTGGGAGAACTCTGTGCAAAGGAAAGAGGAGAAATTACGGCAAAGGTGCGTGACGTCCTCCGAACATGTGATTTTGTTGCCTCTAGCTGACCCTAACTATGTACAGCGACTTCGCCTCCGTCGATCCCGCCCCTCCATTGCCCCAATCCCAAAAGTCTGTCGAGGAACTGGAGACTACGCTGATGGACGTCAAACTCCCTCTCTTCCTCCGCTACCGAGCCATGTTCGCCCTGCGAGACCTTGCGTCGCCGCCAGATCTTCCTACCGCCGTCCCAGCAGTCAATGCCCTCGCGAAGGGCTTCGCCGACCCTTCTGCACTCTTCCGCCACGAGATTGCTTTCGTATTTGGGCAACTCTCCCATCCTGCTTCCATCCCGGCCCTGACGGCGGCTTTGAGCAATACCGAGGAGGCCAGTATGGTCAGACATGAAGCGGCCGAGGCCTTGGGCAGTCTGGGCGAGGAGGACGGCGTCGAGGACGTGTTGAAGCGCTTCTTGAATGACAAAGAGCGGGTCGTGAGAGAGAGCTGTATTGTTGCGCTCGATATGGCTGAGTACGAGAAGGCAGGCGAGATTGAGTATGCCCTCATTCCCGAGGTGGCTGGGTCGGCTTGATGTTTTACGCGCAGCTCTGGGACAAGATATCTCTGGCGTTATGGTGGCCAAAATCTAAATGGACGGCTGGCGGTTTGTGGCATTTTTGGATTCCCAAGTGTAACGTCGTAGTCAACGCTAGACACGCACTCTCAGTTGTTCATACTCCACCTATAAGGACGGTCAGCAACTCAATCGCAAAAGTTCTGTCATGTGAGGTCTCATACTTATGACCACATTCACAATTGTAGATAATTGTTGAGCCTTCGTCTGCACTTCGCATTTGCACTTCCTGGTACCGGATCCCAATTCTTCCACATTCGGAACAGTCCATATTGGGGTCGACCTGGCTTGTCTGAATCTTATGCCTTTCGACAGTCTGCGTGGTCGAAAGCTTCTGCCGGAGGAGAGAAGGGAAGTCTGAAGGCTTTGTCCTTGTTACTATTGTCTTTGACGCAGTATCTGTGTTGTACAATTCAGTTTTTGTCCAGTGTCTCATCTTGCCAAAGTTTGCACTTCTTCAGAATTCCCCCCCACGGGCGTGGTATTCGTACCTCTATTTTCAGCGCCACAACATTCGCAGTGGAGTATATTCTTCTCACTGCCTTTGGAAGCAGGCAACAAGTTGCCGCAATCCGTGCAGAAGATTAGGGAGCCGATAGCTGCCATTACAATGTCGCGCAGAGTAAAAAATGTTGAAGACAAGCCGGCAGGAAAAGAAAGTTGGAGATCGGCAAGTTGAGCTTTCCCTTTTGCGACAGGACAGGATTTTGGGGGTCCACCGTACAGGCACGAACCGAGCACAGACCCCACCAAAATTATGCGGCGCACCAATCATATTTTATGTGCAAGTGGGGGTAGGGATCTGGGCAAGCTGGGGAACTTAAGTGACACGGCTACGGTCTAGCGCAAGGCTGGTAACTGGACGGCGCCCGTTCCTGCCGTCTGCGGACAGTAACCACCAACTTCAACTTCATCGTCGATTCCAACCTCGACTCAACTTTAGGTGAACGAGTGCTTTCTCAGAGGGCTCTCAGCGTGCGGCCTCTGGAAACCGTCTACCGGCTTCGTTATACTGGAGGCATGGCTCATCATCTTCTGCTCGACTAGTTGCAGTCCCATTCCAGTTTTCCAGGCCTAGGATGCAAGCTCCCGCCGCACAAACAATCTCTTCTCTTTCAGCATGAATTGGGGATAGACGCTCTGCTCGCAATGCCAGATCCTCGGGCGGGGTACGCCAACGGCGTGCCGAACGGTCGTCCCCAGCCGCAACGTCCTCCCTCGTCGTCTCAGCATAGTCAAATTCTGTCGCGACAAGACACATTCAATCGACCGTTCACCATTCAAGAGGCTCTTCCTTACACGCCTTTCACATCTATTGCGCCAATCCACTCCGGTAACACCAACTTTTCTGCTTGATCCTGATGCTTCAGCCATATCTTGCTAATGCTTTGCCCAGATATTATACCTACGCCGAATCTAGGGTCCGGATCCCCTGCAACCGAGCTTACTGATGCTGTCGCAACCGCCGACTTCGAATCACTGAATGCCGAACTGCGCAACGGACAACCACCTTCAAAGCGCCTGGAGCAGACGATAGCAAACTTCCACAATCTCTTGGATCCTAAGCGACTACCAGAATAGTGCGTCTCCCGAGTATAGCGGGCAAACAGAAGGCTAACAAAGTCCCAGCAAGTTCAAGATCAGCCCGAAGACAGGCGGTGGTACTGAAGCGGGCCCGCCCATGGGGAACAGCTTATCCCCCTTTTCAAAGATGGTCGTTGACCAGACGTCCGTGTCTTTCCGGTACCCAACCCCCGACACCCCGGGCGTTGCTCCGACAAATGGCCACTCGATATCCCCTATCATTTCAAAACAAAAATCTCCCGTTGTTCGCAAAGCAGACAAGCCAAGGCAGAGCCCGAAGCAGAGCCCTAGACAAAGCTCGATTGGGGAGCTTAATAGGCAAGCGCACGCGCTAGATGCTCGAAATGCTCAAAATGCTGCCAAATTCGAAATCATTTTGCCAACTAAGAAGCAGCTTGATGAGGCTGCATCGGCTCGACAGACGGAAAACGGCGTCGTTGCAACTCCACAAAGCCGCCAGGAAACTCCAGCTACTCCAGCCCCATTAGCAGCAGCTATACCCACAAAGCAGTCACAGGCCATTCCACCTGCGCCGGTTGCGGATTCTATCACTGTGACCCCTCATCGAGAATCTCAACAAGCTGACACGTACCCCGTGTCAGACTCCAATCGAGCTCCGTCACAGTCGCTAGGTACACCCTCTAAAAGCAAGATAGCAATTGAGCTTCCTCGCGCCAAATCTTTCAATAAGAATGAGTATTTAGTGGTACCAGACGCACAAGATGAGCCAGACACGTTGTCTTCGCGAAAGCGGAAGCGAGAAGAATATGACAGCAACCGTGACGTCCTCGGCCAGAGCCTCGGCTATCGGGAGAGGTCCAACGCGGCATTCAACGACCTACAGCGCTGCTTTCAAGAAATATTCAGTGCCGAGCAACATCTCCTAGATTACCGCTCGAACAATGAGCTCGTCTACTTCAGTCTAGATGGAGAACCCACTCTTTCGGCTACCGCCCACCAGAAAGTCCAGTCTTTGCTTGGGAAATCCATCGATCTGGATTGTTTCAAGCAAGTCCCGCTAGATGACCTGTTGCATATAGTGCGGCTCAGCGAAGGGGCACTGAAGCACGCTGAGAGTCTCGACCTCAAACTAGACGAGACATGGGGACCATCCGAAGTTGAATTGTGGCTGCAACTTCTTCCGGATGTTGACTCTGGCTTGAAAGCCGCTCGAACATCGTTACGAATGATGTGTGGCGGCCGCGAAGACAAGCAGCTGTACTCTGAAGGTATCATAGAGCTGGCCCTGAACCTGTTCAAGCATGTACTGGATGGGATCATTGTTCCATTGGCGGAATTGAGAAACACTGGCGAGGTCTTTAAGCTGCTGTCGCATCAGAGAGATAGGATCACACACGTGCTCACAACGTGCCAGCGGCTATTTACACTCATGACGACGCTGATCTCGACGATCGATACGTCAGAGACTGTCATGAACACTCTGGAATTTGCTGCTTCTCGTCTGGTATTCGTCGAAACCGCTCATTCCGAGAAGGAATCCGTTGTCGACATTCACCGCTTTGATGGCCTTCGCCTGGTCGCTATGGATATGCTCTCGCAGGTGTTTCTCCTCAACCCAGTGCAACGGCAGGGGATCTTCGACGATATTCTCACTTCCTTGGAGAAACTGCCGGTCGGCAAACAGCGCGCAAGACAGTTCAAACTTGTGGACGGTACAAGCATCCAGCCTGTATCAGCCCTTATCATGCGTCTAGTCCAGGCCAGCGCGGGGAAAGTGGACGACTCTAAATCTGGCAAACAAGCCATGGACATGCTCTCCATGGAAACAGATGATGCGGGAGAAGTCGCTGGAAGCAGTGGGGACAGAGTCCGCGCTCCTTCCTTTACTGTCAATACCGAGGAAGAAGGTGCACAGAACCATGCGGCCGCCATACAAGAACTCCAAGATGTTGTGAGCCCGCTTATTGACTCGGCCAGGGGCAATGCAGGCTATGTGATCAACTTCATCGTCAAGAGAGCGCTCAAATCGACGAAGACGGGGGATACTCCATATCGTAACCTCCTAGACCTCTTCGTGGAAGACTTCACATCTTGCCTGAACAATCCAGACTGGCCGGCCGCGGAGCTGTTATTGCGGATTCTCATGACTATGATGGTCAATATAGTCAACGGGGAGAAGTCCTCAGCGCCATCGAAGAACATGGCGCTGGAGGTCCTAGGCGTCATATGCGCCGCGATCTCGAAGCTACGGTCATACGTCCGCAAGACTACCAACACGCTTGATGGATCCGAAGGTGGCGAACTGGGCATGTTCTTGGTAGACCTTGGTCTTGCTGCGCTGACTAAGAAAAACCGCCCGGAGCCCATGGTGTCTTGGGCAGGACCATATCGTGCAACCTTGGAATACCTTGAGGAGCGCCATTCAGACGATCCACATCTGGGCAGTGCCATATCTTTTCTGATATCGGACTGGGCGGACAACATCTGCAAGTGCTATAACGCTTGTGATGACGACGACGACGTGGAGCGTGATCATAAGTATGGACATCTTGCCTACAGATTACGCATGATGATCCACGATCGCAGATGGCTCGTACACGAGTATTCGTTCAAAAGCGTTTCGGGGAAGCTTGCTCGACTTTCATATGCTATCACGCTCCTGCGTTCTCAACTCTGCGAGTCTTTTACTCATGTTCTCAACTTGCTGCTAGGATCTATGACCAGCGATCAGGCCACGGTCAGGAGCAAGAGTCTCAGGAGCATCAACCAGCTTCTTGAGACTGATCCCTCGATCCTCGACGGTGACTCGGTTGTCATACAGCGCATCCTCCAATGTCTTGTGGATTCTTCTACCCAGGTACGGGACTCGGCTCTTGGACTCGTCGGTAAATGCATCTCAATGCGTCCCTCACTAGAGGAAGAGATGACAGAAACTGTGATTGAGCGGTTCACCGATACTGGCGTTGGCGTCCGGAAGCGGGCCATGAAGCTCGCAAAGGACATCTACCTCCGCAACCCCAGCAAGGTTGTGAGGAGTGACATTGCAAGCGCTTTGCTTCATCGTGTCCAGGATCCAGAAGAGAGTGTCAGGGACCTTGCGCGCCAGATGATTGAGGAAATCTGGTTTGCGCCTTTTAATAAAGGCGAAAACTCTGCGGCATCGAAAATTTCTCTCGCCGATCATGTTGCACTAATGGTGCAAACTGTGAAGCGGGGGAGTGTCAACCTTCCGATTGTCTTGGACAAAGTTCTTCAGTCTATGCTTGCGCCAGACTCCAAATCAGCGCCGGTAACATCGGAGATTTGCGCCAAGTTTGTTGAGAGCATGTTTGACATGGTCAACAATTCCGAGTCGGACGATTCGTCTGTGGCAGGGAGCGATGCTCTGCAGGTGTTGATGATTTTCGCGAAGGCCGATCCGAGTTTATTCAACTTCGAGCAGATCTCTCTCCTCAAGCCATTCATCGAGAGCGTCGACAGTACCGACAACGTTGGCGTAATGAGGGCCGTGATCGTCATTTACCGCCGGGTCCTGCCACAGTTGTCAAAAGCTCACACGCAGTTCTTGGAGTATGTCCGTGCCAAGCTCACCCCAGCCATCGGCAAGCTCCCCCGGTTACTCTTGGACGATGTTTTCGCCTGCCTCTGGATCATCAGCGTCTTGTTGGAGTCAAAGGAGCATCTGACGCGACTTGTGATCTCGGTTTTACGCAATATAACGAAGATGCGATCTCTCAACCCAAAGCAGGTGACTGAGATAAACATGAGACAATTCGACAGATACTGCCTGCTTGCTGGCATGGCTGGCAAGCATTGCGATCTTGACTCGAATATCGACGTTTTCAAGACCCAGTTTCCGAAGTGGAACGGGACCTCGGTCTCGAAGCTCATGGTAGACACGTTGATAGGATTTGTGGCACCTCAATGGCCGCTAGATATGAGAAAGGCCTCCCTCGATGCCGTTGGGCTTGTCTGCCAGTCCTGGCCAAAGAACTATAACGCTCCGAACGTCTATACCGCATTCCGGCAAGTGTTTGACGAGCAGAACCCAGTACTCGAAATGATGATCCTGCGAGGGTTGAAAGAGTTTTACCTCATTGAAGAACAACGGTCTGAGCTCGCGAAAGCCGAGGAAACACCAGGCAAAGCAGCAGATACTCCCAAGAAACGCGAACTGACGGTAATGGGGGGCACATCGCATGACGACGCTGCCAGCGGTACTACTCAGCGCTTCCTCAAGGATATCACCGGCATTTGCCTGGCTACTCAGGATGAGCTCGCCTTCCTCGCAATCGAGGTGTTGGCAAGCATCAATAGGCAAGGCATCGTTCACCCTAAAGAGACAGGTGTCACGTTCATGACATTAGAGACATCGCCCATTCCGAAGTTTTCAGAGATCGCCTATCTTGGGCACAAGATGCTCCATGAGAAGCATGAGTCTGCCGTCGAGCGCGAATACGGCAGAGCACTGCAGGCGGCATTTGCATACCAGCGTGATATTGTTGGGGATCCCCGGGGCGCTACGACAAATCCCTTTGCATCGAAGCTCCATCTGTGGATGGAGGTGCTGAAAGTCAGCAACTCGCAGAAAAAGCAAAAGTTCTTGGAGAAACTGTGTAGTTTGGTTGACTTCGATCTCACTAAGCTGGACGTCTCAGAGGAGGTGCCAGCCCACTTGCGGTTTTCTCAATTTATTATCGAGAACATGGCTTTCCTGGAATACAACACCATCGGCGAGGTTCAGACGGTGGTCGCGGCAGCAGAGAAGATGTTTAGCACTACGGGAGCTCCGGTTGCCCATGCTATCGAATCAGAAGTCTTTCAAATGCGTATGGATCTTGACAGCAGCGCACAAGTTGGGCACGACGGGCAACCAACCCCGGCTGCGCCTGCGGTGGACATCATGCGTCTCAGGCAGCTGACAACCGCTTCTATGGTTCTGCTCTCCCTATGGGAGGCTCGGACATACTTGCGTCGACTTTACGGCATGGGCACGTCACGCAGGGACCCTAAAGCGAAAGTCCAAGCTAAGGATCTCAACAAGGCGCCCGTCAAGGTTCAAGGCGTTACAGGAGAGAGGTTCTGGGAAGATATTGCTCATCTCATGACTTCGTTATCGTCTAGGGAGCGTATGACGGAGACATGTCGAGCATTTGTCGAACTCATGAATGTTGACAGGGAATTGAAAATCGCGGATGAGGACGAGGAGTTGAACGGAGAGGATCCAACAACTCCAAGTAACGAGGATGAAGATGATGAGCCGGGTTCTCTCAGCACGCCTGCGCGCGGTCGCAAGCGGAAGGCAAGCGGCCCACCGTCCGGCAGGAAGAAGCGCCCTCGCTCAAGCTCTCAGCCTCGAAAGCGAGGTCGTCCTAAGAAGCAAAGCAGTATCGTCGGCGATATTGATGCAGAGGGAGAGGTGGACGATGGTGACTGGTTCTGATCTTGGTGCTATTTCCCGAGGTGACTGACTGTATTGGTATTTGTT
The DNA here is from genome assembly GCA_007388105.1 of Coniochaeta prunicola. NCBI lineage: Eukaryota > Fungi > Ascomycota > Sordariomycetes > Coniochaetales > Coniochaetaceae > Coniochaeta > Coniochaeta prunicola. The sequence goes on along the minus strand of SMOB01000157.1, from coordinate 119,500 downwards.
ATTTGCTCTACTTGACACTCGGGAGTTGGAAGGCGCAGGAAACCGGTCCTGAGACACGGCAATAACCATCTACATGAACCATGGATGGCTGGGCATGCTGGTGGGTTCGATGCGGAATATTCTGCGGCGTTAGAGGTTCGGGACGGGTTCGGGTGGTAATCCCGACATTGATACCTAGACGACGGATCTGTCTGGTCTTTGCAGGGGTTGCGGACGGCTACAAGCGTATCTTAGAAGGAAGACTACGTCGCATGCTAAAATCAGGATTGCTCATGACCCAGCTGTATTCGTTTCTTCAATCCTCCCCGCATGTACCTCTCTTTTGTTTCGACCCTTGAGGGTTCATCATTTGGCACCAGATTGATGATACCAGGATGCCATTTTGAATCACCAGACGATAACGGGAGTATCTCACTACGGTCAGACTCTAGAGGCCATCCAGAGCCAGGAAACCACAATTATTTGGCCTCAGGACTGTCTGCTCCGCGCATCTAGCTAGCAGTGCTTGTGCCTGATAATACTACAGTCCTGTAGCAAAGGGCTATGGGGATACCCTGCCTATACTCTGCTGGATCAACCGTAAATAGCAATGGAAGTCCAATGTAACGGCGGAGAGACGTCACATTTCGAGCGTATGTAACGCTAAGGGTTCCGCTTAATATCCATGGATCGCTTGAAGTTCCTGATATACCTGGTAGGCTGCGGGGCTCGCCAAGATATGCATTATTGACATGTGCGGTTGCCTCACAGCACAAGTGCGTATCACAATCGCAGCGTGTTGCCCAGTCCCCCGATACACTTTCGGCGTCTTTTTTCAGCTGTGATGCTAGCGCCAAGTATTGGGCCGGTGCAGGACGCACTAAACCGGACCAGGAGAGAACGAAAGGCTCGCTATCGAGCCTGGCGCAGAGGGAGATACAAATCGATAGATAAGAAATCACATCAATGGCGTGCTCTTCTGTGGTAGGCAGTAAAGCAGTACAATCCTCCAGGGTTCTAAAGGTTAGTTCGGCGCTAGTAAATCTTTTACCGTTACGGGACAATTTTGTACCTTCACATAGAGTTTTGGTGAGGAAGCTACCAATAAGCTACATAGCTGGCAAACCCGCAAAGGTTCATATTAAATATATTAAAAATATTTGTTAAAATCAGTGATCTTGCAGGAATGATATACTGGAATTTTTTCAAAAATATCAGCAACTGCAAATGTTGCTTTCTATTATCGCTATTCTGGTGAAGAAAGTCGCTTCGTACTTGCCTCCTTATTTTGTAGGACACGGTACGGATTAACCAGAAATGGTAATTGATTTACTAGCGCCGAACTAACCTTTAGAACCCTGGAGGATTGTAGCTAGGCATTGCCATGCGCGCGCTTTGGTCCACCTGCGGGCTTCGAGGGAACGGCTGGAACAGTGACGTGGGAAGAGGCAAAGATCTTTTGAGACCTTTAGAAAAAAGGCTGGCGCGGACGGGAAGGGCTGCGATGTCTCGGACGGTATGGCGGTGAAAACAGCCCCACGCTTGTCTTAGACGTTCGGGACTTTTGTTTCAGGGCTGGTCGTGTTTGTTCGTACTCTTATCGGAGGGCGTCCGTGTTGCTTCCGTGTTTTCTTGCCAGATTGTTCTACTTTTTTTGATGGGAGGTATTCCGTGCTGACGCACTGTTGTCGAACGATCTTCTCCTGTTCTAGACTGTGGGGAGCCAGGAGAGCTCGAGTCATGTTTGTGGTAGATTCGCAGAAAGATTGGCTCGTCTTTCCAACGTTCATGTTTCAACTCTCTTAGCAAACTTGGAATATGTCGAGAATGCCTTGGAACGAAACGTCCTGCGCAGGAGCCGTTTGCGGCTCGTATTGGCCGGGGCGGAGCCGCGACCCGGATGGAACGGAACGGGTCCAGAAGACGTGAACCTGGAAAACAAATCCTTGGATGAAACGTAGGTTGCGGAGAGGGCTCAACCGCGAAGACCTGGTTTGCTGTCTTCGTTGTGGGCGGTTCTATTGATGGCTCGATCAAGCGCTAAACCGGCACGCCGTATTGTGGTTGATATGCAATGCAGGCATACCCTCTGATAGTAACTCCGTAAAAGTCGTCCAGACATCAAGCATCCCATAACACTATCCGACTTTCACTGTACGGCACCGTGGACAGGGGATTGGATATGGATTCTGGACTGGATGCAGCCAGATACTGCAGTCTGCATGCTGTCATCCTGCTGGTGCTTGTCTTGCATGGCCGTATTGCGACATCAAGGCCGCGACTAAGGCTTCTAGGCCAACCCGCTGTATCGGACGCTCGGTCTACCTCAGACAGCTGTGATGTGGTTGTGGTTCTGCCGTGCTGCTTTCCTGATCCGTCAGTAGAAGGCCGAATTGTCACCAGTCATCAAGCTGCTCGCCGAGAATGTCTATATCTCCTGTGAGTGGCGCATATGTCCTGCTTCTGCAGCCGGTCTGTCTCCAATCACGTTTTCTCTAGTTGTTTTCGTGGTCTTCCGATAAGAGACCTGCCGTTAGGCATGTGGCTTAGTTGTGGATGACTCGGTCATAGCCGTACAGTATATGACCTGATAACCGCTACGGAGTCATGTTCCAAGATCCAGGCCAGCCCTGACGATCCGCTCATAAGGTACAGGAGTGGGGGGATTAAGTATGTGGGTGCATATCCGGGTAATAATTCGTAAATGCGTGCATGCATCATCCATGTCACGAAATCTTGTAGAGTCCTTGGATGAGTTCCGCTGAGATTGCCCTAGCTAAGTACCCTAGAGCCGTCCTGAAGACCTGTGTATCTAATAGCTGAATGTGACAGAGATCAAAGGAAATACCGCCCATAGATGTGGTGTCGTTAAGAGTAGAACGCTTCCAAACGTGTAAAGAGCAGCAGCGCACGATGCTGTGAAGAAACAGGGATCGCCGCGCTTGTGATGCAGTGTTTGTTCTGCCCGGTACCCAGTCTAGCATGTTCCCAAGTTCTCCTCCAATCCTTTGTCTTTCCTTCCCATCCAAAAGAGTAAGTGCAATGTGGAGCGACTGCTTTTAACGCCAATACGTGTATATTCGAAGACGGAGCCCCCCTCCGTGTCTGCCAAGTAAATTTCATAGAGGACGTCCCACGGTCGAGTAAACTGGGTGCTGGATAGTCGAAGATGCTGAGTTCAACGCCGGCGGACAAGACGCAGTTCAATTCGGGATTGGGGCTTGTGCTCTCAAGAAATGGCAAAATAAAACATTAACAAAAGCTGTGTAAGTAGTCCAACAACGCCCAGCGCCGCATCAAGAGCCGAACCCGAGGAAACGGCGTTAAGAGAGTGGTGTCGAGAACCACATGATTGTGTAAGACCAACAAGTCTGTCCTCCGATTGGAATGCAACAAAGGTTCGATAGTAAGTCCGCTCTGGAGAATAGTCTAGACCGCAACGGGAGTGGCCTTGCTGCTCCTGAAAGACCATCGGTTCTTCTTGACCGTCTCAGTTTTGGCTAGCTTTGCGGTCGGGTTCTTGCTCAGCTTCGATTTTCTCTGCTGAACCGGCATCACAGGGGGTTGTGATGCTGCCAGAGCCGACTCGTCGAATTGTGTGGGTAACGGGTAAGTGGCGGTAATCGTTGTGCGAACTTCGGACTTCACTGGCACCGCGGAGTGATTCCTCGGGGTAGCATCGGATATATTGGAGACTATTGGCTCGAGCTCGGTAAAACGAGCTGTCTTGGAGGATCGCTTCGAATTTCTGCGATCCGCAGCCGGTGCAGGCGGAGCTGTGACGGCTGTTCCAACCTCTGGCAGATAGACATCGTAGTCCTTGGCAGGAATTGGGCCCGCAACCTCTTCCGGCACAGGCAGACGTGGCGGGCTGCCACGCGAAGTTGGGTTTGGGACCATGGTGACAGAACTTGCTGCAGTAGCGAACGAGCCAGCAATGCTGGCGTTAGACCCAGGCGAAGAGATAGTTGGATGGGTCAGGGGAGCTCCGAAGTGCATTGCTGGGAGAGCCGGTACCGGAGGGATGGCAGACGAGGCTGGTGGCAGGCTGGTAACCCTTGGTCCGCCCTGCTTCTGAGATACATAAGAGCTCCTTGCCTGCGACATATGCTGCCTCGCGGCCGATGGGTCTGAAATTCGTCGAGGGTTGCTCGGATGCAGACGGTGGAAGTAGTCCACTTCGCCGGCGGGGCGGACATGAGGTGGTGAGTTAGAGCCAGAGCCAGGTGACCGGGTTGTTGTAACCTGGGAGCTGTGCCTGACGGGCCTCATCTCCAAGTCGTCTTGGGAGCTGGTTGATTCGCTTGAGCTACCGACTGGCGAGTTCCCCGACGGTCCGCTAGGCGCAGACCTTTCGGCTGGATATGGTCCAAACGACGCTTTGCTTGAAGTACGGCTAGCACGGCCAGAATCGATCATAATCCGTTCAACCTCCTTGCCCTTCACCGAGCCCGCGCTGCTTTCCATGGGAGTGTAGACAACCTCGCCTCCGTGGTTGCTCCAGCCCGGCTGGACACTCGAGTAACTGTAGGCGCGAGGAACCTGGACAACAGGGCTTGCGTACGCTGCGGGATATGAGACGTGCGAGAGCGCACTGTTGACCCGAGGGAAACCAACGTGAACTGGCGTTGATGTCCCCGACATGCCCAGACCGCTAGCCGTCATCATACTCCTCCGACGGTTCTGCTCCATGATCTTAGGCCGGTCATCCTCCCTATAGCTTGATGGCCCTGCGGCAAGGGCATCAGACGCGGCATGCCTAGGAACATGCTTGTATGGTGCTTTGGCTGCCTCTGCTGCTTGCCTCTCTGCCTGTTTGGCAGCGTGCTCTTTGGCGGCTTGGCGGCCCCTCTTGATCATAGAGAAGACCGACATGGTCGGCTCCCGGTCCAAGAATATCGATTGCTGAGGAGAACGAGGTTGTAGATCTGGGGATGTGAGACTATACGCAGGCACCAAGAAAAAGCAAGTCCTCGAAGAAAAAGCGAAACAGCTTCGAGCGTGACTTATATGATGGAAATGAGCCGATAGGATGGGGTAAAATGTTGGTGTCCATACAGCTATATGTAGGGAGCGCTATATGGGCCTGTGCCGTGTGATGTCAACGCTGAACCGAGTCGATTGTGAGCGCCGCGAGTAGCTAGGAATCTGTAACCTGGGCGGCGACAGGACGAAAACGAGCGGGAAAGTCTTGCTTTCGATCAAGTATCGCTTGGAGGCTGGTTGTGACAGCGTTCCAGAAGGACGAGGCAAGGCCGATCAATGGTGGCGGCACAATGCAATGCTGAAACTCGGGTAGAAGCCCAATAATGCCTGGCTGGAAGCCGAACAGAAGCAGATCACCGAAGACCTGCGAATCCCGATGCAGCGATGAGCCACAATAGTCAGAAGTGCGGAGACTCAGTGAAGGAAGTAGATGAACGCATCAACAGAGGCTGACGACACGGCACAGACAGGACACCGGAACAGCAGCAGAGCTCATTTCAATTTGGAAAAGAGATATGGAAAGCAAACGGGAAAAGAGCTTCGGGATGACGAGGGGGCCGGGAGGCTTTTGCGCCTTATGACAGGAAGCGAGTGAACGTATCGAAGTACAGCTCTGGCCAGCCCAGCAATAAAGCCGCCATGACCCAGCATTTCGAGAAAGCCACGCGGGGGCCACAGATGGAGCTCTCGCAAAGTTGCACCGACCTTTCCCAGTCCTGCTAGTCTAGCCTATCGAGCCACCCACCCTTGCTGTGAGTGTGCGTTGTTCTGTGGTTGAGACGAGGGGCAACCCAGCCAACGATGCTGGCTAGCGGCCGTGTTAGGGTCAATGGCGATCAAGTCCCCTGCAGGGTGTCACTCCACACGGTGTAGACATGCAGCAAGCACGGTTCCGTCTGTGACTGTCTACCTCGACTCTGGGCAGATTCGAGACCCGGTTCTGGCAGAACTCTTGGTCCGAAAAGTCAGCCCAAGCGTGCCATTGAACAATCGACTCTTGAGTATCCCCACAGACTGTATACATAGTATTGATTGCATCTGAAGACCGTAAAAAGGATCCTATCGGTGCTGGAGCCTGAACTAGCAGGTGTCGTTCAGGATGCAATGCTTGGCATTTACCACGTACCTGATGCGGGTCACTGTCAGCTTGATAGTGCGTTCGCACCGTCCAAAACGGCAGGCCTATTGTCTCTAGAAAAGTTTCAATGCCGTTCAACCGACCTCCAACCTTTTCCAAGCAGAATGTCATGTCAGCTTTGCAGGAGATTTTACGACGGAACGGATCTTGACTCGGCGAGCGGGCATCAGATAAAAGTCGGTCTGTCTTAGAATGAAAAGTGATCTCAGAATCTAAATCTGCCGTAGTCGGTACGAATGCTTCCTTTGGGCTTCCATCAGCAAAACGGCCTCAGGTTGATACCTATCTAGTAGGCACACGGGCTCCCACGCATAGCACAGCAGCCACGCAAAACGTTGTTCTTTTTTTCCTACCGTGCTTTTGGGGGTTGTCATTGCTCGTCATCGGTTTTGGTTTTGTGTCACGATCCACGTAGTATGCCAATGTGGATAAGTTCGTATTCAGCGGTTGTAGACATACCGAGTTTCGGGCCACACTTCGTACCGGCGACGTGGTGACACAGGGCGAAAGACAGGTAATTGTCCCGCGAATGGGAGATGGGCTTGGAGCAGAGCGACAAGTGTCCAAAGTCCCAGGTACCAAAGCCAGGGCTCCCTTGACAGTTCCAGACCGGAATCACAGCCGCACCAGCAAGGGTCGAACTTTATCTTGGCCGCCGAACGGAGAGTGGAGCCTAGCGCAACCCTGCCCTGCCTGTGTTGTACGCTACCTTTACGCAGTACGTAGTTACCTCACAGTATTGTCTTAAGGTCCACAGTAATTGTCCTGGCAGACGGCATCCATTGCATCCGCTCCTTCCGTTGTCTGGATTTTTCTCTAACTGCAGAGTGTAGACTGATCGCACGTGGCGGACATTGGATCCGTCTCAGGATTCTCTCATGGACGTGCTTATTCATTTCGACCGGGCAATCGCTAGATATCGACCTGTTGAGAGAGGATGTACGACCGCACCACGATTGCAATTAGGGCGGTCCAGTCTGCGTATACAGCTGCTCCACTGCCGGAGAATTGGGAAAGGGCCGGTCTGGTTTTGGCAATACTGTCGTCGCCCATGCGGATACCGGAGCTGCAAGAGGCTGTTTACCGGTATCTGGGACGGCTTTTGTCTTCCAATTGTGGTAGAGCTTGGCTGATGGCTAGACGCCAACCTCAATATTGGCTACAGGGTTGCATTTCGACCGGTCGATAGTCGCAATTCCTCAACAAAGGAATTATGGGCGGTAACCCGGTCCACAACAGCGAAGATAGTCCATTTCAGGAAGCGCTAGACTCGAAAAGTCCCCGACCTTATCTCTCTCACAAGCCACAATCCCATTACTGTAAACGCATGGCTTTTCAGGTGTGAAATGCCCCTAGCTGACTCCCGGTGCTACTGTATCTTGAAGTTAAAAATAGTAACGGTACCCGTGCAAAGACGGCCGTACTCCAGTGATGCCGGACAGAACTACCTGGCGACAATAAGTATATGACCTGGCGTTCGACTGCCAATTGTACTGTACGACCACCTCCAAGCATGGCAGACTTCCGTAAAGCCTGCGTACGGATCGACAGCCGCGCAGATTCGCACAATGACGGGAGCTAAGGCGGACAATCCTCCGCCTAGCGCTGTTGGAAAGGGGCTGGCGAAGATCATTACACAGTATGGATCCCGCTGAGGTGACACTGGTGCTCGAATCTGCACAAGGCTACGCTCGGACCGGGGAGACAATGTATCTACCACAGTAGGGACCAAGCCACCGGACTCAATTGCTGCTGAAGCACATCACTTCTCAGTTCGATCGTTCCCTTGAATCCCGATGACAGATCCAGCTTCGCCAAGCTGTTGAGGGCGAAACAGAACCTGGCCAGAATCGCTCAAAAAATGGACAGCCGTTGTGTAGAAGGCTGGAAAGCAGGCGGCCAATTATTCAATCCACATCCTGTGGTAATCTTCGCACTGTTCCGAGATTCGGCTTGCATGCAAGGCACCGTGAGTCTGATAAACGGACCCATGGATCTCAGGGCAAGACCCCTGCCTATCTGGTCAACAAGCTGACCAGGGTCTTTCATTTTGATTGAGCCTCCTGCAGGTCGGCTGACAGTCACCCGGCAGTCATCGCAATGCCGTCACGGTGCTCACAGCTCTCTTGGAGATGAGCAAGATGTCCGATCCGGCCTGTCCTGGAGGTTTCCCTGTTGTTGGATGGATGAATAAGGAACAGAACGTAATGCTGTCGACTACAGACAATTCCTGCCTTGATTGTTCTAGTCTCCTACCTCGCTATTTCTTCGGCCCATCCATTGATCAGGCGAAGTGCCATCATAATTTCACATGGCATCAAGGATCAAACAGCGAGATAGACCGTTGTAGGACACAGAGACCTCACCAAGAACGGAGAACGACAAGAGAGTCCTTAGTAGTAGGCGCTGCTTATGAGTAGAGTATAGACAGAAGCCACGCTTTTCGGGGCAAAACATGCCGGTTGAAGGCATTATACACTATAGTGCGTTAGTGAAAATAAAAATGTTCAAGTGCCAGCTTTAATGCTCTCAGAGACAATGTTGAGTTCTAAGGATGATAGAGGTCAAGATTTGACCGCTGTCCTGGTCAAGGTCGGTCTATTATGTGTTTTGGCGATGGAATGCGCCAATCACGCCTCCAGGCTGCTGGGTCTTTGACAAGTTGAGTCTGCAGCCGATGCTCCGAGGACTGAGTGTATCTTGGGTATGGCGGACGTGTATCGCTAGCCTGAATGTGTACTGAAAGCACTCTGCTACGTCAGATTGGAGACGAGACCTCTTGGCTCGGTTTCTGACAAAGAGATGCGCTCATTCGCGGTGTATATTTAAGCATAACTGTTTGGCGCGGCAGAAATCCCGGTGTCCTTGACACTCTGTGGACAATGGACTCAGTCAGTAGACCGACGGGCAAAAGAGATGCGACTGCACTCAATGAGCTCGCTTGATAATGCTTGAAATATCCAAGCTATGACATAGAACTGAGCCGTGCTTTGTAGAGCGCTTCTGGAACATACGCACAGGTTATACAAGCCCAAGAAAGGGTTGACAGAAGTCACTAGTGCGATGGTCAGAAGCCAGTATGAGACACAGTGTTTGTGTCACCTTTGAGGACGGGAGTATCAAGTCAAACAGGAAGTTGGACAGAGGTCGACTCCATGATTATACCAATGGAGGACCTCTTGCTTAATAAGCAGTAGGAGGCTTTGTTAGCCGCCGGCTCCTTTCTTAAGCGCGACACCTACATCGATGCGAACCCCACCCGCAAGCGCGATAGTGGGGCCGACAGTAAAAATCGCCGCCCACTCTACCAACCAGGGCTGCCTGGCAAGAGCCGGATCACGCGCGAGGACGGCCCACCAACTTCTTCCTGATCGCAACCTAGGTGCATGCAGATGACGGCCTAATCCATTCATTTACCATCGTCATCAGCGCCCCTGCTTCAGCAACGGCGTTTGCGCCCATTTCAGCCAAAGAAGAGATTTATTCACTTTGGCCAGTGACTCCTCACCGGATGAGACTATCTTAATCGCGCGATTGCGGAGATCTTGCCTTATCGCGACGACCAAATAGCAGTCTGCGCCTTCCGCCACATCGCATCGATTAATCCCGAGAATCGATGGCTTCTTGAAGGAGCCAGCATCGTCTAACCCCAACGTCGGCTATTGCGACACTGCGACAATCAAGGGAAACACAGACTTTTGACGGGGGCGTGTCCAGCAGCCGGGCGCCCAAGATCAGAGAAAGTGGCGGCACTCACCATATTAAGTCAAGCAGACACAGAATTGTCTCTTCAACAACACCTTGATCTCGCGCCAGATCTTCTCATCTACGATCGCGGGGTATCCGAGGTGGAATCCGAGCCGCTGATGATGGCACAACCGGTGCCTCATCAATCGACGGACCGCCGGCGCGTCAAGGTCTACGAGCTGCGCAATAACGACTGGTTTGACCGAGGCACGGGCTTCTGTACTGCTGCCTTCGTTCCGGTATGTGACACGACCTCTCCAACTTGCGCCAGCAATATAGCTGTCAGATCTGCGTCTCGTTTCTTAATGCGTCCTTGTTGTCTCCCTTTGCCACTGCTTCCGATGCTGACGTCTCCCGCGACATAGGTCGAAGGCGGCCCAAAAGAACCCCGCGTCATAGTCGAATCCGAAGACCAGCCGGAGAGACTGCTCCTTGAGACTAGAATCTGCAAGGAAGATGGCTTCCAAAAACAGCAAGGCATGGAGAAACTGAAGCTACTGCCTTGGGATCGCGTTCTGACAGCCTGAACAGATACCTTAATTGTGTGGACCGAGCCAAGCAATGGCGTAGACATGGCTTTGAGCTTTCAAGAGGGAGACGGATGTGCTATGATATGGTCAGTTGCACCTCGTCCACCCAGAATAGCCGTTTTGAACTGGTCTCTGACATAAAATACCTGAGCAGGAAGTTTGTGAATACCGTGCAGCAAACTTTTCATAGCGCCATAGGAGGTCCTGGTTTGTTGAGCTCTTCAACCCATGATGCCCTCATGCTGACGGTTCACCATAGATGACAGCCTGTCCGATGATCTTGCCATGGACATTCCTACCACGATCCAGCTCCCTCCTGCCGAACTAGGCAATCTTCCTGAATTGGAGTCCAATATGTGTATCATGAGTTCCACAGCGGCCGGTCGCGACGCCCTTGCTAAGAGCATCATGAGCGACGACTATATCAGCAAGCTGATTCCGCTAGTGGAGATGGCAGAGGACTTGGAAAGCTTGCCGGACCTGCATCGCCTATGCAATATCATGAAGACGATTCTCTTGCTTAACGACACGGGAATAATCGAACATGCTCTATCGGATGACTGCGTTCTTGGTGTGGTTGGCGCATTGGAATACGACCCTGATTTCCCAAGTCATAAGGCCAATCACAGGCAATGGTTGAATAACCAGGGTCGCTACAAGGAAGTGGTTAGGATCGATGATGAAGCTATCCGCAGGAAAATACACCAGACATACCGGTTGCAGTACCTAAAGGACGTTGTCTTGGCCAGGATCTTGGACGACCCTACCTTTTCCGTCCTCAACTCGTTGATATTCTTCAACCAAGTGGACATTGTTCAGCACTTGCTGAACAACACAGGCTTCTTGAACGACCTTTTTGGAATCTTCGCTGATCCGAACGAGAATCAGCTCCGGAAAAAGGAGGCAGTTCTCTTCATCCAGCAGTGTTGTTCTATCGCCAAGAACCTACAGCCACCAGCACGACAGACTCTGTACAATAATTTCCTTCAACATGGGCTGCTCCAAGTCGTCAATTTCGGACTGCGAAATTTCGACGTCACTGTGAGGGTCGGCGCGACGGATATCCTGGTCTGCATGATCGACCACGACCCTCAAATGATACGCCACACCATTTATCGCCAGCTACAAGAGAAGCAATCACCGCTGACGGACACGCTTATCGACCTTCTGTTAGTTGAGGTGGACCTGGGCATTCGGTCACAGGTATCTGATTCACTCAAGGTCCTGCTTGACTCGAATCCCCCACCGCAACCGCACGAAAACGGAGCCAAACCTACGCCGGAATTTGTCCACAGACGTCCTCAACCGCCCCCGGACCCGCAACAAGAGCTGTTCCTGGCCAACTTCTACGAGCGCTCAGCAGTAAGGCTGTTTCGCCCGCTGCTAGACCTAGAAAAGCGGACAAAGCTCGAGTTTAACGCCAATGAAGATGGCGTGTTCGGCTACCTGAATGACATCCTCTGCTTCTACATCGGAAAGCACCAGCATCGCAGCAAGTTTTTCGTCCTGCAGCACAATATTGCGCAGCAATTCATACAGTTGCTGAAGTGCAAGGAGAAGCATCTCCAACTAGGTAAGACTGTCTGTATTTTTTTCACTGTTCCCATCGCCCAGGCTCACATGCGTATAGTTGCGATCCGGTTTTTCCGACATCTGATCATGATGAACGACGAGTTCTACGTCAAGCACATCGCAGAAAAGCATGTGCTAGGACCCATTCTTGACGTATTAATCCGCACTCTGCCAAGAGACAACCTCTTGTGCTCCGCGTGTCTGGATCTCTTCGAGCTGGTTAAGACCCAGCATGTCAAGGAGTTGATTAGACATCTGGCCGAGAATCATCGTGATAGAATTTCGTCGCTTGCTTACATGAACACCTTCGCCGAGATTCTGAACATCTACGAGCAGAGTCAAGGATACTCTAATAACGTGGAGAACTACTTCATCGAGTCTGAAGACGAGGTTGGCCGGAGGCCGAACAATGTCGGCGCTCGCAGCCACATGGAGCAGCTGGCTGTGGATCCGGCCGAGGAAGAGTACTGGAACACGTCGGACAATGAGGACGAAAACCCGCCAGGCAAAGGTGTAGAGTCCTCCACCCTCAACGGAGCCAACAAGCCACTCGTCGATTACGCTTCAGACGAAGAAGGAGACGAGAACGGCGACATGGTCATGTCTCCAGCATCCTCGGAAGCAGAAAAGTCGAAAGAAAATCGGGACCCCACCTTCACGCGTAGTAGTAGCACCTCATCCGCCGCAAATCCGCCCCCCGAACGCGTCTCTGAAAAGCGCCGCCGCGAACAGGATGAAGACGATGAACTAGACAAGCTGATACTGCACAAACGGAGGAACAGCTCTGCATCCAACTCCTCCGCTACGTCGGGTACTTTCGGCGGTTCCGCCAAGAAAACGAACAAACTCAAGACGGGGGGTTTTACCGGTGCTGACGCCTCGCGTGATCAGGGTCCCAAAAAGATAGCTATCGTCATGACCCCAAACCTGAAGACTGCTGTGGCCGGAGAGGGTGCTTCCGAGAACGACAAGAACTCCTAAATACGCTCAACTGGAGGTTTTACTTGCCGCCCGCCCCCCGATCCCTTCGTAATGAGATGGTGGTTTTATGCCCTGGTTTATAGCACGGATACCCTCGGCAATGAGCATGACTTGTCAGACGTACCGCGTGTTGTGTGCGATTGGAATGTGTGCAGGTATGGAAATGGCGTCTTTTGGTTTTCGATTCCCGGACAGTACGGCAAGATGGAAAGGAGGTGGACGAAAGGCTGTGGCGTTTCACACGTGTTTTTTTCTTGGAGGACTTTGATACGAGAGACAAGAAATCTCTCTTGCACTTACGACCGACAAACACGGCCCTGACAGTTTAGACGGGTTGTGCGAGCTAGAGAAGACTAGAGCTCGGCCGACCATGTCCCGCTGGCCGTGGGCTTTCAGCTGATGGAACGAACAGTTGGTCAATGGGGCACGTTGGAGGAGAAGGAAGGGCCAACCTGAGGACGTACATCTCGATTCGTGCATGGCGATACGGGACCTTACTTCTCGAGGTTTGAGGGGTTTTGATGGAGGGAGGTTGAGATATGAGGATGCGGAGAAGGAACGACATCTCGTCCATGATTCTTCGGAAACGGGTGCGGTGCGTTGTATCACTATATATTAGGGTCCCCGTCAGGTTCGGCTGGATGTCACGGTTACATATCTTTTCCATGCTTTGGAGAGATGGTTCCGGTCAGGACGCCCTGCCTTTGCGGCAGCTGTTGTCCTTGATCCTAATATGAAGCGACGGTTCCACGATGATGACATGAATTAAGGTACTTGTGCAAATGCCTCACAATTGTCGATTGTTTGATACTGGGCGGTCATATGGCGTTTGAAGTTGAGCTAGTCAGCTCAGACATCAGCCAGCTATGCCCTCCGAGGAGGTTAAGGATTATAGTGTAGCGGATGTCTTGAAATGACCCCGACAAAGGCAGTCTGGATGCCCGCTCGCTGGCGGCCGTCATAACCAAGCCAGAGCCTGCTGAACTCTCCCATTGCTCGGGATGGTAACTACCATCTGCACTAAGATGTGGAAAATCTAGCCCTGAGACGTGAAACATTTCGTCCTGTATCATCTGTGTTCCTATTCTCAACTCGTCTTCTAGCTTACGACCTATCTTTCAAGCTTTGCTCCACCATCTGTATCCTTTCTCACCGTCTCCTTGCCCTTCCCCTTAGCAGCATCATCATCCACGTCCGGCTTCCCCGGCACCTCCACGCCGCGCAGCACGTACTCGAAGCCCGGATACGCATCACTAACGACCAGGACATCCACCTTCCTCCCCTTCCCTTCCTCCGTCTCCGGCAGCCTGATCGTAGCGCGGCCTGTGGGCCGGCTCCCCACGCCGATCGTCTTGCCGGGGCCTTGACCCCAGCCGACGCGCTTGACGGCGATGATCTCGTCGGCAGCGAGGTCGCCTACGATGACAAACCAGCCCTCGTTCTGCGGTTTGGGGAAGCGCGGGGCGTAGATGCGCCCGTCGCGCTCGGTGATGGGGTTGGTGCGCTTGAGTGCCACGGTCAGGGAGGTCGTCTTTACGTCTGGGACGGAGACGTCTACATTTGGTAGCGCGGCGACCGCTTTGGAAAAGCGAGAGACTTGGCTCTGTGCGAGGTGCAGCTCGCGAGCGACAGAGGTGATGCGCCCTTGGGACAGTTTGGCCAGCTCCTGCAGGGACATCTTGCTCTTTGTTTTGGTGTCTACCCCTGGCAGGATGGATAACGGCGGCTCGGTCGGCCAGCGGGCCGATTTGACGCACTGCAAGAGTTTGATGAACTGGAGTGTGCTCGAGAGATAGCCCAGCTCGGTGACAACGTCGATGGATGCTTGGATGATACGGATGGCCTGGTCTAGGACGCTGGTCTGATCGCCTACGTAATCAGTGATGGGTAGATCGAGGCGCGACATGTGCGCTTGTAGCAGCATGAAAGCCTTGACATGAGGATCCCACATTGGCAGACCAAAGGCAGTGCCGGGCAGAGGCAAGTTGCGGGATAGCTCCGCGTTGATAAAGTCTTCATTGTGCCGGACCGGTAACTCGTCGTACTCTGTCGCGCGGCACATCCACGCCAGTACGTCTTGGAAGGCGGCGCCGGGCTTGGCATGCCGGACCAGGTACCGGATGGTCTTGTGGGAAAGGTAGTAGTAGCTCATGATCTTGCCCATGGGTGTCGGATCGACGTCACCATTGGGATAGACCTCGACACATTGGGAGGTTGCGAGCTCGGCGAGGGACTTGTCGACCATTTCGATCATGAAGTCGTTGGCTAGTTGTTGGGCGGTCGAGCTATTGTGTTCTTCGGCTGAAATCTCGAGGCCATAGTAGGACGGGTTCTTATGCAGGCGCCGGAAAAAGAAGGTCCAGGTCAAATAGTCGAGGGCGTCTTGCTTGGTGACCACTGTTTCAGCTGAAACTTCGGCGCACAAATGGTTATCTAGAACAGTGTGGAGTGACGACTCGACAGGAAAGCCGGTGTGGAGAAAGTGCTTGTAGAAGTCTTTCTTCGAGTCCTGGGTGAAGATGCGAGCAACGCCGGAGTTGTCGAACTGAGGTCGACCGGCTCTACCGAGCATCTGCAGGACGTCTGTGAGGTCCATGTCTTTGTAGCCTTCGATCTTCGCATCATAGAACTGTGTACCCTTCACCACGACCAAATGTGCCGGCAGGTTCACACCCCAAGCAAGTGTGCTTGTAGCAATGAGGATCTGGATCTTGTTATTCAGGAATAACTCCTCGGCCAGTTGTCGATCCGATTCTACAAGTCCGGCATGATGCAGTCCGATGCCGAAGCTGATTGCCTCCTTGAGAGCATCATCTTTGACTCTGGATAGGTTAAGCTGTAGATCATCCTCATTCATGTTGAGGAACCTCCTCGGGTTGTCTTCCATGCCACAGAGATTGATGAGATCCTTGGCGGTGAGACGGGTCTGTCGACGAGAGGGAACGAAGACGATGACAGGCTTGCTTGGGCTATGGTTCTTGATGGCTAGGAACGTCGGTCTGTTCATCGACTGCATCAACGGGCAGAAGCCTCTAACTTCTGGAAACCCGTCGATGTACAGCTCCAATGGAACAGGTCGAACCGAGTGTCTGAAGTTGAACAGCCCCTCCTTGACACCAAGCCAGTTGGCAAGATCTGTTGCATTGGCACAGGCAGTCGACATACCGAGCAAACGTACAGAGTTCTTGATGGATGCAGCGATGTAGTTCATACGGGAGACGATGATTTCCAGAATAGGACCGCGGTCCCCGGCCAAAAGATGAATCTCGTCGATGATGACAAGGCTGACTTTGCGAACATATCCACGGGTCTGCCAGCTACGGGAAATACCGTCCCATTTCTCCGGAGTGGTGACAATAATATCCGCATTCTGGATGGTGCGGGTGTCCGGTGTGTTGTCACCGGTCAATTCGACCAACTTGAGGCCCATGGGCTTGGCAAGTCGGTTGCCCCAATCTTTGACTCGTTCGCGGACGAGAGCTTTCATTGGCGCAATGTAGACGACCTTCGATCCTGGTCGTTCACGAAATGCCCACCACATGGCCAGCTCAGCAGCAACTGTCTTGCCACTGCCGGTTGGTGAGCCTAGAAGGACATTGGCCGGCGTGTGATACAGAGTGTGAAAGATCTGTGTCTGCATAGGGTTGAAAAACTGGAAGCGTTGGGCATAGAGCTCCTCCAGAGCAGGGTTCTTCAAGGCCGTGATGGGCAGCGGCTGTAGGTTCAGCAGATCTGTGTAGACACTCTCCGTATCCGGTCGGATGAGATGTTGAAAGGAGACAGGGGTTACCGTCTCAGCGCCAAGCCACCTGTCCGAAACAGCTCGGACATAGATCTGAGTCGGCAGAGGGTCAGAGAGGGGGATCGTGAAGCTAAGCTCATGGTCATCGTGGAGCTTTCTCCTATTAAGAATGAAGTACTCATGATGGTATATCTCTGAGGTCTCCGAGTTCTCGACCCAGATGTAGTAAGACTCAGAACTACCATGGATCTGATCGTTCCAGCGGAAGTCGGGGTACACGAAAAGTTTGATCCTCAGAACATCGCGGTTCAAGGGTGCAATTTCGGCTTCCACGCTGACCGTAGGGAAGTTGTTGAGCAGCTTCGCAATCTTGCCACCTGCTGCATGATTATGAACTAAGCTCCCAATCTCTGCAGGCTCCATGTCACGCATAGACTCGATACTCAAGGACTCTTTGCTGTCCAGTTGGTTCAAAATCGGCTTAGGCAGGTCAAACTGATGGAGCGGATGCTGGAACGGCCATATCCGTTTCTCGATAGACTTAGCCAGCGTTAGCAACACCAAGCACTGGTGGCCCCAGCGACGGTTGAGAGCGATCATGAACAACGCTCGACAAATACGACCAGCCTGTTGCGCAACGTAGTTCAGGTCGTTGCCCAGAGCAAAGTCTTCGGGTTGAGCCCTCGATATGTATGCTTGGAGTAGGATATTGGTCTTTGCCTGAGGCGTGTCGATGCCTTTATCAACGTCGCACGGGACAATGTTGTCATTATTCTTCATATGGAACAGCTCCTTAGCCTCGCTGTCTCGGGACTGGATGTTGTCGAATTCACCGCTCATAGCGATCATCTTCAAGACATCAGCCTCTGTGGCGCGCGGGCGCATCATAGTGTTGAATATCTCAATACTGGATTGCTGTATGTAATATTGGCTCGCTATACGGCCGATATCTTTGCTTCGCAGCTCTTCCGTCGTCTCATTGAAGATAATCATCTGGCTCTTCTGCAGAGTTCTAGCAGCTTGGATTGCGAGCTGCCGACGCCTCTGTACCAGAGCGGGATCATCGGCGTACTCCTTCCAGTCGATGCCGTAGGCCATGGGATTCCGGCGCATGCGGACAAAAAGATACGAGTAGCCGATCCACTGGACCGCCTCCGGAATAGATGTCACTGTGCCAAGAGCAATTTCGGCATTCATATTGTCGACCAGCTTGGCCGAGAACTTGGATTCGATGGGCAACTGGTCTGTCACCGCGGTGAGATAATGACTCAACTTGTCCTGAGTGGTACAGATCATGCCGATACCGACGTCTTCGAACTGCGGCCGACCGGCGCGACCGAAAATTTGCAGGACGTCCAGGATACCGAGATCCACAAACTTGCCGTCTTGTGCACTGTAGACTTGTGTGCCCTTGATCACGACGGCGGCGGCGGGCAAGTTGACACCCCAAGCCAAAGTAGCGGTACAGCACAACACCTTAATGACGCCTTCGCCGAACAGTCTCTCCATAAGATTCCGGTCGGCACGGGCCATACCAGCGTGATGGATACCCAGTCCCTTCGGAATGAGTTCCCTAATCTCTTTAGCCTTGGTTTTCCGTACGTCTGCCATAGCAGACTCGAACTTCTCGTGCATGCTCGGGTCAAAGAGCTCGGTACAGGCTTCGTCAACGGCTTTCTCGTAGAGCATCTTGGCTGTAGCAAGAGTATCTCTGCGAGAATGGACGAACACCATGACCTGGTGGTCTCGTACCAGCATATCGCGAACCTTCTCAAACGCAACATTGTCAAGGTTCTCCCGCGACTGCTTCGAGCCTGCCTTTCCCTTCACTCCAATAAAGTGCTGTTCAAGCGGTACCGGCCTGAAGGATGCGTCAAAATAGAAGAGGCCTGCCATTCGGTTCACTTTCAGGAAGTCTGCCACATCGATGTAGTTAGGCAAGGTCGCGCTGAGGCCGACAATTCGGATGAGTGACTGTGTGCTTTCGACCTGCCGTTCTGTTCTGGCAACTAGCGACTCGAGGACGGCACCTCGCTCATCGTGGAGCATGTGCACCTCATCGATGATGAGCAGCCGCACCTTTTGGACAAGCTCAGTGTCTCCTGTTCCTTTCCGCGTAACAACATCCCATTTCTCGGGCGTCGTCACAATGATTTGTGTATTGACGATCTCGGACTTGGTTAGGTGCATATCGCCGGTGTACTCACGACACTGAATTCCCAACCAGGCAAGTCTTTTCCCAAGCTTGCCGGTGATCTCGGCTGCAAGCGCCTTCATTGGTGCTACGTAGACGATCTTGAAGTCCTCAGTTGCGACGGCAAAGTCGGTTGCGGTAGGGTCCTCGAATGGATTTGGCGTCACGTACTGCGAGACGGTGTGCAGAATAGTCAACATGGCGGCGTCCGTTTTACCGGCACCTGTTGGAGCGCAGATGAGCATGTTCTCGCTCGTCTTATAGGCAACGGGATACACAAGGCTCTGCATGCGATTGAGTGTCTTGTAACCCTTGAAGGTCCTGGAACAGAGGCCGTCGAGCTCAGCTATAGGGACGAGCCTCCGGCCGGCACCCAAGGTCCCGACTTTTCCGGCAGGAATAGAGTACTCCTCATACTTGTCATATTCATGGCGCTCACTGCCAGCGGGCAATGCATATCTCCTTCCCGAGTGACTGAGCGTGTTGCCGGGTTGGAAAGCTCTATAGACGTGCGGATACTCGGGCTCCTTGGCCGTGGGGCCTGCCAAACGTGCAGTTTTGTGCTCCAAGTCTTTCTGACGAAGTACCTCCTCCCGCTCAGCCCTGGTGAGCAGCCGAGTGCCACCAGTTCCTTGGTCGGGAGCAGCGAGAGAGGCGATGATATTTCCGCGGCGAGACAGCAGCTCAATCACGAAGTCAAGATCATCAAACCCGATCAGGTCTGTAAGTGAGCCTTGAACCTCGTCTCCAGCACGGTTTGACTCCAAGATGTCCAGGATCTGGTCCCGAAGAGCGGCAGAGTCGAGGGCACCTTTTCTCGACGCCAGCTCAGAGCATTTATCCTCGAGCCAGGCGAGACCGTAGGGAGGAGAAGAGTCCAATCCATCGGTACCATCGGCTAGATCACCACTGTCGAAGCCAAGCGAATCTAGTTCGCTATCCGAGATGTAGTCCCAGACATCGTTCCCACCATTCGTAGAGGTGTAGGCATAGTCACTGTCGTCGTCCTCCCAGCTGATACCATCTATGCCGTTTGCGTCCTCCAACTTTTGGGGTAACTTCAGCTCGGCCAAGGCAGATTTCATGGCCTCAACCTGTGCTCGCCATTGCTCGTGTATCGAGTCCAGCGATGACGACGCCATATTGGCAAATAGTTCAGGCGTCTTCACGTATCGAGCAATCCAGCAAATTTTGGATAAATGCGCTCCCTCTGATCTCGATCGAGTCAAGATTTTCTATGGTCTGAGACCTCAACTGTGGCCTGTGGACAAATGCGGCATTCAGTCCTTTTTGATGGAGTCTACATACTAAGTAAGGTAGGTCTAGTATCCTGCTTAGGTCACAACCATAGCACTGCCGGTTGAGTCACTGGCCTTGAACAGCGTGCTAGCGGGCGATAAGCTGCCCACAATTTCCACTGCCGGGCAGTTGACCCTTCTGAAAACGCTGCTGCCTGTGATTGGCATACAACGTAATTCGGAGCGCATGTGATGCCCCTCTTAGTGCCCCTCGCCTGGGGGTGGCATCGCCTACCCGATTAGATAAGGGCGTGTCTACGGTACGGTGAGGTCAATGTCTCGAAAACGAGGCCCGACCCTTGATGTTTCATTCTGCATAACAGCTACTTCGTCGGGCACTTTTCTGCTTGAATCCCGACAGTCTAGCATATGCGAACCACAAATTGATCGAATCCAACATCTAGCAAACCCTTATCGACCTCCTGCCAACGGCGAATCGCCATCATGAAGCTCTTCTACATCGGTGTACGTTGCGATAACTCCGCCGCCAGGGGTGACAAAGTACAATAGCTGGGATTCAAGCTCACACTGTGATCATTAGATCATCCGAAATGACACCAAGCCAGCCCACGAGCTCGTGGCCGAGAAGGAGTTGAGCTCCTACTCGCGCTTCACCAGATCTAGGTGCGCAGCCTTCCCCCAAAAGTGTCTCGGCGTGGCCATGCACTGACCTGGCTACACCATCCCAGCGTTGCCGAGTTTCTAACCCTCTTCGCCAAGACGGTTGGCGAGCGCACCAACCCGGGCCAGCGCCAGGACGTCGAGGAGCAAGACTACACCTTCCACGCCTACGGCCGGTCGGAGGGCGTCTGCGGCATCATCATCAGCGACCACGCCTACCCGGCCCTGGTGGCGCACCAGCTCCTGTCCAAGGTCGTCGACGAGTTCCTCTCGTCCCACCCTCGCTCGCAGTGGGCCAGCGGCACGCCCACGCTGTCCTTCCCCGAGCTCAAGGACTACATCGTCAAATACCAGGACCCGCACCAGGCCGACAGTATCATGAAGATCCAGCGCGAGCTGGACGAGACCAAGATCGTGCTGCACAAGACCATCGAGAGCGTGCTGCAGAGAGGGGAGAAGATTGACGACCTGGTGGCCAAGAGCGACGGGTTGAGCGCGCAGAGCAAGATGTTTTATCAGCAGGCGAAGAAGCAGAATTCGTGCTGTAGGTGTAGAATCCTCCTCGTGCCGGATACATACACGCGCTAACCCACTGTACAGGCATCGTGATGTAGACTTGGGACCACCATGGTTGTTATCCTCTGGTTTGGCTTTCGGCGTTTTTCCTTGTCTTTTTCACAGACTTGCCTTCTCTAATTCTCTCAGACATCCGTATATATGATGAAGTTAAGAGCGGTTGTTACGTTTCCCGCATATGCTCCTACGTGAAATACAACTGGAAGCAGTTCACATGCTCTGGCAGCGCCGCAGTAATGAAATGGGCACATGCCAATATAATGTATAAAGAACCCGCCAGATCAAAAGAAACCGACTAACTCCAGTGACCCAAATTTACTGAACTCTGCCCAGCTGTGCCTGTCGTCACGCGCTCCAACTCAGCCGCAAGACGGAGCCTCACTTCCCACGTAAAAAAAAATCAATCAAGAGCCTCCGTGCCATGCCGAATATGTGGTGTGCTACGAGTCCAGGGAGATGGTACGTCTCCCGAGGATACGCCACACGCTCAGTCCTTGCCTTTGGAACTAATACCATCATCCCATTACGCTCTTGCCAAAATGCTGTGCATGTCACGAATTGCGAGACCCTTCCGAGTCCGCATGTCGCAACCCCCCCAACCCTTCCGTCTTACAAGAAGCAAGCACCGGCCGCCCACCCCAGCTTCCCCTCTTCCGTCCAGCCGTCTAACAGCACTTCCCGCCGCCAGACCCGCTCTGCTCGCCGACATTGACCGTCGGCGCGGCTTCGTTCTTGGACGTGTCGATGATGCGCTTCTTTATATCGGCTGCGAGGGAGTAGAAGGCCTTATCGATGTTGATGTTGCTCTTAGCCGAGACCTCGAGGAAAGGGATGCCCAGCTCGTCCGCCAGTGCCTGCCCTTGTTCCGTGCTGACCGCCCGCTTCTCCTCCCAGTCGCACTTGTTGCCGATCAGGATCTTGTTGACACCCTCAGTCGCGTGTTGCTCCACGTTTGCGAACCAGGTGCGAATATCTATTGCAATTTATTAGTCAAGTTACCCAAGCCAACTTCTACCCTCCCCGAGAGGTTCGTCAAAGAGAGAGACCGGAGTCGAAGACATACTGTTAAACGACCGTTCGTCCGTGACATCGTACACTAGAAGGATGCCCATGGCACCCCTATAATACGCCGTTGTGATGGTGCGGAAGCGTTCTTGGCCCGCCGTGTCCCAGATCTGCAGCTTCACGCGCTTGCCGTCCAGCTCGATTGTCCGGATCTTGAAGTCGATGCCGATGGTGGTGATGAAGGAGGGCGTGAACGAGTCCTCGCTGAAGCGCAGCAGACAGCACGACTTGCCTACGCCCGAATCGCCGATTAGGAGGAGCTTGATCTAAGGTGGGGGAGTATAAGAGTTAGTTCGCCGCTGCGGGACGGATTTTTTGAGCCGGAGGTCACTGCTCACAAGGAAGTCATAGTTCCGGTTGTTCGACATCTTAACGACGGAGGGTCGCAGAGACGCCGACGAGGATGAGGATGAGTGTGCGTGTGTATTCGATCGTTCGTCCGATGCCAGTGAAGGCTGAAGCACAAATAGGTTGGGTGGACACCGAGTTAGGAGAGGTTGTAGGTATCGCGCACGTCGAGCCCGGAGAAGGTTAGGATCGGCGGGAGATTAGGTCCGTTTACGTCCGCTAGTCGTGATCGAGGACAGGCAGGAGCTGGAACAGAGGAAGGAGCGATTAGCATTCAAGTCTTGAATTTTTTCTTCAGTGTCGATTGCGACAAGGCAGCGGGATATTTGTTCGCAGTGTTTGAGGTCCAGACACGAAGCATAAGTGCAACGTTCCTAAGGTAGTAGGGGGGTTCTGATTCTAGTCTAATGAGACCGTGGAGCAGCTGGGTCCTTACCTAAGGTACCTAGGTAGGAGCCTCTTGTTCGCAGTAATGACCCAAGGTGACAGCGATGTCGGAAAGGAGCGCAGATATTTGGATGCCAGGTAGACGTAGACAAACGTTTACCAACAAGGTAACTGCGAGAGAGTTTGAGCCTTCCCCAAAAGACGTCAAGCAGGTCAGATGCAGTCAAAGTGGTTGCACTCAAGTGACCTCAGGTACTTCCGTACCGATCAGATGGGTGAAATGCGGCTATCTGGCCTTCTCATTTGTCCAATCTGCCTTTCAGAGCCCGGCCTTTAGTGGGTCGGACAGTCGGACAAGGTTAGTGCCGACTTCAAGCCACGCCTCATCGTCATCGGCCATCGCATCCGCCACGTAGGTTTGCCCCTGAAAGGGCTGAGACATGCCGTTACTTTGGTTTCGCCAAGATGTTTTCCAGCATTATGCTTATCTGTTTTACTTTTAATATTCACCAAGTTACAGGGCGATGCAAAACATAGACGTAGTCTAGAACTTTCTAATGGTTAAGCCATCTAGAATATGTCCATCTGATCCTGTCCAATGCTCGGAGCTGGATCGAGACCGCCTTGAGGCTCACCAGGTCCTCGAGATCTTCTAGGAAGTCTCTCTCTATCTCGCCGGGCAGCAGGCCATGAACCAGATTCCTGAGCACATGCACCTCGCATACCAGAAGTCCATGGTCCTTGTAAGACAGCAAATTGTTCTGCGTGGGGACCGCCTCACTAAGGATACGGTCAATGCTCCGTAGAACTCGGACACTTCTGACGCCTCGTTGGCTGCGTTGCATCCCTTTTCGACCGCCCGACACGGATTCTAAATACCTGAGGGCAGTTATGGTGACCAAAACCCCCGGTGTCAGGCCGATCATTCCAAAGACCAATTCCTGGCTCTTCAGCAGCGAGTCGATTCCGCTCATCGCGACCTCCAGGTCCACCT
This sequence comes from Coniochaeta prunicola, assembly GCA_007388105.1. Lineage (NCBI taxonomy): Eukaryota > Fungi > Ascomycota > Sordariomycetes > Coniochaetales > Coniochaetaceae > Coniochaeta > Coniochaeta prunicola. The sequence continues at coordinate 95,342 of SMOB01000157.1, read as the reverse complement.
TTGTCTTTTGCACTTGGATGAGCAGTGCTCGTACAAGATCGCCCCTGACGGCGCCAATGAATGGCTTCCTGAGATCTCGTTCATATGCTTTCAGCACCGGCGTCACGTCTCCTTCCTTGACCTTGCCCCTGATGTCTTCAATCTGGGCCTCAGTGAGGGATGATGCACCAACTGCAAGGTCCGGCTTGTCTTTGGCAAAATCAACCACCATCCGCTCAAGGCTGTCACGATCGGCCTTGAGGCTGTCTCGGCTCATGATGGCGATCTCGCTCTTCTCGTCGTGCCTGATAGTGCCGATGATCTTTCTCGTGGGCTCAATGACCCAGTTGAACCAGAAATCCTTGGCTGTGTTACCCATATCTTGCATCCAATTGATGATGTCCGCTCTTCTGTTTGCTAAGATACGTAAGATCGTAGACGAGGACAAGAACAGCACCAGTCCAGGCAGCCAGTACCGAACCAGCCTGGAAGGTCGTCCGTACTGTCGGACAAGCTTTTGGTTAACGGCGATGTGGCTTGGGAGCTGGACTTCAAGAAGATCAACGAGACGTCTGGCGAGCATAGAAGTGCGATCAGCGGGGTCCGCCTGGGCTGACAGCTCCGGATCGTCTTCAACTCCGGCAAAAACCTTCTCTTCAAAATCCGAGATACTGTGTGACAGCGTCGAGACGTCCCGAAGGACCATATCCATAAGGGCGACGCTTCGCTCCACCACTCCTTTCCATTCGTGATCGGCGCTGTCTGCAGCAAAATCGCTCTTGTTGCTGTCGTCATCTCCAACACCGAAGCTGAGTCCTTCGTCAAGTAGCAGTCCCATTCCGCTGGCAGTCATGGCTCTAAGTTTTCGCAGTTGTTTGAGGTTAGACCGAGCCTGGCGGCGACTTAAGGCAACTGGAGAGAAGACCTTATTTCGCACATTGACGAGAGAGCGCTCGTGGATGGTTCCACGCACTATGGAGTAGAACTGTTCCCAACGCTCGGTGAGAGAGGCACGTATGTCTTCTGTCTGGTTTGAACTAGCCTGGAACTGTTCAAATCGCTCGCGGCTGTCATGGTAGATGTCCTTTGTCCACGCCCACATGCGCACGGGCGACAGTTGCACCGTATACAGGCCACTGTAGGCGTACGAGCTGAGCACTTGGTCCCAGTACCACATGTCCTCGCTCAGCGGGACAATCTGGTCCAGAAAGGTGTTTAAGATGAGGCCATAGGTCTGAACCGTGGCTTTGCCCAAAACCAGCCACTCGAGCTCAGACTCATAGTGGCCATGGCTACCTTCAGTCGGGTGGTCAGACGAGACCTCGGAGAATCCGACTAGGTCTGTCTGTAGCAGAAGTTCTTTGACCTGCCAGGCCGGAAGGAGAGGTTGTGATGACGACGATGTGGTCGTTGATAGGGATCGGAAGATACGTAGCAGTTTCTTAGCACGAGGGGAAGAGAGCTCCTCGGCAGCAATCCGATAGTCATTTTCGTGGCCATGACCAGCTACCTCTTCGCCGTCGACCTGCTGACCACCAATCTCGGCAAGCAGGAAAGGCGTTGCTGAGATCCGGTCTATCTCGGCATCTAGCCGACTAACCTGACTATTAGGGGTAGAGATCCTTGTTAATCGAAGTTCTAACTAATGCATGACGTGGAAGGGCACTAACTCAGTAACAACGGACATGGCGATTTCCACAATTCACATGAGCGAGTAGCCTGTTAGGTTTATCCGTTTGGGGCGCAATGAGCCCGACATACGCAACCGAGGATGCGGCTGTGTCGTTGGGGAGAGTGGCGAGAGGAGGACGCAGATCAGACCATTCAGCGTAGACCGGGAAAAAAGTGCACCGAGAAATGGTGAGAAAGCAACAGTTGATCAGACCAAAAACATGTGGGTTTGTCTAGGAGGCGAGTGGGCTAGATCGCTTGGAGGTTGCAGCGGATACACAAGCCCCTGTTCCAGGGAACGGGTATGCCAGGCACAGGACAGCTAAAGGAAAGGGAAATACGACGCCGTGTCACACAGCGAGAAAACCAACAGCCTCAGCAACAAATCGTGGGGGTGGCCTGCAGAGAATATCGATGTCCGTCAACATGGGAATTCCAAGGTAGGTAAGGCTGTGTGCAGTACGTGTATTGAGCCTGTGGGTGCAGTGAGTTGGCCCGTGCTCCCGCTTTTTTGTTTTCTGGTCCGATGAGGTCATACCTAAGTAGCTTTAACTTCGAGCTCAGTTCTTCGGTCTGGACGTGACAGATGCAATAGCACAAGCCCAACCAATCAATAACCACCGGCAGCTGGAAGGGAGGGCAGTGGATCGTAAGGTGTGGTGCGTGCGTGCGGGAAGGCAGAATGCCGAGAGGTTGCACAACACGTGAGGACCTGCTTCACCGCTTCCACATTCGGAAACACGAATACGAAAGTGGCCTTTTGCGAATGCGCCAGGTACCGATGGCAATTCTTAGGTGTGGTGCAACGTAAAGTGGAGCCGGGACGCGGAATGAGAGTGTTGAGCATGGGCCGATTCTCCTTTCGAGACGCCGCATGTCGTGCCATTGGCCAGATTAAACTTGCCTTCAGGGTCCCGGTCCGCTGCTGCTTTTGCAACACAATAAAAACTTCCCCTATCGCTCCTCTATCTTGCCCCTACCTACTCTACACGTCCACCGCTACTCTCGTCAAGCCTTCAACTATCGTGAGCGCGACCTGGAGTTGTCTCTGTGAGCCAATTCCATTTGGACGGCCGTTTCTTCCCATTCTACTGTTTTTTTCCTGTCACAATCATTCGTCAAGCACAGCAATATGGCGTCCCATTTAATGTAAGTACAAGTCACGAATTACCGGTCAACCACATCTGCCGCCCCTACGCCGGATTACGTGGCGACTAACAAATTGCTTCATAGAAACTCGACCATCTCCGGTCTGAACTCGTCCTCCGTAACTCTCACCGACGTGTTCGAGGAGGTGTCCAAGTACAATGTCCAGCTTAACATCGTCGAGCGCCTCTGGGCGTCCTGGTACCTGTGGATGCAGAACGATGTACTGGCCACCGGCCTCATGAGCTTCATCATGCACGAGGTCGTCTACTTCGGCCGCTCAGCCCCCTTCATGATAATGGACTGCATTCCATTCTTCAAGAAGTGGAAGCTCCAGAATGTAAGTCGCAAACTCTTATCGCAGCAGACTCTTCCACACCCTCAACCTTTCTCCCTCTGAAACACTTCGGCTACCGAAATAATTCCGAGAATCTAACAAACCGCGTAGCAAAAAATTCCCACATGGAAGGAGCAATGGGATTGCGCCGCCCTCGTCCTCATCAGCCACTTCACCGTCGAACTCCCCCAGATTTGGCTCTTCCATCCGCTAGCGACCTACTTCGGCATGGACTTTGGTGTCCCCTTTCCTCCTGTGTGGAAGATGGCCATGCATATCGCCGTTTTCTTCGTCTGCGAGGACGCCTGGCACTACTGGTTCCACCGGGCCCTGCACTACGGTCCCCTCTACCGCTCGATCCACAAGCTGCACCACACCTACAGCGCACCCTTCGGCTTGGCCGCCGAGTACGCGTCCCCCATCGAGGCCATGCTTCTCGGTTTCGGCATCGTCGGCATCCCCATCGTCTGGGTCTCGCTGACGGGCGAGCTGCATCTCGTCACCATGTACTGCTGGATCATCCTCCGCCTGTTCCAGGCCATCGACGCCCACAGCGGGTACGACTTCCCCTGGAGCTTGAGGCACTTCCTGCCCTTCTGGGCTGGCGCCGACCACCACGATCTGCACCACGAGCGCTTCATCGGCAACTATGCGTCCAGCTTCCGCTGGTGGGATTACTGCCTTGACACCGAGGCCGGCGAGGAGGCGAGCAAGAAGCGGAGGGAGAAGAAGCTTGCCGAGATCCGGGCCAAGAAGGCCCAGTAGATAAAGGCAGGCCCTGGAAACTGGGGGCCGGCTGGTGATAGGCCGATCTCTTCGCTCACATATTGCGCAAGCGATGTTGGACGGGGCCGACGATGGGAGAGGCTTGTCGCGTTTCTCGCGGAGCGCTTGACTTGTGGGAGCTGGCGTTTAGCCGGCGTAACCACACGGGTCTTCTAACAGGCGCTAAACTGTGCATGGACGGCGTTGAGGTTTCTGATTCTAGATATTGTACATATTTGACGCTGTGTAGGCGGGTAGAGCGACGCACCGCATTAATTTAGATCCTATAATACTCTTAATGACACATGACCGCACCTCGTCTATCATCGCTTTGCACTGTATTTCCGTCAATGAACGATCAAATTGCATCATCTTACTTTGTCTCGTACGTACCTCTTTGGGACGCAACAGTCACCAGCCGACGATGCGACCCGGTCAGCCAATCCCTTGATCTCGCAGCTCGCATCAGCCTGCTCCTCGACCTCGCCAAAGTCCTTCGCCAGAGAGTCACACGCAGCCGCGAGCTCGACGTCCTTGGCTGACAGGCCCTTTGGGCGGTGCGTCGTCCATCGTATGAAGGTAGTGTTGAACACGTTCGACCATTCCGGGTGGTGGTTCTTGACCTTGCACTGAAGCGAGACGGCGGTCATGAAGTCCTGGTCAAGAGGTTAGTCATTTTGTAAGCTTTATAATCAAATAAGGAGGAAGTGAGGCCGGAGACCAAAAGCCAAGCTGCCTACCACTCGGTAGACACGGGGAGATATCTGAGGTGAAGAAAGAGAGAGTCCAGGAGCACACTGCGTTGTGTATATCCTCCAACTCGGCCCGAAAATCCAGCTGCCGTCGGATGGGAGAGAACAACGAACTCGAGAGCGTCTCGGCGGGCTGTTCGTTCCGTAGGCCTGAGATGTTCTGTTTTACCCGTCACATAATGTGCGAACCGGGCAAGACAGCATTGGCACGGCCAGACTCGGCAGCGTAGAGAGGCTACATAAACAAGGGATCTTGAAGTTCGGATTTGAATGTCGTCGCGCAGCCACGCCTGGATATTCTGCGACGACTTTTCTCCAAGAATCGTAGCATTGGATTCTTTAAGAACTTCGGCAGACCGGGTGGACAAAAAACGTCGGTGTCCAGTCGGGCTAAGGACGCAAGACACTCGGTGCAAAAGGAAAAGCTGCCACGATACAGACTGGTTTTCCACCAGCAGCAGGCACAGAACAGCAAACAAAGGACAGCAAGCTTACCCAAGTCTTCGCAAAAGTCTTGAACCTAAACGTCCGCTCGATCGCCTGGCCACCGTTTGCCAGCGCCCACCTCCCGCCGTTTGTCGCCAGCAGCGGGTCGAGTCTAGACCTGAGGGTGTCAGCGTCCTCGGCGCCCGCCGAGAAGCTGGGTTCCATCGCTGGCTTTGCGGCGTAATATCGTATATTCGGCCGCGCGCTGCCGATCGCTAGCATATGCTTAAGTGCGTTAGGCGCACCGTAGTTAGGTAGCCGTATCCGGGGAGGCATGCCTGGGGCACGTTGGGGGTACGTTTGCTTGATAAGCAGATGGATGGGTGAGATGAGATGCCGACAAAGAGATGGATGTTGAGGCTCGGAGGTTATTGCGATACTCGTGCTTCCCATGGGAATCCGACGCTAAGATACGTACCCCACTAACAGCCGTCAAACCTCCAGACGTGCTTGCGGCGACTACATTCACATCGGCGATTACTCTGCGGAATCCCGACAGCTCGTTACGGTTATACGCATTGACGTTCAGTACTACGCAGTAACTACCAGCTATGGAGAATCCCCGCGCTTTCGATTCCTCAATCAAAGTGAAACTAAGGACCTATCGACTCTTGCATCCGCACGGCGGCAGCTAGCCCAGCCCAGGCAGCTCGTAAACGCTCCAGCGCGTGCGACCTTGCCCCTGGAAGTTGGAGAGCAAGCCAGATTAAGTAGGGACTTGCACATTCTGAGGCAGCTTGGTCGATAAGACAAAAGTTGACCGGGGTGCCCCTTTGTCTGCTCGGCATCAACCTCGCAAAGTTTCGTAGGAGGGCGGATTTGGAATCATAAGCTAAGCATACATAATCATGTTCAGTTATTGAGCTATGCGAGCTGTGTGACCCGCCGGACTATGGCTAGGGCCAGGTATAGCTGAGTGTCACGGGAGGAAACCGCTTCGGAAGTGGTGCCGTGTAGTGAATCGTGATGTGGCGTACCAAGTTCCCGGCAGTTCCTCACTTGTCTCGCTGGTCTAAGTCCTCGATAGCCTCGAGGGGCTGTGTCAGCGCCCATAACCTGCTTGTGTTTCCATCACGAAGCCCATCCAGGGTTGTTGGAAGGGAGGCGTCGCCTACGTGACTGATTGGCTCTGTAGGCCTGCAGCTACTTGAGAATATGTTGGCCAAGACTGCGCGATAAATGGTGAGGAGGTTCTTCGATGTCGATTATGTCCGTCACCCCCGACTGAGTACCAGAAGTAGGAAGGATCGCATGTACCGTCACATCACTAACTCAACTTCTTCCCTGCAGTGACTAATGTCAAGCCAGTAACGACATTTCTCGCGGCCCGACAAGTCGCGGAGAAGGTCGGCAACGCCACAGCAAAGCCATAAGGACAGCTCAACTTGATTTAGCCTCAGCGCGGCAAGGAGAAATGTGTGACATGCACTGGTTAACGAGAGACATCGTCTAATTGACGATACGAGCCGTCTGCTACCTCGGGTGGTTGTGATACTGCAGTAGCGGTAAGCACTGTATCGTCTTCCGGTGAACTAGGGAGTCGTTCTCGATCTGGAGCTCTGACGCGCAGGTTGAGTAAACATCATCGAGCCGAGGGAGACAATGCCTGGTTACAAGCAAAATGCTTTCAACCATGTGTGGCCAACAGCAGAGCACCTTCAGCAAGACCTGGTCTAGCATTATCACCGTGCTGTCCTCGTCACAGGCAGTTTATTCAGGCAGCTAACTATTCGCGACTGGTTGTGAGGACGAGGAAGCTGTAGCCGTCCCACATAGAAGCCGGGGTTGCGTTGGTTTTAGTTATGAGCTTTCCAGCAACGTACGTTACTGCTGATGTGGAATCCGTCAACGTTTCGAAGCCGGGCATACCTCCTGACGCAAGAGAAGCTTTGGACATACACTCTACCGCTGCATGACGACAGCGTACGCGTCTACGTCCACGTGAGTAATCATAACTCCAGTCGACGGAGTGATGAGAAACTCGGAGACAGTGTAAATTCGCCTGGCACGAGACTTCTCTCCCACCAGGCTGGTAAATATTGTCGATGCGCACCAAGCTCTGAACGCCCCGCTCGGCCCCGGGCCATGGCCGAATAATCTGTCAGCACTCGTATCCAGCCTCCGGCCATTACAGTTCAGGACCAGCAGGGACCCTTTCTGGAACCAGATAGTAGCTCTTAGGTGTCTGCCTCTCGAGGCACTTCTCCAATACGTAGTGAGTGCTGGCGCAACGAGAACTCGCTCGTGTCCCTTAACCATGGTCAAGGAGACGGACCCATGCGAAGATGCACGAATGGTTGCAAGAAGAATCATTCCGGGACATCAACACGAGTGTCACTGACCTGTCATTGAAGGAGAGCTATGCGGTAGATTCTGCAACCTGTGACCTGGTTCGTAGCCTTCCGTTAGGGATTGGGCATGACTAAGACCAGCTATGGGGGTGCATAGATATAACACGCCTCACTGTGACAGGGTCTCTCGTTCGTCGGAAGGTGCGACTATGGCTCCTGAGGCGGTGAAATCGTACTGGACGAGAAATACGAAACATCCCCTCGACTCAGGCAGCGAATCAGTCAGCACCTATTGTGCACCTCCGCGAAGAGAAAGAGACGCAGACGAGAAAACGATACGACGGGTTGGAAAACCCACATGTCCTCAGGGTATCAAGAGCTGGAAGGCCGTCTCCTTGTACCTTAGTCCACAGGCCGACGGCCGTCAGGTAGTTGACAGGTCCATGTTGAGCGTAAATCACCATTTGGGATGCCCTTGAGGACGTCCTTGGTGACAAGATGAGAAGGGTTTGTGATCGTCGTCAAGTCCGAGCTGCATTTCTCCTCGGAACAGCATTTATGCCAGAGTCAAAAGAAGCTCTCAGAGTTCACACTGGTCCATCGTTTGGTTTCCATTGGGTCAGGATAAATGAGCATAAGCAAAGGCAGATGGAAGCCATCTATCCTTCCTCTACCGAAGGCATCTCGCGGCAAGGCTAGCTCAGAACCTCGTAAAGGGCCGTAAGCCTGGATATGCGAAACTCAAGTATTGCCATATACGGCACCACCTTGTTCAGGTCTAATCCCGACATATGGTGCTTTATGATCCCCGGCTTTGTGCCAAGCATGCGAGCTCACAGTGGCACCATGTACTGCGACAAGGGCCTTGTACTGCAGTACTATGCGCCTGTCAGCAAGCGGGCTATGACATGAAATCCCGGCCGTAAATGGGTGGGAATAACTGCACTTCCGGGAAAAGGATCGAGCCCGTAGCGAGTCACAACACAGGGCGTAACGAGTCTTCCAAGTGGGCAGTGATTCGCGTAGCCAAGCATTCAGGGCGTCTTTGGCTCTAATATCTCGATACATATATATCAATGAAGTGTCCGTCCGCACTGCGTCCCACAGCAATGTCGCAGCCCTCAGTGCCCGCGGCCTGCATTCCAGAGTCGAGGTATTATGATCCAGAGCGACATAACGGATGCCAACGTGGCTGACTGACTGTGTCTGGGGAGGCCTGAGAGCGTATGCGGTGACAGAAGTAGTCACAGCGCCACCCATTCACACAACGCTGATGACATTCCTGAACATAAGGATTGGGCACGTGACGGGATGCGTTGGCCGCGGCCGCGCAGGGCTGGGCCGAAAGTAATGCATTGGTCGTCCCCCGTTATCTTCTCAAAACGTCGAGAAGGTGAGGCTGTACGTAGCATGGAGTCCTAACCTTCGCCTTCCTCACAAGCACGTACCCCTATCGCTATTCGATCGAGGAACATCTCGCCAATGATGGCAAAGATGATGGAGTGCGGCCGGCAAAGCGGCAGGCATTCAATAACGCGAGGCGGGAGAAGGTACCATGAACATGTAGTGCGGAGTTCGTTCAATCTCTAAATCCGAACGCGAGCGGGTCACAACCCCGCCCACGGCTCGCCCGGGGGGTCACTGAATGCTGACAAAGCAAAATCGCGCGTGTGACAAAGAGGGTTAGTACCCACCGGAATGCTAGAGGAGATTACGTACTCGAACTTTTCAGAGCAGGAACGTTGCGGATAACAGGCAGGAGTGAAACCGCAAAGCCGGAATAGGAAGTAAGTTAGGTAGGTACCTTCTCTTTTTTTTAATCTGCCGTATGGTTTATATCTGTTATGTCATCCATCGCTTTTTAACCTCCAACAAACCAGCGCAAGCTTGACACACACCCAACCCCAGCCACAGTGATTTTCCATTCTTCTGTGTTTGGTGCTACGTATACAGTAGTGCACGTGTAGCTGCGTAGAAGGCTGGCGTGGTGGTATTGCAGCTTCTCGAAGAACCTGAAGCAGCAAGGGAGGCAGCTGCTCTTCTCTGTCATATGACCTTGGGCCGTCCTCCGCACGTTCTAAGTTCTGACATTCCCCCCCGACACCTCAACAAGATTACTACTCCTCTCGATTACTACTCGCGCTACCAACCAAATCTACCACAACCACATAATCAGCAGGACGAACGAGCCTCTTCTCATGCTGACTCAGAACCGAATAATGCAAAGCGTCAACGGTTTTAACGAGGCAGACAAGACCATGGGTGAGTTACCACTCCACTTTCTTCACATCGACCGTTCTCCTCTTATGGCCTAAAATTGTTTACCCGGCTTGCGGCTGCATCGCCGGCCAGCCTTTGCTTTGGTCATTACACGTACTTGCACACAGTACCGGATGCTGTTTTACCAGTAACTATCGTGTCAAGTGACACTCTTGCTGGTCAATCACTGCTATACGTTCTCTTCCACCTTTCTGCGTGCATCTTCGGGCTTTCTCGAGTGCAGAATTGGGCTCTGGCAGGCAAAGACAAGAATGATGGGAGCATGGCAAACACCGCGGCGTTAGTCACAGCAAACCGCCAATTTTGTCACTGTCCGTAAAGGTTCCAGTGAGCCATATGTTGGGCAGATCTTGCCAGCCCGTTCCAATTGTCGCACAAAGTTGCACTACACTCTGCATTCCCACCCAAACGCCAGACGTGCTGCCAGAGATAACCGGTACAGACTGGCAGGACATGGCCACACGCAAACATGCACAACTCAATCACAGACCCCTCAGAAGGACATACCGGTAACCCCCCTGCTGCGTACCTGAGGTGGTAGCCAATACCTCCAACCCCCCATTTGGCAGCACCTCTCCCCTCCACCGTTGTACTATCCGAGGCCCGCGATCCCACCGATCCGCTCTCTCCTTACCTAATTTTCCGTCTTGCAGACGGATCTCAGGCCTAAGGAACGGACGTCTTACAGCCGGATTTCGTAAGTGCGTTTAACGGCATTGTCCTTCCCGTTCCAGTGTCTCAACATATGTAATCAGCCACTCGCGCTCTTCATGTCTTTCTTTTCTGTTGTTGATATTTCTACACCTGTGCTACTTCACCGAGGCGCATCCTTTTCTGACCATCCCCTCTGCCCTCTTTGGCCAACCACGTTACATAAGGACCTTCGGCCTGCACTCCGTGCTGTGTACACCCTCTAGTTGAGGAGTTTACCAGCTTTGAGTGCTCTGCGCCCTTGACGGACTGCCGGGCGCATTACGCCACTTGGCCAGAGACGTCTGTCGCTTACACTGTGCTGCACTGTATGAAACCCCATGTCCTGTTACCCTTATCCTACTGTGGTAATTCTGGTCGCATTTGAGGCAGGCAAGCTAGAGGTACCCTGGCTCTCGGGAGCATGAAGCTGCTGCGCCGACCTTTTAAACCTGCTCTCTTGCTGCTTCTTGTTGCGCCTTTGAAGAACCATGCCCTCCTCTTCGTGCCTATTTCTTGTCTGCGCCTTGTCGCGTATCGACACTGTCTCATGAACCATGCGACAGTCGCATTGCTTCTCTAATCTACCGATACGCTCTAACACATTGGGCGCGTATAGATCCCGCTTTGAAGGATCGACTTCCCCAGCCTTCAGACCACGGCAACCATATTAGTCATCAACAGTATCCCGACCCGAGCCTTGCAGCGCAACAGTTCGCGCATTCCACGGCGACAAGCAACGGCGTGTCTAGCCGGCCCGGCGCGCAAGTCTTGCCTGCACCACCACATGGATATAGTGGGAACCAGGTTGGAGAGCAAGACGCCCACATCCATCCCGAGCTACGATCGCTTCGCGAGTCCAATTCGAGTCAAGGTCACGGCAGTGCGGGCACCGGAAACATGATGCAAGCCGGCGTTCCTCCTCACAGTGAAGGCGGAGGAGTCATGGGTGGTCCGCCGCATCCGTCGTCCTCGTTATCACCCAGCATGGAATCTGCGGATATGGGAGACGTGGTTATGGCAGACGGCCGAAAAGCCAAGCGGGAGCTTTCTCAATCAAAACGAGCCGCGCAAAACAGAGCCGCACAGGTTAGTCAGATCCCGCTTTTGCTTTCGTCCAATTCTCTCTTGACCGGGTATATCGGTTATCGCGGGTGTGCCGAAGTTCTCGCCGTTTATACCTGTTGGTTGTGGCTTTTTACCATGTCGCGTTGCACTTGGGTCAAACCTATGCAATCAGCGATGCGCCAGTCGCAAATATCTCGGTATATCTTGGGTATGGTGGCGAAGGCTCGGGGCGCAACCTTCGGAATTGGCCCGCCACCACCCTCGGCGTTTCTTCCTTATCTGCCCTTGGCGTGTATCACTATCGTTATAAGCCAGCCATGTCTTACGTAACTAACCAACCTGCTTGGCCCACAGAGAGCGTTCCGCCAACGGAAAGAGCTGTACATAAAAAAGCTCGAGCAAGAGGTCCGGGATTACCAGGAAATGGAAGGCAACTTCAAGGCGATGCAGACGGAGAACTACGCCCTCAGGCAATACGTCATCAACCTCCAATCACGGCTGCTGGATGCGCACGGCGAGTACCCCCAGCCGCCACCGGGCCTCAGTCTTGCGCCTCACCACGCTCACGGCGACCCACAACCGGGTGCATCGAGTAATGCCGAACCCGCACAGGCGGCTCCACAGGCTCCAGGCGCCGGTACTTCGCTGGAGGTCGTAGCGCAGGCAGTGGCCGGCCTAGCCAGAGGCGATTCGCAGGCAGGTCTACCGAGCCACCCGCCCCGGGGTGCGAAAGCGGATCCTGGTGCCAATGACGACGACACTAGAGCAGACGAGGAGATTGGTCGGCAGCTACAGGCAGACGGGAGCCTTCCCTCGGCCCCCATGTAGGCAGTGACAGTCTTGGTTGTGCGCGCGCGACCGCCTTTGTATTGCCGAAGTTGGACATTGCGCATCTGCGGTCGAGCCACTCTAGCCTCAGGTCTCAATTCCGCTTCGGATCAGGGATGCCACAAAATAGATCGAGTATGACCCCATGAGGACAGCAAGGAGGGTGAGCCATCGAAGGGTAACTCGGGCCCGGAAATGGAGGTTGACTCATATGCGGAAGGACAACGATGATTGTTCTGGGACTGATTCATGGGACGGATACATGAACGGAGCTGGACATTAGTACATCCGAGCTTGAAGCCGTATGTGAGGTGTCGTCAACACTACGAGGAACGAAAGTGTAGCTTCTGCTTTTTTTTTCTTCTTTTGGCTTGTCTGGAATACGGCGTTGCTAGGCGCTTTCACTCAACCCTTTTTCCCGTTCACATCAGCATCCATTGTGTATGTTAGACCGCGTTGACGGTGGCTTGGTGGTGTGGAAGTTGCGGCCTCGGCCGTTACCCCTTCGCTTCTGCCCTCCCCCCCCCGGCCCCCCCGGAGTATGATGCGGTGACATGTTCCTACTATGAGTCGAGGCAGCATTATGTGTTCTCGGCAATCAAAGACTCATTACTGTGTATAGCTGATAGAGTCATAGAGCTTCTATCCTCGCACTCTGCCGAGTATACATGCTCCTGTTCGCCAAAAGAGACCGTATTCCTGGTTTCTGGTGATGCCCACGAGCCTGTGATATAATCTGGCAAGTAGGACACGATTTACAGCAATGAGACTCCAGGATGAGCACACTGTATTGCTAACCGTCAGTCTTGTCTCCAACCAGAGACGCTGTTACCGACTAGTGAAAAGGTAGGTATACCCGTGAACTCCGATAGTAAACATAATCCAAACCTGCGTCGACCTCAAAAGGAAACCCACCCGTTATCCTTCCAATCACTTTTGTTATCATACAGCCGGCAGTCGAAGCTAGCCCTTGCGTGCCTCCTTCAGTGGACCGATGATAAAAGAACCTTCACTCTTCGTCCTCACGCTGTGTATTTTACACGCTTCAACGCCCTCAGCTTGCGTCCGCCTCGTTGCTCGGGACTCCGCGGGAAAGTTTTCAGTTCCTGTTCCTCCGGGGTCTGTTCCACAGGTTGCACTCTCCGATACCTTCCCGAACATGTCTCCAACACATTCCAGTCCCACTCAATCTGTTCTTGATCGAGCCTGTCCTGCTTAGCCTTCTCCTCCGCAAGCCTCCTCTGCTCGAGAGCCGCTTTGACCAACCTCTCTTCTTCCATCACCCATCTACGGTGTCTCTCCTCATCGATCACATCCATATCGTCCTTCCCCATCTAAGAGAAGGCATTTCCCAAATCATGTTCCTAGATAGCCACATTAGTAAAAACAACGTGCCACCTCACCAAGCGGTGGGAAAGAAAAGGTAGAGTGAGAAAACGCACCTTGAAGTACTCAGGCCCCTTCTCGAGGTACTCCTCCCTAGTGACCATAGCCCTCTTCCACTCCTCCCCGCCCGCCCACCTCGCCGCGCCCCTCCACGCGTCGAGCGTCGCGTCCTGCGCCCGCCTCAGCACGAGCGGGCTCCCCGCCGGCAGCAGGCTGACCAACCCCGTCCGCAGCCTCTCGTCAAAGTTGCGGAACAGCGTGTTGCCCCCCGTGAGGAACACGTCCTTCAGGAACGCTTCGCGGTCCACGCCCGGCAGGCCCACCAGCCGCTGGTTGAGTATGTCGCCCGCGATCTCCACCAGCCCCGCCTGGTCGACGCCCGCGATGTGCGGCTGGAAGACCACCTCGGGCACGCGGATGCGCTCGACGTTGAGGTGGATGCGGTGCGTCTCGGCCGCCGACCCGGCGTCGAACGGCCGCGGGCCGTGGTGGAACGCGTGCAGCAGCGACTTGGTCCAGTCGCGCTGAGCCTCGAGCGTGTTCTCGTACGTGAAGTCCTTGTCGTACTGCAGCAGGTCCTGCTCCAGCGCCCGCACCGACGCCTCGAGGTCCTCCTCGCCCTCCTCCTCGTCGTCGCTGTCGCCCTTGTTGGCGCCCATGGCCACGCTGCGGTACACGCCCCAATCCGCGTCGTCCGCGCCGAAGTCGTCGTCGTCGCCCCCCCTCCTCCGCTTCCGGCTGCCGGCAGCCCCGCCCGCGCCCGTGGGCGTGTCTGAGGCGAGGTTCGCGAGGTTCTTCATCCGCATCTGGCTCGCCAGCGACTTGCGGTTGCCCAGGTCGGCCTTTAGCCTGTCGCGGTCTTTGATCTGGGCCAGCTTCGCCTGGCGCGCCTGGCGCTTGTCTTCCAGCCAGCCCTCCAGGTCGTTGGTGCGGCGCTCCTCGTCCAGCCGCTCTTCCTCCGCTATCCTGGCCTTCTCGGCCTCTTTCTCCGCCTTGGCGCGCTGCCGGGCTTCGAGGCCCGACTTGAGCAGCCGCTGGTGGCGCTTCTGCTTCAGTCCGGCGTCGTCGAGCTGGTCGTCTGGTACCTCGAGGAGGCTGAAATCCGGGGGTGCCTCCTGCTCCTCTTCCTGTTCGCCGCCCAGGTCCTTGGTGCGGGCTTTTCGGATCGACTTCTCCAGCTCCTTGATCATCTTCTCGAGCTGTGCTTCGTCTTTGACCTCTGCGTCGTCCAGGATCCTCTTCGTCTCCTTCTTGTTCTGGTCGGTGATCCGCCGCCGCACGTCGACGTAGTACTCCAGCTCTTGCTCTTTCTTCATGAGCCTCTCCAACCTCATCTTGGCAGCTTGCTCTTGCAATCTCCTCCCGCTCTCCTTCTTCCGCTCAGCTATGCGCGCCAATTCCTCCTCCGTCTTTTGCACGATGACCTCTTCCGTGTAGGGGTACTGGATTATCCGCTCGCGGTCCTCGAGGCCCGTCCACTCGAGATAGGTCGCAATTTCGGCATCGTAGTCTTTCGAGACGTAGCAGAACTCGCGCACCATCCACTCCGCTTGCGACGAGGTGAGTTTGCCCTGGAACCCGGGGTATTTGAGGCGGATCAGCTTGAGGAGGTACTCGGACGCGTGCCAGCCGCCCCAGTTCAGGCGGATGGCCTGAGCTAGCATCGGCTTGGAGTTGTGGACAGGTATGACGTGTGTAGCGCTGTAGGAGGAGGAGACGACCAGGCCGGTCTTTCCGCCGTTGTAGTTGTAAGAGAAGAGCGAGTCGATGCCGTATGTCAGGCCGGGGGCACCGTAAGCTTCGAATATTATCTCGGTCATCATTTTCTTCGAGTATGGCAGATTGGCGACCGCCTCCGTCATGACGATGGGCATGTCAACCGCGCCGTTGGCGTCGTTGAGTCCTAGCTTCATGAATGTATGGTCGAGGACATGCTCCATCACGTCCCAGTTGCTGACGATGCCGGTGCCTGCTTCAAAGGCGTTGCGTATGTGGCTCTTGGCTGTCGTGTCTGCGTAGCAGTCGTTGCCGGCAAAGGAGAAGGTCCTGCCGAGCTTGCGGTCGCGGTACTTGGCCATTATGGGAGGTATCTGGAGTCGGGGCGCTGATTCGAAGGACCAGCCGGCGCGGACCATGGAAGAGCCTGTGCAACGCATGAGATGTGAGTATGGGAGTCAGTCCGTGGAAGCGGCGGTAGGGTCCTACCATTGTCGATCACGATCGCGGTTGTCCCTTCTGGTCGAGCCAGTGCTTTCTCTCGTCCATCTACCTGTGGGGGCATGTATCTCTCGAACTTGACTTCCTGCACTGGATATACGGTAGGTGGAGGGAGCATAGCCAGCGCTTCCCTCCGGGTGAGCACCGGAGGATCGATCGCGGAGGGCGCCATGGTTGAGATTGAGGACTGGTGGTTGAATGCTAGGTTATGAAGATGTTTGGTCCACCATTGCAGTTTGTGTTTGCTGGTATATGAGTCCTTCTAATGGATGATCTGTTCTTCCTGCTGGCTTTGGTTGTGTTTTCGTAGAATACAAGGAGGATTGAACGTTAAAAGTTAATCTGCCGTTTGGAAGGCTATAGGCGTTCACAAGGCTGGAAGCCATCATAAGTGGGGCATGCGCGATCTGCAGGGATCCCAATTAGGTAGTACGCCATCTCGGCCACATCTGTACGGGAGTCTAGGTAGGTACTCTGTGAGCACCACTACTACTTCTACGCCAGACACTTATATAACAGAGCCGTAGAAATTGGAGTCACGCGCCAGGGTCAGTTTTGTGTGGCAAGTAACATGTCATGTCTCTCCATAACAATGGTTTATATGTCCGTTCTGAGTTCAACGGAGGGTATCGTAATGCTCATAACACATGGTGAAATCCATTCCAATTTGACAGCTCGATGTCTCTATCGTACCCCCCTAGTCGCTATGATGGCTCCTTCAGGTTATCCGTAGCTAGGACCGTTCAGTCAGTGAGTCACAACGAGAAGTGGTGCGTCCCTGGAGGGGGAATACCTTCAAGATTAAAGAGCACATTGGACTGGTAGTTCTTGAACATCTGAGCGACTAACTCAATGTTCATATTCTGGATGTTTATGTCTTGCATGGTCTTGTTCATGACCATGACGGCTTCATTCAGTTTCTCCTGGCACAGAGTTAACACTGCCGCTGAAAGAGGCCACTGAGAATCCGGAAGCGAGATGACATACAACATTCGTGATGATCCGAGAGAGCAGCAAATTCTGCTGATGCTCATGAGGACTCTCCTGCTCGTAAGGTCAGTATGATCATTTCTAGCTTCAGTAGAAAAGTATAGACGAACCATCTTGGCTATCCCTCGTACCTGTGTCTTGGTGGTTGTAATGTCCTTCAAGTCAACAAGTACCTTAGATAGTGGGGCTGCGATGTCGCGTCGTAGAGAGACGCTGTTATCCAGCGCGCTTCTGCGTAAAGAGGCGGTAAAGAGTGGCAGAATCCTAGAGCTTCCCGAACATGAGCGACTGTTCCAAATATAATTGTTTCGTCAACCTCACCTGGACCGCAACCGAGCAGTTTAGCACACACAACGCCGCAAGCATTTCACCAATCGGACCAGTGCCAAAAACATGTCTAACCAAACACCCGAACAACAGGCCGCTGCCGCCGCACACCAAGCTCTGATTGAGCAGCTTGACATGCATTCCATCCACAAGTCCTTTCGCAACCCGTCCTGGCGCCCGAACCAACGCCGCAACAAGAACATCAAGACCATCTTAGGCGACGCTAGCCGGAAAGAAGCGTCGTCGTCAATAGTTGCGACACCACAACCACAAGACAACAGCGGCGCTGCCACTCCGGCTGCCCAGGGCGACAATGATGACGGACTCTCGACTTCCGGCACATCCACACCCGCCGTGTCGTCAGCCGCCAACGGCACTACAAACGGAGCAAACAACAGCCTGCAGCCGAACTTGGCACAGGCATCCAGGAGTCTGTCCAAGCTGGTGTTAGAGAAGAGTCTGAACGGGCGAGCGACCACGACCGCCGGCGGCGGACCGACCGTGGCTGGCGCCGGGTCGTCGGCACCTAGCGCTACATACACCAATATCGAGAGTGCGCCGAGCTTGGCCCACGCGAGGAGGTACTGCGACGTCACCGGGTTGCCTGCTCCGTACCTGGATCCAAAGACAAGGATGAGATACCATAACCGCGAGGTCTTTGCCATGATACGGAGTCTGCCGCAGGGAGTTGCTGAGCAGTTCCTAGAGGCCAGAGGGGCGCATACGGTTCTGAAGTGATACTTCCAACTGCTATTTCTATTGGGGGGTATTGCCCGAACTTCATGGTTACTAGTGTTTGCTGGATTCTTTACTTGGAAAATTGGGCTGGGCTGTATGGCGTTTTCTGGGGTTGAGTCTGGACGGACATCTAAGGAGTACGACGCAATGGAGTTTTGGAGTTTGAGCTTGAAAGGCATTCAGTGGCAGCATATCGCTGTCATCCACAATCTCAAAGTACAATGTCACTGGTACTGTAATATGTTCGGCCAGCAAAGTCAAGTCTCGACTATGCACCCAGCTCCTTTCGGTGCTGGGATGTTAGTTGACACTCCGGCTTAATCGTGATCGAATTGCTCTCTGCCAGAGCGACAGATCACTAAGTACGTATGGGGGAACGAACTCAGATACCATAGCATATAGCTACGGCCGTCGTGGCATGCCGAAATGAGGAAAAAAGCACCTTCTACAAACCTGTGAACGCGAGACCAAGTGACTGTCCTCATAGTGGGCATCGGCTTGTTTGCTTGAGTCCCAAGAGCTGCTAGTCTTGCGTGATAGTTGTCGATGTCATTCACAGACATATACATTCAACTAAAGGACATGGACATCTGAGCTGCAAGCATAGCTCTCAGCTCCTGCTCTCCGAAGGATTTTTGTTGGTGTCGAGAAAATGCTCGCCGGTGAACCGTATTGGTTGTCAGGAAAGGGTGGTGGAGTTGTGGGTTAAAGAGAAAAAGCACCGCACAGACCAAGGGGCGCCGCGACAGCTGTCATCCCTGTCAGAGTCGCGTCTCATTCAGCGACGGAACTTTTTGAATCAAACCACATCTCCATAAAGATCTGTACCGCTTGGACAGCTCTACCACACCTATATTCGATAACCACAAAGCCCCTACTGGACATTGGAGTACTGTCGGCATCTCTAGCTTGCCCGGCCCTCACAATAAAGCAACCTCAAGATGCCTACAATGTGGTTATCAGACTCCCAAAGTACGAGCCCCCCTATCTGGCACCTTTGCGCCAACCAGCTTGCTAACCATGTCTCCAGAAATTGGAGTCGCCTTCTGCTCTGGCGGTAGGTATGCACTCTCTGGCTCCGGCCTAGACAGTACTGCGACCACATCACTGACTTCGAGGCGTCGACAACAGGAGGCTTCTTCCTAATAGGCGGCGTGCTACTATTCTTTGACCGTGCAATGCTAGCAATGGGAAATGTAACTCGCTACGCCCTATCTTCCATTCTTTCCTCTACCGTTTCCCTCTTTAATCCCTAGCTAATCATATCCGTCGTTCCCGGTTAAAGATCTTATTCCTCATCGGCCTGACCATCATAATCGGCCCGGCAAAGACGCTCCTCTTCTTCGCCCGCAAGAACAAGGCCAAGGGCACCGCGGCCTTCTTCGCCGGCCTAGCGCTCATCCTGCTCCGGTGGCCGCTGATAGGCTTCCTGGTTGAGCTGTACGGCATCTTCATCCTATTTGGCGACTTCCTAGGCACCATCGCCGGGTTCGCGCGCAACGTTCCCATCGTGGGCCCATATATCGGCATGGCGGTCGATCGGTCCGGGTTGGGGCGCCGGAATGCCGAGCTGCCTGTATGAGAGACGAGACGGTGGCCATATGGTGGACACAGAAGTGTTTCTGATATTGGCGGGCCTCCATTGTGCGGCAAGCTTGAAGTGCCGAGCCGAGAGATGGAGGGTATCGATGCTACAACCTTATAGACGTGCCATTTTCGGGGTAATGGCGTTAAGGCAACTAATATACCCCGTGTTCAACATGACGGCGAAATGGTAGGCTGTCTTGCCGTGAGGCTGTAAGACTACGGGAAGAATTTTAATAGATAGGGGGCACTCGAAGTTATGGGCCCTCCTCTGAAAGATAATGAAGTCTGATTCACCAAAGTCTAAGTCCAATCAAATTATGGCAAACCTTCACGCGATTTCTTATGCTTGTGTCCTCATTTAGGAGAATTTGCCGTCCGCTATATTGACAAGGGAAACGGTCGGTCCAGTGAGACATCGAAGCGAATCTTCTTAGCCGATTTCTGCTCCTGACGAGCATGACTTCCCCTTCAGGTCTCGCACCTTTGTATAGGCTACGCCCCATCCGTTTTCACACATCATAGGAGTAAACCAAACGCTCGCCGTGCCCCGGGTATCGTCTTCCTTAGTACCCAACTCCAATCAGGTAGTCCGCAAGGGCCTCGACAGTCTGTGTTGCGTTGCCGGCCTGCTGGGCTTCGCCGTGGTGACCAACGAGGATGGCCTGTTTCGTCTTAGCGACGCAGAGACCGTTTCGTCCCTACTACTGTCAGCTACCCATGCCACATATATCACCCGTCTACCGCCTTATCTGCATATGTTCCCCCGTCTTGGCAACATACCTGTCGGGCGTATAGACTCCGGCCTTCGACCTTGGTCAGGACATATCGCACGCCGCCAACGTGGACGCCCTCGGCGTAGGCCTTGTCCACGGCGCCTCCGGCGTTGTCGAGGATGTCGGCGATGAGCTTCATCTCATCGGGCTTGAGTGTGAAGCCCGCCGATGCTGACCAGACGCTATCGCCGGCTGCAGAGATGATGGCTGCCTTGTCGAGGTGGCCGGACCCCACGAGACTGTTTGAAAGAGCATGTCAGCTTTCTTTACTGATGCCGGAGCGGTTTCCCAATTGTTATCGCGTTGGGTGATCTACCTCGAATCGACATAAGCTGTACAACTCGCATGTTAGTTTGGATAACGAGGAGAAGGTGGGGTGGAAGCTGAAGGAAGCTCTGTGACAACGCACCTTGCCAGGACATCTTGGCAGAGAGAGTGTGTGTGTGTGTATGGAAAGGAGCCCCGAGAATTAGGTCAATAGTGAGAAGGCTGAGACGGTGCGTAATTGCAGAAGCAAGAATTCGGCTTTGTTTGTCAGGTGGTAGGATGAGAGGTTCGGTAAAAGTGTCTAGGATAGGAGCTTGTGTTTGGCGGGGTGAAAGTTGTACTCAGTATGGCGTTGAACCCCGCTAATCACACAACGGCTTGCACGGGAAGTGCCTTCCTATGGTGAGAAAAGGACCCCACTTTTCCCCTCTGCCGTGAGAATGGAGTTCCGCCGGCCAAAATGCGTCATCACAAACGGCTTCTCACAAAAGCGACATATCCTATCTGGGTTTGCTCCATGCCTCAACTCCAGTGAAGGATTGCCAGATCTCCCTGGCTGCCTCGCTCTGGAGAATAACTGCTATCCTCTATAGGGGGCACCTTTCAACGGATCAACACGCCGCAGCAATGCCTGTGATCCCTCATCTGCGCCCCTCATTCCAACCGAAGGATTGAAAGGACACTGATAGACAGACAATGTGCCTCAAGCAACCAGCGATAACAAGCAAGGCCACGGCATGAACAGAGCCTGCAATAATACCTGCAGCTCCAATCCACCTTGTCCGGCGACCAGTAGCATGCTGCACTTATGATGGCCTGGCCACACCAAGGGACAGTCGAGGGAAATCTCTGGCGACCAACGGAGGACAGTCCTTGAAGCAGATCCAGATTCATCTTTGGCGATCATCAGGCGGATAAAGGTTTCGGAAGCCTTTCGAAGGCCGTGCCGCCTACTAGACAAACCTTGGATTCTGAGAGCTGTTCATGAAAACATGCTCAGTCGTTCTAGCTAACCCTTGGATATCAAAACTTGGAATGTGTCTGGGGAAAAGCTGATCCTCAGACTTTATATTATCAAATCTTCCATCATCCGAGACGACATTCGACCTGTGACTTCTGCAGTGTAATTGGCCAATCAAGGGACACTGAGATGGGATACCCAAGATTTGCAATCGTGAGACGTTGTCGATATGGCCTATGCCCCCCTGGAAGATTTGAAACAAGGCTTGGCATCGACAGGGGTCGTCTTTGCAACCTTCCCTCCACCGTTCAGTCCTGTAGCGACATTGTTCTCATCATGAGGCCATTACTCCGGGCAAACGAATGTCGTCGGCAGTATTAGACCTGATCCTGACCTCATCTTGTTGAACCGAGGCTGGGAAGCCGGCGCCGTGTGATCAAGCATTACACTGTCGGCCTCTTTTGTCTCGGGAGTCTGTGGGTTGGCAGCCGTTCCGCATGTGCTCTCAGAACCGTTTCCCGGTCGCACAACTGCGCTGCCGTCTGCAACTGCACGTTCCTGCGTCTTCGGAACCTGATGGTGCCAGTAGTTCGGAGTCGGGAAGCTTCCTGTCTCTCGTGGAACCGAGATCCAAGGGGTGTCCTGAATTTATCCATGAGATTGCAAATAACCTCACCTAGAAACTACCACGTCGCTTCGGCGTTTACCGAGTTCACTCTGACTCCGACTTACAATTGCAAACAAGACTACGCGTGGATAATGCTAGTGTATTCAGTCTCACCTAGAGGGCTGAGGAGATTTGGCACCAACTTCCACATACATCTCAAGCCACAGCCTCTAGCTTTTCGTGACAGTTTGCTGGCGATTCTGATCAGGCATTTGACAGACACGTACGCCCAGTCAAGCTTGATCGGGTACAAAATACGTGATATATAGTATAGACAGATGCCTATCAGCTACGGCATTTCGCCAACAGTGGCATCCAGTACTTGCCATATCACTGGCGTGTCTCCTGTCATCCATTCCAAGTCCTCACAGTCACGGGCTCGCCGGTGCAGGCGTGAGACAAGCTGTGAAGGACCTGGTAATAGCAGGTATCACCTCATTGAGCCTGTTCAACCCGTGTAAGACTGTAGACACGGCCCGCACAACTGCGCATCCGCTTGAGGACACCCTCAAGTGCTCGATTACCGACCCCGTGAGGTCACTGGCAACTCTGAGACACGAGACCAACAAACTCCCCACACCACGATCGCCTAGCAGGGCCGCTAACCAGGGGTGTTTGGTTGTCGATACCACGCTAAATCGCCCTCTCACGCAACGCCCTGCACGAGAGGTCCCTTGCAGCTCCGTGCTGAGGAAACAATCCTTGTTGCTGATCAAAACTCCTCCAAAATAGCCGTCGTTCTGGAAGAATACCGTCCTCGACACGCCGTCGCCAGAATCGCCACGGGTCGACCACGGCAGAGAGCTGAAGGCAAGATATGTAAGTGACGGCGGGCCCGGTGCCCGTCGTCAAAGATTCCTTTGGCTTTGTTTGGTCTGTTGCCTCTGTCTGGGCTCTCCTTCATTTCGACGTCTCATTTCTGATATTTTGCGCGCCAACACGTCTCATCCACTCCTTTGATGTGTTGTTTCTGCGGTAATAACGCACCACTCGCGATCCCTGCCATTCGGCGCAGGACAGCAGTACTCCCCTGTCAGTGACTGGAGAGACAGTGGGACAGGATCGGAATTAGACATTGGTGGTAATTCTTGGTGCGCTGACCAAGAAGGGAACGGAGCGGACACCATGTTCACAAGAGTGATTAAACGTTCCAGGTCAATGAGGGTCGGTCCTGAGTATGCAGGAGACGACGTTGCTGCGCACGGCCCGGCTCGCCCATCCAGTCCAAGTGGTGGACCAGCCTTCGTATCAGATCCTCCTGGGCATGCCCTGCAGGATGCAAGCTGGCAGGCAGTTCAAAACGCCGGGCATTCCCCCGACCAGTTCGCTGACGGACGGAATCTCTACCTTGAACGGCCCCTTCCCCCTCCTCCTCCGCCAAAGAACGCTGCTCCGGTCACCTTCGCCATGCCTGCCAGACCAAGCACTTCCGGAGGGCCAAATGCTAAAGCGTCAGCATTTCTTGGTCTAGGTCTGACGACACAGCCGGCTGTTGACAAGCGGTTGTCCAAAGATGACATGTACCTGACTGGCTACGCGGCGCAACGAAGAAAGGGTCTACAACCCTACCGGGTCAATATGAGAGGCGGCCTACCAACTCCAGAAGACAGCCCTGACATGGACTACCCGGCCCTTTCCCCCCCCACGGCTATGCCAGCGAGGATGCACACGCCCGATACTCTGAGCTCTGGCGAGATACAGATTGGGATGGCCCTCGGGAGCCCGTCGCATACTCCAGAGGCATTGCCTTGGGAGTCTAGAGGCGTACGCCCACTTACACCTCCAGACTTGTATCAGAATGCGACAGCACCCGTTGTTCAGCGTCAAAAGACGCAGCGAAGGAGGCTGTTCGGTGGCTTGTTTGGAAGCAGGAAGAAGGAGGAGCAACCACGGGCAAGTCTGGATTCGGCCGAATCAGCCAGTGCGGTATCTGGCATTACCACGACGTCATTGGCGAACCAGCCTTTTGGAGAGAATACGCCCACAAGGAGTAACACCGTCGCCGACCGGAAGGCACCGAGATATCAGCCTATCATTATCAGGTCTAACACCCTCCCCGGCGTGGAGAGCCCAGTATACGAGCCAAGAAGTGTTCGCGGAGGAAAGACACAGGGCTCGCAGCTAAACATAAGCCGAGAACCGGAATATCAACAACGTAATTACCTATCACCTAATCCGCCGGCACCGTCATTGGGCTCCGGCCCGTTACTCGACATCGAAATACCTAGTATCAAGATGGAGAGGTATAGTGTCATGTTCAGCAATGTTCTCAATCCCCAGACAAGTTCCTCGCTCCTCGCTCGCAGGCAAGCGACGCTGGAGAAGTTGAAGACGATCAACGACAGGATCCTGCGGGAAGAAGAGGAGAAGGAGAGACTGAGGCAACGGCGTGCGACGTCCCCTCAACCAACGAAGTCACCAGGCTTCACCCTTTTCCCGCCCACGCCCAACCGGCACCACCACAGTACATCCCCCCTCACCCCTAGGAGACTGGCGCGGTCCAACACATCCCCCGCCCTCCTACCCTCGCCCTCACGGCCAAGCTTCGACCACGGTCCCCGCAAGGAACGGAAGACAGTGACCATCATCTCCCCGCGAGGCATGGAGCAGCGCAACCATAGCCCGCCCAGCGCCGTGAACCGCTCAAGCGAACAGCCGGAACGCATAGTACCGACCGCAGAAGCACAGAGCTTCCAGTTCGGGCCGGACGTATCGGGTCTCGTCCTCGACTCGCCGCAGAGCATGGACGAGCCGTCCGTCGGCGGCCGGTTCGCATCCGTGGTCGACGCGCAGCCCCTGAGGCCCACCATCCCGGAGCCCGAGTGGCAGATGATCTCCGGTCCCGCTGACCCGATGGCGACCACCGCCTCCCAACAGCCGCCCCCGCCCACCGCCGTCAGCAGCAGCGCCAGCAGCACCACGACGCGGCGGTCGCCGTCCAGCTCCGCGTCCTCGGTGCACACGCACGTCACGCGCCCCAGCGTCGACGTCGACGTCGACGAGTCGGACTCGGCGCTCAAGACGGCGGTGGAGATCAGCATCGCGCGGCAGATCAGCATCAGCCGGCAGCAGCGCACGCTGCTGCGACCGCTCAAGACGGACGTCGGACAGCAACAGCCACCTCCGCCAACCGGCAGGGTCAGGGCCGGCACGGTGGTGGCGGCGGGGGGTGCTCCCGGTGCGGTCAAGAAGATGGTCGTGTCGAGGAAGGAAGGCAGGGTGGTGGAGACCAAGGTGGGGACGCCGACCGAGATGGTTGACAGCCATCCTGCGGCACACCGCAAGAGCGAGCGGGTTGTTTTGGACGGGTTGTGAAATGATACCGTAGTGGCAGCTGTTACTTGTCTGTCTGACACCGGCTTGATGGTGCTGCTGGTGGTTGAAGTTTTTCTGCTATGCATAGCCGTGGCCGGACACGTGCGGAGTCTGGGACTCTCTTATTATTCTTCCACACACCAATTGGGCGGCGTTTTTCATTTGTCATGGGAGACGGAAGACGGGCCTTGATGGTTGTCGTTACGATAGTTTCCTTTGGTCTTCATGATACCTTGGTAGCGAGCGATCGGGAACGAACTTTTGGACTAATTCGGATACGGGTTTGACAGACGGTATGGCAGTGTGGACAGATTCATCTGCAGTATTGGAATAAACAGAATTAACACCAGACAAATCTACGTCTCTCGGTCTATTCCACCCCTCTTCTAACACCGTAACACCCCAAACCTACCACAACACAGTAGCGTTAAACACAACGACCATATTCCGCCCTTCCAGATCTCGCATCTCCCGACGATGCCAGTTTCTCACAAAGCGCCTCGCCTCCGCCACTCCCGTGAAGGGCACCACGAACCGCCAGAACCGGTTCCCGGAGAAGTCACCGTCTGCCGCGGTGCTCTCGTCGCCTCTCCACGTGACAACCTCGGCGTCTGACCCGCCGTCGTCCGGCACGACGGCGGCGATGGACGGCCTGCCGTCCCGGCGGACCGCCAGACCCCACGGCAGGCGGCGCTCGTCGCCGTCGCGGTCGATGGCGTCGTGCAGGGCCGCGGCGGTGGTCTTGCAGCCCTCGAGGCTGACGAGGACGAAGTGGTGCGGCTCCGTCGGCGACGGGGCGAGGGCGTCGTTCAGGCGGGAGAGGCGGTCCTCGGCCGCCGGGAGGGGCAGATCCTTGCACGGGTAGAGGCGGAGGTCGAGGACGGCGCGGTACGGGAGGAGGGTGTATCCGCGCAGCGCGGCGTCGAGGTCGGCCTCGGTGCCGCGGTCGACGGCCAGGGGGAAGGTCAGAGGTAAGGGCCCGCCCGGGGACAGGCTGTCGGACGAGGAGGAGAGGGAGCTCGATATGAGGTGCGCTGCCCGCCGGGAGAGTTGGTGGAGGCGCCATACCTCCTCGCTGTAGGCGAGGGCGGCGGCGCGGGTGTGGAAGAAGACGTAGTATTTGCCCAGGGGCTCCAGGGTGGCCGGGTGGCGGGCCTGGACGACGCGCGCTATGCCCACGGCCCAGTCGCCGAGGTGCTTCCCTTGCTGGGCGAGGCGGTAGAAGTCGGTCTCAAGAAGTGACCTGCTCGCCGCGTTGAGGACGAGGACAGTCGGACCGTCGTAGACGGCAACGTTGTTCGTGTTGGGGCGGTTCCTCTCGGCCTCTTCTACCGCCTTGTGGGTGGCTGTCTGTAGCCAGTCTCTGAACTCGCGGTCCAGTGGAGGTAGCTCTTCCATGTCTCCTTTTCGTACTCGAGCCGGGGAGCTTGGCAAGACGTTTTGCGATTCAGCTCCGGCTTCAGCATTCGAAAGGGGAGCCTCTACAAAATTCCATGTTTTCATCTCGCCAATGACTTCCGACCTCGGTGGTGGCCCATGGTCATCTGAAACAGCCTCTGTATCCTCGATTGCCACTTCTCTCGTCGTTGGTCGCATCTCAAAGTTCCATGTGCTCATTTCCCCGAGTATCTGGGACCGAGGAGGCGCACCATCGTCGTTTGTGGGGGGTGGCTCGAAGTCTTTCTTCTGCGGAGAGAATGAGTTTCGCGATGTCGGTATATGCGACTGGATCGACGGGCTTTTCGCCGCGAGGTCTGGACTCAGAGCGAATGGTTTGGCCTGGACGCCAGGGGCTATCTCTCCAGTCCGGTAACTTGTCCCTGTAGAAGACCGGGGAAGCCTGTCGCCGCCGCGCACAGTCGATGATGCTCCCTTGTGGCGTCCACCAGCTTTGACGAGGTGTGTCTTAGCGCTGTATTTCTCAACCACGTTTGGAGTGTCCTGGGCCGCCGTCTTCCTAATCGGCGCACGTCTGTTCTTCTTCGTACGAGCATCGCCAAAGTCGGTCTCGCCCAAGGCTTTCTCTAGCTTCAGCCATGGATCTTGGGGGTTGGGCGCAGTATTCCGCTTCGGCCGCCTGACGGTGTATTTTCCGCCCCAGAGAGCGGCAGGGTCCTTCAGACCCGAATCGAGCTTTCTGACACCGGCAAACCTCCTCTTTGGCGAGTTGCCAACATTGTTATCGACTCTGTCAGACTCGGCTGCAGACTCGGAGCTTGTATTGGTCGAGTTCGTCGTGGTGAATCGGACGGCCTGGGTTCTGCGCGGCCACAGCAGAAATCGCGATGCGGGCCGCGTCGTCCCCAGCATCAATGCGGCCGCCTGCTATAACAGAATCATCGGTGTGTGTGTTAGGAGAGGGAAGGCAATACGCTGGTTGAACAGGATAGCGACATCAAAATGCTGTTTTTTCAGGATATTGGAGGATTTGGCTGGAAAGGAAACCCCCACTTTTAAATCATAAAATTTTGGAGAAGCTGCCCTTCCATTTATACCAAAGATATGCACTGCAATACAGATTTCTTCATTATACTGTCTATAGAGGTAAGGACCATACTTGTCGAAAATTGGTAGATTTTCTGACATTCTCTCTCACTCGTTCGTACTCATCTAAGCTGTGATCTCGGCCTTGTGAAGCGGCCCTCCTCAGCCCTCGCTCGCTCCTCTCGAGAGAGCTTCATTTATCACAGGACGATATACAGTACTTGAAGAATTCTAGACAAATTCCCGTGGATTGCATGAGCTACACATGAAGCCAAAGACAGGAGCTACCGTCTGGTGGGTTCTCTTCTGAGATCTCGGCATCTTCAAACGATATCATTGCCCTCACAGGCACCATGGCCATGAAGACGCTGGATGTCAAGATCCGGGCCACCAACCCAGGCCAAGACCAGGGTCTGAAGTCTGCCAGCCGCATATTTATCAGCAAAGATGCCCTCATCGAGCTCACAGGTAGCGTCGAGGACGGCAGGCTTGTCACCGTGGTCGAGCTCACCGAAGATGGCCGAGAAATGTCCCCTGGCCGCGAGGCTCTGCTATGGACTGCGCCCACCAAGCTGGTCAAAGTTGTCCAGATGAGCGAAGCTTTTCGCATCGCTTGCGGCTTCAGTATCGGCAGCGAGGTCAGGATATGTTATTCTCCAGGTGCTGCATCCGTGGCCGAGGCAGACGACATCGTCATCGAGGCCACCATGCCTACTAAGGATGGATCGGTCAAGGACCTTGATCCGGATTCTGTGCCCGGCTGGGAGTGGTTTCTCGGACGACATCTGGTGCACATAGAGATCGTCTTCCCGGGCTTGGCCCTAAAAAAGCTGCCTGGGCCGGGGCCGATGCCCCTATTCACGGTCAGGAGTGTAAATGGTTCTTATACAGGCCTGGGAAAATACTCTAACAAGAGGACGATTGTCAAGATTGCCAAGGCTGGAGATGTTGCACCAGAGGCCACCGAGCCTGGCAAACTAGAGATCGACAATGTTCCAGGCCGGGAAGAGCAGGTAAAGGAACTCAACAGGTTTCTGGCTCGGTTCACAAGACCGAACCCCTACGATACTCAGCCAAACTTCTCCGCTCTGGTCATCCACGGAGGTCATGGCACAGGAAAGTCGATGCTGCTCGACCTCGTGGCGAAGACCGGCTGGGGTGTTGTCCACCGGATACACTTCAAGGACAAACTGCCAGAAATCCAAGAGACGTTGACACGAGCTCGAAACCAACAACCTAGCATCGTCCTCATAGACGCGCTGGAACGGTTGATCGACAGTGAACGATCCAACCGCGCTGCTGTCATCCTAGCAATCTGTGAGGCCCTGGATTCCCTTTCCGTCGACGCTGCCGCCAAATGCGAGCTCCCCAAAGTGGTAGTTATTGCTACGTGTTTGGACCATGTCACGGACGTCCCCGCAGACCTACGAGATCCAGGCCGATTTACCAGAGACATCTTCCTCCCCCTTCCGGACGAGACATGCCGTAAGGCGATCCTCACCTCCTTCAACCTCCCGCTGGACCCAGACACCAAAGACGCCATGCTCAGAGACCTGAGCGAGAGCACCCACGCCTACAACGGCAAAGATCTCCGCCTCCTAGCCGAAGAAGCGAAATACATCGCCTTCGCCTCCCTCCTCGATGACAACCACCAATCCGCACCCCCCACAAAGACCCTCGAATCCCAACTCCAAACCCTATCCATCAACAAGCTCGACTTCAACTTCAACTCCGCCCCCTCATCCGACCCAACGGAAACCTTCACCTCCTACCTAACCCCTTCCCACCTCGCCCAGGCGCGCAAGAAGATCCGCCCCAGCGCGATGCACGACATCAACCTCAAGCCGCCCCCCATCCACTGGACCGACATAGGTGGCCAAGACGACGTGAAGCGCTCCCTCCGCCTCGCCGTCTCCCTCTCCCGCATGTCCGCCGCGGACGTGTCCGCCCTGATCGGCCACCCCCCAAAGGGCTTCCTCCTCTACGGGCCCCCCGGCTGCAGCAAGACCATGGCCGCGCAGGCCATGGCCACCGAGTCCGGCCTCAACTTCTTCGCCGTCAAGGGCGCCGAGCTCCTCAACATGTACGTGGGCGAGTCCGAGCGCGCCGTGCGCCGCCTCTTCGAGCGCGCCCGCGAGGTCAGCCCCAGCATGATCTTCTTCGACGAGATCGACTCCATCGCCGGCCAGCGGCACGGCTTCGGCTCCGGCCCCTCCACCTCATCAGCCACAACCAGCCACGGCGGCCTCAACGTCCTCACCACCCTCCTCAACGAGATGGACGGCTTCGAGACCACGCAGGGCGTCCTCGTCCTGGCCGCCACCAACCGCCCCCAGGCCCTCGACCCGGCCCTCCTGCGCCCGGGCCGCTTCGACGAGCTCGTCTACGTCGGCCCGCCCGACCTGCGCGCCCGCGCCGCCATCCTCGACGGCGTGCGGCGCTCCCGCCGCCTCGCCCCGGACGTCGACCTCGCCGCCCTGGCCGCCGACACCGACGGCTACTCGGGCGCCGAGGTCGTCGGCATCTGCCGCTCCGCGGGGCGGCTGGCCCTCATGAGGGCCTTGGACTGCGAAAGCCCTGACGCCGGGTCTGGGATGAAAACAACCGAGGACTTGGCAGGTGTGAGTATCGCCATGGAGGACTTCCGCGCCGCGATCGAGAGGATGCCCAAGCAGATCACGGGGGAGATGTTGCGGGGTTATGCGGACTGGGAAAAGAAGTTCAGGCGGCTATAGGGATTCCGATTTTGGAGCGGAAACTGGTTGCTAGTTGGAGTAGAGGCGGTAGACTTGGGTTTTCTTTTGAGAGGAAGTGGTCGTGATTGTAGACTAGACAGACATGTGATATCCAAAATGTTTCAGAGACGCTTTATGAGCAGTGTGATGGTAGTTTTTTTCATGTGCCTGGCGTGACTCCTGATTCGTGGATTCACTTCACTGCAATCTGCACAGCCCTGGAGGGCCACGAAAGAGAGAAGCTGAATTGTAGCCACGCTTCGAAGATAGGTACGAGTTTCACGGTCAGACTACAGGTGGCAAACTGTAGCACGAGTGAACAATAATGCGGGCATAACCATATACGAAGTCGACTGCAACGTGTCAAAACCATGTCTCCCAGACGACGATGAGCATGCCAGGAAGTCGATACTCTCCATTGATTTCTCGCTGTTTGTACTCCTCCCCGCTTGATAGACCCTAGCCAGAGTCCTATTGTCACCTTGTCCTGTCCAGTACTGGATAGTTCGTTGGTGGCTATCCCGCCCTCTGCCTTACGGATACAAGCCTCAAATCCATACCTAGAACCCTTGCCTCCATCCCCGTTAGCGGGGGATTACGATGTCAGAAATAACAGTCAACTCCGTCACATCCGATTCCTGGGCAAATGTGCCAGCAGATCATCCCCTGTTCTTTCCCCCGTACGTCGTCGTCACATGAGGACAGGTTGGCACTCAAGGAGCGACCGCTTGTGGCGCTGGATCCAGATCCGAGTAGAAAAGAGTGAAATCTCGCTGTGGAAAATGATATTAGTATGTTGGCCGTACGCAAAACACAAAAGGCACTAAGAAGTGTGCGGAGGCTTACAACCCTCTCCTTTCTCCAGTACTTGGTGTCCCAGACAATGTAAAAGCCTCGCTCGTGGTTCGGGCTAAGCACTTGTGGCATCATCAGGTCGTCTTTTGTGAGCCAAGTTTGATGTTTCTTATGCCACCGCCAGTTGCGGTTGTTGCTGTGCCCTAGGTTAGTTTCCAAGACGATGGTCTACGGTGCACGAGATTGATCGGCTTACAGCTCAATGGCGGCCAGTTGCTGCTTGACATCCCCCGGACAGCTATAAAATATCCACATCAACGTCTCTTCGTTGAAACTGCCGATCTTGTTCTCGATCGGCTGCACATTGTTGACCTGATAGCACTCCGGTAGTCGGAATTTCGGAATCGAGGGTCGCGGCGCGTCATCGGTGAATGGTGACCAGATGGACGTTGAAATCATCCTGTGGTATGTCAGTCATTGCTGGTGCCAGAAGCCGACTCTAGCATTGTACTTACTCATTGGAAGTTAGGTCGATTCCAAGTGTTGACGGGTCGACACCTCCCAGCAAGGACTGATAATCCGGATGGGCGCTCATCATATGCCGCAGTCCCTTGAGTCCGAACCTGTCCGCCGGTGGTAAGCTGGCTAGAGGGTCTTGGACATCTGGCACACCGTTATCCTTGCTATCTTTGCCTTTCCCATTTGACGAATCGTTGCCAATGGCGCCATGTGGGTTACGATTGTCTCCAGGAGGGCCCTGACCCAGCAGCGATGACTGAGAGGCGATGCTATCCCCGCGAAAAGCGCCGTTCTTTTGCCGAATGTCGTCATCTCCTAGAGAGCTCCTGGCGTCGCGCGATTGTGAGCCTGGAGACGGGGTTAGCACATCGGCATGTTGGAACATAGATAAGTTTTGATGAGCTTACCCGCCGTTGGCGATAGAGCTTCTGTCACCCGGGAGTTAGCCGAGAGAGCATTGAGAAGTCCATTGCCAGCACGGTTAGATTGCGCAGTCGGTGCTGACGCGCCGCCGGCTGCACCGAACCCAAAGCTGGACATCAGATTCGTCCCACGTTCCTGACCGATATCGCCGTTCGCGTTTCGATTTAGCGGTGGGAACTCATCGACACTGGTTGCTTGCGATTGCGAACCCGGAGTGGCGCTTGGCGGATTGCCGAAGCGAAACGAGCCTTGGGCGGAAGAAAGCCTGGAGGAGGTGCTGAAGAGATCATCCTGCTGCTGTGACGGTTGAGAGCTGATGGGCGTGCCTTGGTTCCGCGATATCGGTGCTCCGAGGTTGCGTCCGCCAGTCGCCCAGAGGTTCGTCTGGCCTGCATTTCCAAGTTGCGGATTGTTTGACAGTGAAGGAAACTCGCTGTCATACCACGTTAGAAACTTATCCATAATGTCGGATAGTGGTGTACTGAGATATTTGGGTAGAGAGTGGTAAACAGTTGGTTGGGGATAAGTTAGGCACGAATGAGCGTTCTCTACTTGAGACATGAATTGAAGGCAAAAGAAACAAACGCAAAAATGCTACAGTACCCCTTGAGAACCGAGGCATACGGGAGACCTAGATTGGCCAACTTCACCTCGGGTTCAGGTGTGGGAGTTGATGCCCTGAGATTTTTGAATCGTAGTGCTGGTCTCGCACTCGGCTGCTTCAGCTGCTCGGGTTGCATCGCGAACGAAACTGCCGTAAGGATGATATTTGTGCAGATAAAAGCATACAGAGCAAACAGGGATTTGAGAACAAAATGGTAAATGGAAGCAATGATGGATATTGATCTCAGCACCAGAACTTGGGAAGACGAGTGAGGTGAAGAGGAGGGAGACTTGAGGCTGGTACGATAAGAACCAACGTGAGATATAAGTGAATGGTAGAGAAATGCGACGGCATGGTGAGGACAATGAATATAGAACGCGAGAAACAACATACGAAGGGTCTAAGGGAGTTGCAGGTTGCGACCCGCCTAGTGTTTGTGCGAAACTGGCACTTCCTCCAAGTTGCCGTGATGGATTTTGAAGGCCACCAGCACTTAAGGGCACATTGCCGCCTCCAAAGGCCCATCCTGATCCAGTTCCTGTTGCAGTTCATCGCCTTGTCAGCCACCAAGAGACAAAGGAGTATCACCCTACTTTCTCCAGGTCTTTGGCCTCACCTGTCTTCCCGTTTGGTATTTGGTTGGATACTGCTCGCCCTTGTCGTTGAGGTGCTTGTTGACCTCCAAAGCCTGCTGGTAAGCCGCGTAACGACTGCGGTAAAGCCCCTATACACAAAACTCCTTGTTAGCCCGGACATCCAATCCTTTGGGCTTGACTCCTGGTAATGCGCGGGGAGAACAAAGCAAATGCGTGTATGCGTCTGAAGTCCAAAGATGACATCCCATGGCCGTGACAGAAGCAGAGGGCCAAGTTTTTCGGGCGCGCAACACTGGGTGCCATGGATGATCGATTCGGATAGACATATGGACCCCTTCAGCTCTTGTTGCTCGAATGATTATCTCGCGATACCGGATCCGTCAGCTCAAAGCGACGGGTCATATGCCACGACACGGTTTCCATGTCGCAGCTTCTTGGGGCCCATCGCTTCAAGGAACCCAAGGCACAGTGTATGGGCATCAGGCAGCAAGTATGAATCGTGAGGGTGCGGGCAGGGGAGCAGGAAGATCGGATCTCGAGACGGAGCAGAGTGAGGCCGTGTTCGAACAACCGTACCTTGTCGATTCATGGTGGACGATGGTTTCGATACTCTCTCTTTATGTCGCAGAGAGGAGCGTATAAGCTCTTCGGAAGGACCTAGGTTTTGGGATATGGTTCTCTCGGTCGGTGAGTCGAGGCGGGAGAACGGACATGCGTTTGTCTAGTTAGCTGTAGGTAATCTAGGACGACGATGGGCCAAAGGCTGAAGTCCGAAATAGAGTAACAAGGATGTCGTTTGGAGGAGGCTAGCGTTTGCAGCTGGCTTGGCCCGTGCTTCCTTTTGGTTGCGGGTTAGCAGCTAAGCACTGCATTTTGTGTGGAGCTGGAAGGAGCGAGGCTCCGGCTGAGGGGCGCTAAGGCAGGCAGGGGTCGTGACTTTCGTTCTACTGACACGCACCTTCCTCAACAACTAATATACCTAATCCTGTGAATCAATGTGCACCTCATTCAGTCCTCACTTTCGCTCCATCCTTTAACACAACTTTATTGGGTTCTCAATACATCATCCTTCTGGCTCCTGGGGTATTCAATCAGTTCGTCTCAAGTATCTCTATCTTGCAGGTCCGTTGGAAATGAACTGGGAAGCAACAGGTAGTTGGCACCACGACCAAGGTAGCCCAAGCCAGTGGGCGTCTAATTAGCTTCCTCTATTGCCGCCAGCAGACTTCTTTGGAAATCAAACTTTTCCAGGTACCGGCCAATCATGATCACCTTGCCTTGCCCTGGCTCTGACGTCCCGCTGGACGGGTTGTCTATGATGTCGAACAATTCTCGTACTCCTTGTATCATTTTCTGCCCACCGTCCTTCAGCACCAGCCTTCCCTTTAGCCTGTGAATCTCAAACAGCGGACAATTGGGAGGCATGGCCTCTCCAGGGAGCTGGTATTCCCAGAGGACCGACCTCAGCCACCCGTCTATGGCCTCGACTTGACTGCTGGTCAGGGCTGGGAGCGGTATGGATATTGTTGTTATAGTCTGCGATATAGTTAGTATGAGGGAGCATGCCACAATACGTGTGTTGCACGTACAGGGTCGAGGTGACTGTGGCCCTTGCCAGACTGGTCCAATACATCCACGCTGTCGTAGGCGTGTATGTCCAGAATGACGCCTTCCAGCTGGAATATCTCGCTCTGTCTGGTGACGTGGATCTTTGCTAAGCCGTTGATTGATTGTATCCTTTCCCTGACTCTTGCTAGCTCCTCTTCTGTCACGAGGTCCGACTTGTTGATAACAATGACATCGGCGTGTGATATCTGCACATGAGCAGTAGTCATTACGGGACCATGGTCATCCGTTCCGTTGTGGTCATGGCCTTCCACTTTCCCGGCTGGGTCGTCGAGACTTCGGAGGATATTTTTAGCGTCGACCAGCGTTACAATGCCGTCGAGGTAGATTGTGCTAGCCAGTCCCTCGTCCACCCAGAAGAGAGGTGCAAGATTTCCTGGATCTGCAAGACCAGTGGTCTCGAGCAGGATGTAGTCGAACTTGC
The DNA here is from genome assembly GCA_007388105.1 of Coniochaeta prunicola. Taxonomy (NCBI): domain Eukaryota; kingdom Fungi; phylum Ascomycota; class Sordariomycetes; order Coniochaetales; family Coniochaetaceae; genus Coniochaeta; species Coniochaeta prunicola. Next base: position 59,615 of record SMOB01000157.1, on the reverse strand, counting down.
CCTTCTTTTCCATCAAGGACTCGATGGCATTCACTCCGGTATCCCTTTCACAGTGAGTAAGATTGGATTCTGAGAACCCGTTACCGGCTTGAATGTACCTACTTCACGGAGCAGCATATGCAGCCGTTTCCTACCTCCAGCCACTCCTCCACTGTCTCACCATCTTTATTGACGGTGAGAGATTTCTCGATGTCCAAGGCTACAGGAAAATGAGCGCTCAGGCCAGTTTATCAGGCAATCAGGGTAACATACAGTCTCCAAACTCGTTCATAATGACTGCAATCTTCTTGCCATGCTGAGCAGTCAAGATGTAGTTCAATAGCGTGGTCTTTCCCGCGCCGAGATATCCTATCCAACGTATTAGTCCAAGCCCAGCAAGTCTCAAAGTGCAAGATGATATACCAGTTACTATTGTTATGGGTACTTTCACGATCCTGTCCTCGTCAACTGGCTCGACGCCCGTCTCAACGAGGTCTGGAGGTACGTCATCGTCAAAGTCCATAATGGAGTAGTCTTGCAAACGGACGTCTTCTGTTTGCCTGCTCAAATACCACCTACGTACGATACGTGCGGTAGCAATCTAGCACACGGCCTGCAGGGTATCTTGCCTAAGGTATCCTGCTCTATGAGACACAATTACATGCACCTGCCTTAAGGTACTTTAAGAGAAATACAGAGATACAGTGCGTCTAGACAGTGCTCATCATTGAAAAACTGTACTGTCCCTTACATAATGCCGCTAGTGGCTCGCCCCACGACGGGAAGAGGACAAACCTGGGCAAGTACCTGGAACACAGAACAGGGGTGAGCTTTCCTAGAGTTAACGCGGCAGCGACTGCCAATCGATTGGCACCAACAGCACGTCTGGGCGGTTATGGAAAACTGCAGGTCGTGGAGTCTTCGTCTCGTCATCCTCATCCCACGAACTGCCAACAGCTATTTCACATTAACAAACCTGTCTCTATAGCTGTAGACAGATATTAGCGACTGGATAGTCCCGTCAGGCATAAAGAAAACACCGATAGCCTCCGCGATAGAGCAAGATTTAGTCGTGTACAACCACCACCCACCCACCGCCCGACACAACTCATCACCATCATCGTATTCAGCGACGGCCACACCACATTCTTGCGGCCAAGATGGCTATGCCAAGTTCACCGAGGCTTCCAAGCCCGCCGCCCCCCGCCGAGATTCAGATCGGTCCCAAGTCACCGTCCATGGGACCTAATGCGCAGCAAGCACAGCAGATCGAACAGACCCAGATCGACGCCGCCGCCAAGCGACGCATACATCCAGGCACCAAAGCCAGCGACATGGCTGCAGGTCCTCCTCTCGTTCCTCTCAACGAGGTTCGTATCTGTCTTTCTCCTCCTCATTGCCAAGGGCTTCGCTAATAGAACAAACCCTCACCACAGCTCGATTCAGCCTTCCAGCTCCAAGAACACCTCGCCGCCCTGCACTACCTGCACACGCGCAGCAACACCATCCCCATAACCCGCGAAACGGCCGAGCTCATCGCCACCCCTCCGCCGTCCACCGACCGCACCCTCTGGCTCTACGAACTCTGCCGCTTCCTGATCGCCCAGTGCAACTCCCTCATCGTCGGCTTCCTCTTCGACACCCCGCCCTGCAGCGCCGCCACCTGCCCGGAGATGCGCGCCTCCGAGTGGCAGTTCCTCTGCGCCGTCCACGACGCCCCCAAGTCCTGCTGCGCCATCGACTACTGCTGCCACACCCTCGACTGGGCCGCCAACGTCGTGACCAACCCGAAGCTCTTCCCCAGCCGCTTCGTCGCGCCCGTCTCCGACGGCCACGACAAGGGCGCCGCCCTCAAGAACCTCGTCAACGTCTTCCGCCGCCTGCACCGCATCTTCGCCCACGCCTGGTTCCAGCACCGCGGCGTCTTCTGGTCCGTCGAGGGCCAGACCGGCTTGTACGTCTTCTTCAAGACCGTCTGCGACATGTACGACCTCCTGCCGGCCGAGAACTACAAGCTGCCGCCCGAGGCCGAGGGTCTGGAGGCGCCCACGAGTGGTGTCGAAGCGACGGGTGACAAGAAACAGCAGCAGCACCAAGGCTCCGCGGGCCAGCACCAGGCGGTCACGGCTATTGCCCGTCCGCCGCCGTCCGCAGTGGAGCGCGCGGGACAGTCGTCGCTGGACGGCGACGACGACGCTTTCAACAGCGCCGCTGCGAGGACGAATACTAGGAGGCACATCCGCAGCAATCCGTCGACAGGCAACGCCATCTCGATGGTGCCCGAGGTGGACGAGGACGATAGCCACTCGCCAGCCTCGGGTCTGGCGGGGAGGATGAAGCAGCTGAGTTTGCAGCCAGCAGCGGCCCAGCCGTCTTCGGCAACCGAGGAACAGCAGCAGCAGCAGCAGCAGTCTGAGTCGGAGGTCGCGGACGTGCCGGTCATTGTTTTGGACGACGGTAGTAGCGGCCCCGGCACGCGGCGCGACAGGGAGACCACGGTTGAGACGAAGGAGACTACCGAGGTGGAGAACGACGAGGAGGAAGAGGAGCAAGCCGCTGGGCCTCAGAAAGGGGAAGAGCCCAAACCGGCGTTGGAGGAGAAGCCTTCCGAGGCGGAGCCCGAGAGTGTTGTTCTCGAAAATGAGTTGGAAAAGCCCGTCCCTGAGCCGTCGGCCGAGTCGTCTCAGGAGTCAGCCGCGCCAGCGGAACAGCCCGAGGCTGAGAAGAAGGAGGAGGATGGCGACGAGGTCGGAGACGAGACCGTCGTGCCTAGCGATGAGAACGATGAAGCGGAGTCTGCTGAGCCAGAGACCGGGCCGGAAGAGGAGGAGAAAGAGGAGCTACCGACCGTACCGGCTGGCCAGTCCGAGGATCTCGACGAGGCGGTGGCCAAGGAGGATCCGGCTGCCGCTGCTGCTGTAGTAGCCGCCGCTGCCGAGAATGAAGATGTGGTTGAGGATAAGGGCGGCAAGGATGGCGAGAACGATGCCGGGCATGCTGATAAGCTGAAAGAAAGCGAGAGTTCGAAAGATGGGGCCGAGGATGAGACGCAGGAGAAGGAATGAGGTGGTTGAGGATGATGCGGGTTTTGGACGTGATCAGACAGCGTGTCGGTTGGCTATGGCTTTGTCTTGTATTTATAATGAGGAACACCTTATACGTGTCTTGAGGACGTAGTAAGTGCTAGAGACACCGCATGGTGATAGTAGAGCCTGGGGTATTGAACGATCACATGGTTCTATCCATAAACAGCTTGCAAACATTACATACATACTAGCGGACGCTTCCGTGAGTAGCGTGACGTCGGAGTGAGTTGTACTATGAGTGTGACCTCTGATGGTTGATGATTTCTCTATTCTTTTCCTTATAGATAACTTGTCCATGAATTCCAGCCATGCGTACGCCAGACCGTCTACTAAAGCACCGGCCCCGATCACATCATGTTCGTGTCATAGCTTGAACAACTCGTATAGTCTGCGGAGCAGTTCCGTTTCTGACCTCCTCTCTTACGAATGGGGTATCTTTCGAATTATATGGTCGGGTCAGAGCGGGCTGGTGTTCGCCCGTGTATCTCAGCTCTTCAACCTCTTCTGTGGTTGGATCTTTATTTTTGTCTCTTTTCCCCTGCCGCCCGATGCTTCCTGCTATCACCAAAACCCTAATTGTGAACACCAGAAGATATAGCAAAAGATTGGAGAGATACAGCAGAAGAGAGTGAAGACTGAGTTTTTGGAAACGAATATTGTTGGGGAATGAAGACGGATAGCTGCGAAACGCAAGAATAAACGAAACGCAGCATACATGAAAAAGTAGATCACAGGGATAGAAGCAAGTGTGGTTGAATGTCATAAAAAAGTCAAGAATCGTCTGCCAAGCGGTGAATTGGTTCTTGTCTGAAGAAGGAAGGTCTGAGTGTTGATCACCCAGCCTCATCATGATCCGTTCCATTGCCTGGTAGGTAAGTAGCTCTTGGGACCTCGTGGTAGTGTCCGCACAGGTCTATATGCTTCTCATGAAACAGTTCATGAGTGAGGAAGCACGGCGTCCAAAGATCGTCGCCAAGTATGCCCGATCTGGGGTGGGCGCGCTCCGCACAAGTGCCATGCTGACTGATGCGACTGTTGCTGCACGTCGTGTCCGTTTCAGAAATGCATATATGTAAATATGGAGGCTGTGATAATCGGTCCCGACGGAGGTAGGAGCGGATCAAAGCGCCTCCGCACACGTGCATATTGTATCGAGATCTGACGTGTTGGTGCCGCATGGTCGGGTCTAAGGGAGCGGTCTACTTTTGTGTAAGGGTGGCCACTCGGACCATGCGGGCAAGAGCCTCATCGACGTCACATCTTTTGATTCCCACGGGTTCCATGTGGGCGCAACGGTGTGCCCGGCTGCTATTCCTGGCTATGAGTCCAAACTTGTGTTGTGTTTCACCTCCCTGTCAGCTTGTTAAACCACTCAAAGCCCAGGCCATAGCCCCGAGCGGGGGCCGAAACGCCTCCCGAGCACTTGAGCCCGGGGACATCAGATGAACATCCAAAGCGGAAGACACGGGTAGGCGCCCGCAGCCCCTGACCGAGTCAAAAAGAAACAAAGCCTTGGACCGTAGTAGGAGATATCATGCGGCATTGCGGCCCGGCAGGGTCCAGAAAAGGCTTGTTCCGCTTCTCACATCAAGTTTGCCGCCGACATGAGCGGCCACCCCCCTTAGTAATTTCTCGTGCCGCATTGTGTTTTGGCAACAGTATGCATCACGGCCTGAATTCGCTTTAAATTCTTCTTTTGCCAATGGAGTCTGACAAGGGCGGTATTGACCGAAACGCTGATCCAGGAAGCTATCATAAAAGGTAGTCCGGAAAGAGACAGAGAGAGTCCTTTTGCGAGTGTTAGGTTCCCGTTTAGCCCGAACTCTCCTTTCCCTTCCCCTTCCCCTGAACAGGATCGTCACTTTGCGGGCTGTCGCTCTGTCCACCAAGCTGCATCTTCGCAAATATATGGCGAATCTCGCGGAGGTTCTCGCTTTGTGCCGTAACAGCTGTCGCGTTGCGTTCGTCGGCGAAAGTGCGCACATTCTTCAAGATCTCCGTAAAGCCTTCTTCGTTGGGGAGCCACCAGTGCACACATGACTGATCGCCAAACAGCTCCGCCATGCGGGTTCGCATCGTCAGAGGGAAGATGTATCTGTTGAGAATCATAATTAGCTCCGATCTCGTCGTGTTGGCTTGGGTTCCCTCTGGAAATACACAAGACGTAGTAGGTTATTGGATCACGCAAGAGTCGAGTCAAGACGCCCGCCATAGGGAAAAGGGCAGCAAGTAAAAAGTACGGGGATAACTCACCCCATTGCTTCTAGCAGAGCAAACTTCCGCCGAATCCAGTTGTGAAATCTGGGATCGCGGGGCACAAAGAGCGCTGCGATCGCTAGGCACGCATGAATGTTAATCAAGGTCCCCTTGGGTGTGAGCGGCCAGCGTTCAATTGTTTCGAAAATTTGGCAGATGGCGTAGGCGTGTTCTCCCAAAGCCGCCAATTGCGCGTCAGCTCCGGTACCCATGATAGCCTGAGACCCGTGCATTATCACGATCGAGCGCCATTCGCAGTTGAGTAAGGTCGAGGCGAAAAGGGGCGGATGGTAGAGAATACCGGGGGTGAATGGCTTGACGACGTCGTCCGGTGCCGAAGGTTCGTTCGCGCTGAAGTCCGGCACCAAAAACCTGGGGTCGGTCATCGAGGGATCCCATGCATCCTTCCAGGCGAGTAACTCCTGTGATAGCCTGCGGTGCTCGGCAAAATACTGGTCTCCAGCAAGTTCTCCTCGCGCTCCTTTGCCATACAAAATCGACATCTCCATCGAGATCAGACGTAAACGAGCACTCCGCTCTTCGATCTTCCACATCACGTTATCGGGGTCCGATTCCACTTGTGCGCGGTAGAAATCGACGGCCGCGGTAAACCATTCTCGGGAAAGTGCCGTCTCAAAGTTGCCCATAATACCGACAAAAACGTCGAACCGTACGTACCACGTCAGTATGGCACGGGTCGTCGAAATCTGCATGGCTGACTGTGGCGTAAATAGCTGGTTTATGAGTTCGAATGCGGCTCTTTGATGGCCCATAAGATTGACCCAATCCCCGAGGTACTCCTTTGGTTGACGTTAGAAAGTGAGCCTGGACAGTGGAACAGCCACATTGCTTGGTTCTTCCTTACCTCAATAGCCGCAAGCTGTAGTATCGTCAGGAGGGTACCCAGGTTGTGCTTCTCTTTCCTTTTGAGAAACCCAAGTAGTAGTGTCACGCTCTTGTTGTAGTACTGCAAAAATTCCTTGATTCGTCCATTAGGCTTATTCAACGTATGATGGTAGGCGGCAAACCCCACGACGGCATATAGAAGGGCCTCGTGGCGGAGCGCAATGCTGGGCAGAATCAACCTGAAGAAGTCGTCCGAGTCCGTTGGCATAGAGTAGTGGTAGTGGGTGATATTGTCGCAGAAATAGCTGAGGTAGAACTGCATTTCCTGCGGAAGAGTGGACCAGTCTGGACCGCTGCTCGAAGTTTGCTGGGAGAGGTCGGCATATTGTAGAGCTGCGGGTGTAAAACTGCTTCCAGTACCGGTTGACACTGACGGGGAGGAGCTCTTATTCCCTTCACAAGGGGGCGTTTCAGAGCCATGACGAGGATCAAGGGGACCAGGCTGTAGTCCAAACGATGATGTTGTGCTGGATCGTCGAGGTGGACGAATGGCTCTTGTTGAATGTTGACTCGGCCCTTCGCTGTCTGCTTCATCTTCGTCAAGAATAGGTTCCAGTTTGTGGTCTTGATCCATGTCATCGTCGTCGTCGGAGTTGGAGGAGGTCGGGCTGGCATGCTGACTCGGGCCTGTTCCATCTTTGGAGCTTCCAGCGGACGCTGCTTTTTGGGGCGGAGGTTCAGGATAGATGCATTCTCGCTTGCCTTTCCTACACCCTGAAAATGGTTAATACTACGAACAAGCGTCCACGACCAGGCCGGGGCCTTACTTTCGCAAATGGGATGCGTCTCGTCGCACTACGCAGCATGTCAGCTCTAGTCCGCACCACTCGGTCAAAGAAAGCTAGATCTACCTTAACGCGGCGACTTCGGCATGTGTAGCATCCCGACCGTGTACGGCGATGCTTGATATGGTCCAGTCCGGGCGCCGACTTCCTGCGACTTCTTTGTGATTTCGGAGCATTGAACATGACAGGTTCAGGGAATCCGGTGAAATAGCCCAAGCTCTGGTAAGGGTTAGGCGGTACCCCAGCAGGCACTCCAGGAGGAACTCCAGCTGGAACTCCAGTAGGAGGAATAGCTGGTGGTTGTTGTAAGGGCAAGGGGGCCTCCTGAGGGTTGAAGGGAACGTCCGGCTGCGCTCCCACTCCTGCCATCGAGGACAGAAAGTGGTGATAGTAGTCACTCATGGCTGTCTATTCGATTCCGGAGCACTACTCGATTGTAGTCGTATGGGGCAGCCTGTGACGATCACCTTTACGCTCTTGTGGCGAGAGTGTACTATAGAAAGACGCGAAGAGGTCCCCTCGTCATCCTTGGATGGAGACCGGCGCGCGAAAGTGTTCCTGTTTACCGTTCGTCCTTCTCGGTATTTGCGGTAGCGGTGGTGCTGCGCAGTCCCAACTAAGTATTGTCCACCACCCGGCGGACAACGAACAGTCAACAAGATACAAGAAAAGGCGTCCTCTCCAACCAATTGCGAGGCCGGAGTTTGATCCCGGAGCGGGGCTTAACGCTGGAAGATATCCCCCGGCCCAGGGTTGGTAGGGTCCGGTACCGTTAACGAATACACACTACTGTGTACCAAGGGTCGGGCTACAAAAAGGAGTTTCCGCTGAGTAGTTGAACAGTCAAGAGGAATTCTTGCGACTTGACGGGATTGTGTTGGCTTCACAGGAACGACGCGGTGGGACCATTAAAGAAGTTCCTTGTCGATATTGTCGCTCGAATGGGACTTGCCGAGCCCGGGTTTCCCTTGAACGGAGGAGGGACTAGGTCAGTTAGAAGATCACAGGGTTTAAAAGTAGGTGTTGTCTGTTCGCAACTGCTGATATCCTTGCACGAGCATCAGTTGTGAACATGTATGTGCGCTGAGGGAGTTGAACTGGTCATTGGGCGCGAGCTGAAACACCAGGTGGGCTTGCGGCCTATAGCGAAAGGGCAAGGCGAGGAGGCTGCGATACAGTCAACGAACGTATGGACTGCTGAAGTGTTCGGTTGGTGGCCGGCCGGGGTTGAGGATGGCCAAGGGGAGTTCTGACGACTTGGAACGTTTATGGAGTCGATGGTCGTCACAGGGATAATGAAAGCGGAGGGGCGGTATTTTCCGCTGCAGGTGTTTATGGAGATATCCAACCCCCGGGTATTCTTACCGCAGCAAGATGGCGGTCGAAGCAGGAAAGGTGAAGACAGCAGCCAGATTGCGTGAGCATGGGTTGCCACAAGTGCCCACAACACGTACCAGTAAGGTACTTGTAGGTATGTACCGAACCTGCAGGAAGATATCGCCGACCTACTTTCCTGGAAAAGATCGAGAAACCCCTGGTGTAGGTGATGATTGAATAGTGGTGTGGCTAAGGGTCGGATGGATACCCAACAGTAATGTATATCGCTCAACGAAATCTTCGTCCGTCAAGGAGTGTCCCACGCCGGCGAGCTGTGACTAGGAGACAGGGTCGTGAGGTCGGCCTCTAGTGAAGGACGAGTGACAATTACGGCGCCGTACACACGAACGAAAGCGTATATGCGGCTTCAACTTGGCAAGATACTAGCAAGGGCCTAGGGATGACCCCGGAGAACGGCTTGAAGGGATCTAACCACGGACCGGAGTGCCTCCCACAGAGGAGTGTCGATAGACTGGCAGGTCAGGAGGGCCTGCGGATGGCAATTGCAGGGGGTGTAACGGCGACTAGTCGGCCAGGCTGAGCTTAACCCTTCCCTGCCCGTTAGAATTCTGGCGCGGGGGGGTCCTTGATTGATAATGAGTATAGGGGAAGACCCTTGGCACAGTGTTGTGCGGGAGTCTTTTGATGGTCTGGTACACTGGCTTGGTCACGAGCTGTCCTCTAAGAGAAAGAGCCGATCGATAGAGATGAAGATGTCTGAGGCGTCTGAGTCACAAACGCTGCTATAGCTCAGAAACAGTACGTTGAAACCAAGTCTCCAAATAACAATGGGGACTGGCTTGGTTCGTGATGACGTTGTGGACTGCCGCTGTGCTGAATCCGATCCAGGCCCCAAGGGGTAGGGGAGGTGATTTGGTCGTATCGGTCCAGGGGTAGTCAGATTGGTGGTTCGACACTCAGATCCAGGGAAGTCCCGTACTCCGCCTGCAAGCAGAAGATGTACTGTTTATGATCTCTTCCCGGCAGAAGACTAACAAGGTGTTGATCAGGTTGGATGCCACTGGCTGGTGGATGTCAAGTTCGAGTCCTTCTCGTCCACTGGAAAGTGTATTTTTATCACAACTAACCTAAACAACAAAAGGAAGAAACTTCGAAGGAATATGTCGAAGCTTGTGCCGAGGGCTGGAATGGCGAGTATATCTGTCGGCACATAAGGTACCAGGTTGGTACCGAGTTACCTCCAGCATCAGTGGGGATGGAACCAGGGTTTTCGATGCAATGCCCCCAAGTCCGGGGGTCCTGGTCTGTATCCGCAGGTACTGCAGTACTGAGATACCTCCCAAACGTGGAGCCAAGGGAGCAGCCGGGTAGATGACCGTAGTGGTTTGATCTCCGCCTGTTAGCACGATGCAATCTCTCATCAGCGGTTCAGATTGGGGCGGGCTTGAGCTAGGGTTTGGAGCGTGGGGACTTGGGGTGTGCTGTTCCGGCCACGGATGCCGGAGATGGCGACGACGAAAGACTTGGCTCATGATGCCACCACAACGGGAAAGTTCTGATAACTATAATTTCTCACAGAGAGTTTCCGCACTCTCTTTACAAGAAGCGTGAACTTCGAAGGCGCTTAGGGACTTTGTCCCATTAAAAATAGCGAACATCATGATTTATGACTTGATCAGGACAATCTGTGGCGGTGATAGCTTCGATTCGAGCACCAGCTCTGGGCTGACCGCTTCTGAATGAACAGGGCCTGGAGGCATAGTCTCGTACACTTGGAAGTCCTGAGCAAATCTCGAGATACCCCCATAGGGTATGCCCTACCTGAAGTTAGTGGCTCCGTTCAATACTCTTCACCGTGGATACCCATGGAGTCCTAGAGTCGACTCCGAAGACGTCGTGAGGCGTTTAGACAATATTGTTTGGTATGCAGGAGATGAGCTAGGCTGCTCGGACTTGGTTCCAGGACAGACGGGGCCATACATGCCCCCCATGCCCTGAATGAAGCCCGATGAGACGACAACCACACAGAAGAAGGTTGAAGTCATTACGAAGTATCCGTAGTCTGTGAGGTAGCTGGCGAGCTTGCTAGCTCACATGCACAAGACCGGCACGGCTGCCGAAGACACCTTATGATCGACCCCATGTGCGATACTAATGCAGATAAAAGGGCCGCCAGAGCACAGCAAACATCAAATCGATCAGACAGGGAAATCAAGAACGACGGTAGATTATGGTGGTGGGTGAACCATACTTGACCCAAGTCTGGAAGAGCGCGGGACATGGGGCAGGCATGGCAAACTCGAGCATGGTTGGCGTCAAAGATGGGACGAAGGCACTTTCGTCCCCGGGACTGTGTACCGTAGCAAGCGTAGGTACCATGTCAATCGATAAGGCACGTGTCACGTGGTTTCGTCATGCGTTCCTTCCTCGCAAAAGGTTACATATTACTGGCAGGTGCGCAAGCTTTGCGGCATGCGCGAAGGAAGGAATTAACGATGCAGGAAGATGAAGAAGGGGTTAGTCGAGATACCCAGGATCCGCTCCACCACCATCCCGAGAGTCTAACCTTATTATAGCCACCCAAATCTTCCAGGATTTTACAAGCTGCAGCTGTCAACTCTGCATCCAGCATCTCAGTCCCGCTGGATACCTTGCTTGTCCGTCAATCTTTGGGAGACGAACAAGTGCGATACTTGATACCGAGCTCCAGCTACCGCTGGGCTACCTACCTTAGGTACCTAGACCTAGTGATTATTTCGTTCCATCCTCGAAACAACGGTTTGTAGCTGGCACGGTCTTGCTCGTGTTTGAGACCAACACTCGGCCGATATTAGTGTAGTGCGGACCCGCTTGGAATGCATTTGCGTGCTGTGATGGTACAAGGTCCAGTAATAACATTGTACTGTCTAAATTTTCTAGCCAAGACAGTTTGCTTCACATTTCGAGATAACTGCACCTTCCTTAGTGTAAGCCCTGGATTATCAACGAACCGCCATGGAACTTCTAGAAAAATATGGCGCATTAATTCAATTTCAATCGGGACCCAGAGATCCGTCACAGTATCGACCTCCCTAGCATTAGTCCCACGACTACGGACTCGTTGGGCCTTCTAGAATTATTGTCGAATTTCCGTTCCCCAATGTATTGGACAAGTTCAATGAGTGGCCCAGCCAGCTTTCATGCAGATCCCGGTCTCTGGCGTGGTTTTGACATGAGCTTCAGTGGGCCTCTTCAAATGGGGTTATTGGGCTGCGACGAGGTGGATCTACAAGCTGAGCTCATTGCCTTCCACTTCATCAAACAGCGCAATGCATTTACCTTTGCTCCTTGCAGATATCGCTCTGTTCTGAAGCTTCCAAGCGTTGATGCGGATGTTAGGACCGGACACTGTTGCGAGTATCTCGGCTTCCCTTTCTCGGACGTTGATGCTGGACTGGGCTGACTGCAAAAGCGATGCTTGGAGCGATCAGTGCACCCCTGCATTACGCCGCCCTACTGCGTCCTGTCGTGCCGTGCAGGGCTGCTGGAACTTGGATGGTCCGATTCAGGGCTGTGCAGGACCCAGAGGCTCTTCTGCTAACGGCGCTTATTTGATTCAAAAAGACGTTATTGCACCAATGGCTTGTTACACCCCAACGGTCAAAACCCTCAGCACGGGCACCCAACAGCCTACAGGGGTGACCACTGTTTGAGGAGGTCCAGCACATGAGCAAGCGATACCTATTCAAGCTTCTGATCGAACCAGCAATAATCAGCCGGCTCCAGTGCAAGGAAGTTCTTGCAAGCCCTTCGCAGCGCCATCAAAACAGGCAAACTAGCTTCGGATCTCGCGGCCCCCACCTACCCGTATACGTACAAACCATCACTCTGGACTGCTCTGGACAACCATCCTCTGGATGCAGCTGTCGGCTTACAGTCCCGACGAAGCCAGGGTAGGGATGAAGCTCCTGGCAACATAAGTTGGACTCGTTGTGATGTCGACTTGACACACGCGGACATCAACTTGCAAAGTCGCGAAGGGAGACTGTCTAGCTGTTGTACGTTGAGAATTCAAATTTTACAGGCATCTCCCGATATACCAGTTGTACGACGGCAAGCCCCTGCAATCGGAGAACTGCCTTGACCGTTGGCCTATCTTACGAGAACCATGGTAGCGCTACAGGGTGGCCCGAATGGTGTCTTATAACGAGCCACATAATGCCACTAGAGACAGATTGGGCGTTCTTGAGCGAGATGATTTCCGTCACCTTGCTTTGCACCAGAGTCAGCGGACCACAGTAAGCGTGTCCATCTCCCGCTTCAATCTTTTCAAGTGGTAGCTTCTTTCCATGAACCTGCGATGAATGATTACGGGTCCATTCCGTGGACTACACTTCGGTCGTCGCGGACAAATACAGCCACCATCATGTGCAAATAAGCAACCAGCAAGCATGTGTTTTCATATCGCCTGGATTCATCACCGAGGCTCTCCCAAAGTGGTATTATCATCAGTCTTATGGACAGGCTCTGGTACGAAACTTTACGAGACCATGGACGACTGGAAGTGTAGGGATTACTTGCACATATAGAGCCTTGCTTTTAGGACTCGCCGAGTGCAGTCCGTATCACTCGGATACATATCTGTACATGCGTGTCCCATCCAGGTACTTCTCCAGTGCCCTAATCTCTGCAAATTAGCCTTGAAGATTGTCCTCTGCGCCCCGGAATATTCCATACTGCCATCTCCTCGACAAGAACAAGCTAACAGCGATGACTGTCTCCAGACCTTCCGTGCAGTGGTGGCCAAATATCATTGCTTGGCTATGCTACGACGTCGATCAAGCCAGGCCGGCGAGGAATACCCCAAGGCAAACAAGCTGCTCGCCCTCTTTGTGGATTCGACTTCACCAGCGGTAGTATCCGTCTTCCGACGAGAGGGAAGATTGGCAATCCACAACCCAGCAACCGGTCCGACTCCTTGCAGGCCGGCAGAGCGGCAGGATTGTCGCAGTCCGGTGCTGAGCGCTGTTTTCTCGAGGACGGATTCATCCTTTTGAACATCCTGGTGGAAGATGCGGTCGTCCTCTCGTTCGGTATGGACTAATATACGAGGTATTCCTTAACTAGCAGAGATCCAGTGATCTCCCCTGCCCGGAAAGGCTCGCCGAACTCATACACTACCTTTCCTTGGGTTGTTTATCGGCCATTAGTGGGGAATGAGCAGTAGGAATCAAGTGGTTCTTGCCATGATAGATGCTCTGGGACACGGGGGTTGACATCATCGCACTGCATCAGGTCAGAAATGGTACCTGCATAGTACTACGGATTCTATCCATACTATGTCTGCGGACAAGAACCCTACTTCTTGGCACAGGTCACTGATTAGTGCCTGGAGTTCACAATCTACTCTTTGCGGTGTAGGAAACCGGGTCAAGGTGCGTCAGTCTCAATCAACAATCACAAAGGGTCCCGATGGATGCTACCACAGCGGCACGATAAGGAACAAAATTCCGATGTCAGGCGCCTCTATTAAAGCGGGCGAATGGTTGGCTCTGCTGGTGCTTCTGGCAAAATGTCCTCGAACACTGCTCCATCCTAGGCAAATGCACGCTGGCCTGTCCGTGGCTGCTGTCGGCGCGGAATTCCGTCTGTCAGAGCGGGTACAGAATCAATACCAAAGGCGACAACCCGAGACAAAAGCCTACAAAATCATGTATCAGTTGCAAAAAAAGGTTCCCAGAAGGGACATCGGAAGAGGTCGACAAGTGCTCGCCGGAGCTAAAAAAGGCTTAGCGGGCGCCACCACCGCATTTGATGTTATGCCAGTCCTTAGATCAGCAAACATTCGATAAACAATGGATTATGCAAAACGCAGCCTCTCCAGAACAGTTTCCGCCATGCTTCCCATCGAAGCCTCTGCGCTTGAGGAAGGGAATGGAATGCATCTGATGCACTGCGAAATCGTGGCGCTTTCTCTTGAGTCCACTCGATCGCCTCGTTTCCACATGTCCGGCAGAACCTGCTTTCCCGGTCAAGGATGGCAGAGTTACAATTACCTACAAAGTAACGTGTGCAACGGGACATGCCAAGGATAGCCCTTTCGTTGCGGTCAGCAAAGGGCGCTGCAACATCTTGGTGGCTTGATCTTGTTGCGGGAGGCATGGTCAAGGCTGTGTAAGATCAGTGCCTCCTTTGGCTGCAGATGAAGTTCGTTGCCCCATGATACGTATGGGGAGAATATAGTCAAGCTATATTGAGCAACACCGGCGGTCTGTCATTCTGCTACAAGGCATCATTGACTCAAACGGGTGTTCGGGCTGTTTGACCCTGGGCCCAATCTCGCGCCACCCAACCAACGCCCTCGAGTTTTACATGGTGATGTCTACCTGAGTGTGGCTTCGCGATAGCCTCGTTTGACTTGATGAGGATTCTGTTGCGCAAGAAGCATAATCGACGATTCAAGCATGAGACGAGCCTACGGAGATTTTCATTTCAGCACGTATTGGCACGGACATAGGTATCAAATGATGAACATTGGCGTTGCAAATCTGGGACCATGAGCAAACACTATTTGAAGCCAGAATCAACGACTACTTATAGGCCCTCAGACCTTAGAAACGAGTGCGAGAGTCCTACATCTTCCTGTTGCACGCTACTGTTCAAGACCGCTGAGGTACAGCTAAAAATTGAACTGGTTGTACACGATGCCCTCGTTATTTGCAGCATTGACGTCTTCCGGGCTTGACGACAGTCCGCCGCCGTATAACGACAAGCCTACAGCCTACAGCGATCCAACTAAGAAGAGTCTTCTGAAATCCCATAAGCCAGATGTCGCGAATCGACGCCCTCCAGGCGAGAGCAACACTCCTTGTGTCAAGAAGAGCAAGCCTCCCGCCAACAATGGCGGTCGTCCCACCGCGCGAGAGTACTGGCATGCCTTGTTCGTACACATAAATTGCAGCGCTGTGGCAGGCGATCCGGTACCGTAAATCTACCAGGGCCATTACAGGGTCGACTGGTCGATAGCATCCCAAGATTCAAACGAAGTGTTGGCATGTGCCGCCACCACGGCGCGCGAGTGAGCACGGGAAGGCAATCCGCAAACACAGGACGGACGGTCGGGGCGACCAGCGTGAGAACAACGCATATCAACGTCTTCAGTCTACCGGACCACCCAGGTTCGTGTCTGACTCCGTTGCGGACTTGGGAGATCGAGCAGATGATTCATCCGCGTAAAGACGGGACTCCAGACTGGGTCTGGGCGCTGAGTATGGCACTCAGCTTGGACCGAGAGTCTCCCTCCCGTTGCTGCTATGCTTGGGTAACGCTGCGCTTCAAAAGTTCTTCCACTGCAGCTCATGCAAGGAGGAGTATCATGGAACGGTTCTCTCGTGGCAGCACAGGCATCGAGTCTGAAGTTTGTAAGGGGCATGCTCCTACCGGGCGAGACAGTTGGTTGGCGTAGGTGGTATACTTTCACTTCTGCGTCGAAGAAGGAAACCGGGCTCATTGACGAAGTGGGCGACAACGATGGTAGGCTCGAATAGGTGGCTAGTGTCCGAATCCGGTACGAAGACCGAGCTTGGTTCAAGGATGTTGATTTTAGACAACTTCTCAAGCCTGAGACCGTTGATATGTAACTTTTCATCTTCGGCTTTTGTGTTTGGGCCGTGTGGGAGATGAGACATAATCTTGAGACGAGATCGTTGCTATTTAGGATCGCTAATCGAATGCTAGGGCGGAACTCGATCAGCGGACGGCACCTGGAAGGTGTAAGAAGGTGGTAGCTCATAAGAAAGGGACGTCCTCTTGAATCGATCTCACAGGACAGAAGATTGATCTGTGGCGTCCCGGACTTGTCGAGAACTTCACCGAGTTCATACAGGTGTTGCTACCCCAATACAAGCTCCTGGTGGTCTGAGGACGGAACAAAGGTTTTTTGCGATACGGAGGGAGCAGTTCGAACATCTTCTCACTTGGCTATTTTAACCTGGACAGACATGATGTTTGCGCTTTCATTTTCACCCAGGGACATCAACGGGACTTCTACTTAAATAGCTACCTAGGTATCTTAGCCTTGCGCCTGAGAAGGTTCTTAGGGTTCATCCATAACGAGAAACAAGAAAAAGGAACTCCAAAAAAGAAGATATTACCTTGTTCAAGGCCCAGCCTACCATCTTGACCGCGTGGTAGCTACTGCGCCCCCCTGGGGGGTACTCTATTTGCAACCCACACTTAGTCGGCTCGGGACTCGAACACGGCACCTCGAGGTTTTCAGTAGATGAGTTGTTTCTGGGTGGGCCTTACGGGGTACACCACCGGCGGATGATAACCACAGGCAGTAATCTGATTGATATAGCTCTCTCTTTGCGAGGGTGTCTATCGATAAGGCTACAACCAGAACGTCATCCTCCTCCATCGAGAGTGTTTACTGCTTGATGTAGCGATGAACCCCCCGCTCAAGCACCTCCACGCGCATTCCAACCTCGACCCAGCTCTCCATGGCCTCGGGATCGCTCGTGTCTTCGAACAGCGGCGTCATTTGCATCCCCAAGCATCCCATACGCGGCGCGCCCTCATCCACCTCGCGATGCTTCCTCAACGACTTGTCAGGCTCGACCGGGTGGCGGAAGCCGCTGTCTTGGTCCACGTTGGGCATTTTGCACCTGAAACTCCCCATCTGTCAGTAAGACCAAGCTCACACACTGCCGCCCTCGAGGAGAACTAACCTGACGGTCCGACATGACACGTGGAACTGCGCACCCTGAGGCACACCGTCTACCGTCTCGGCCGGGCTGAATCGCACCACCTTCCACTCGTCCTCGTCGTACGCTTTCGCGCCATTAACTATACGCCGTCACTCGTCAGTTCCCTCTTGCCATCCTTCAGACTCCACGAACTGAAAGAAGCTCACCAATGATATTTGCCCGAAACCTCCGAACATCCAACCGCTCCAGCCCCTCGACCCTACCAATCTTGGCCTCCAAATCCACCACACTACTCACATTGATCAAGTGCAGCGGATACGCGTCCTGAAAGCCCGTGACAGGCTGATACGCCGCCTCCTCCCTCGGCGGCGCACATCTGGTCACCTCCCTCAACTTCGCCGGGTCGACCCTGAACAATCCGAGCTTGTTGCTGACGCCAAGGTACAGCCTCAGCTCCTCGGGCAGCTCCTCCCCCATATTCAGCGCCTCGACCGTCTCCTTCCAGATCGTCACCTTCTCCCAGTCGTACCACCTCTCCTTAATCTCCCGCTCGGACGGAAACCCCGCCGGCAGGAGCACCTCCCTCTCCGCCACCGCGCGCAAGCCCCCGCGCAGCTTGGCCGCCGCTGTGGCCAGCCACCCCGCTAGCCCGCGCTCGCGCCACGGGAACCGGAGCAGGACGAAGCTCTCCTTTGAGGCCACCACCTCCTCCCCGCCTCGCGGTGCCTTGGTGGCGCGGCTGGCGTCGGGCACGTACAGCTCGACCTTGACGGTGGCGAGCAGCGGGAACTGTCTCTGCGTGATGAAGTGCCAGACGTGCTCGTCCTTCTTCCCCGACGAATCCCCACCGGAAGACGCCGGAAAGGGGCTCTTGAGCTGCGCAAAGGTGAATAGCCTGTCGAACTCCAGCCCCTGCGGCAGCACCCTGCTGCGCGAGAGCTCTATCCCCTTGCACGACTTGACGGGGTAGATCCACAGGCTCTGGATGGCCGGGTCGGAGCTCCTGGCCGACAAGCTCTTGACGTTGGATTTTGACCTGTCGAGGCCGACCTTGACGTGTGTCTGTGAGAGTGCCTCGCTCTGCGATGGCGGGACCGGGGGGAAGAGGATGAAGATGGGGATGAAGAAGACGGCGACGGTCACGAGGACCAGGAAGATGCCTGCGCCGTCGATGGCCTGGCCCGAGTGCGCCGGCGGTATCGAGTCCATGATTTCTTTTTTTCTTTTTTCTTTTTTTCTACTTTTTCTTTTTCCCCTTCTTTTGCTGAAAACTGGCTTGGGCCTCTAATCTTTCTCGTCTAGCTGTCGTTACAGCAAAACTTCACCTATGAACAGGCATATTTATGGCTGGACTGATCGTGTCTGTTTCACGACTCGAGTCACTTGTGACGAAACTAGAAACTTGATATAAACGATCAACCCCTGGAATTCCTGAATCGGAAGTCACAGTAATTCCTAAATCGGAAGTTCACAGTTTTTAGCCCCGAATTAGGTGATCAGGGGGCAATCAAGGTCTGGACCTGGATCTCATTAACCGGGACATGAGCATAACGGGGCGTTCCACACATCCATCGACGGTTCTCATCATTCAACCGGTATTCCGCGGGAATGTCAAAACTGCAGCCGGATGCTGGGGGAGCTAATGAACTTCAGTTAAACGATGTTAGTTGCCAAAATCTAAAAATCTGGCCGCTCTCACAAGTCCAGCCCAATAACCAGCAATAAACCCCTATGTACAGCATAAAAAAGGGGCAGCAAGTGTGCCAGTAAAACCTGAACGCCCGTGTCCCACTATCCAGGACGCTGAACATGCAATGATATCAGATCCTCCCATCTCAGTGGTTTTCTGCCCAAATCCAGAAACCACGATCCATCAGCCCACAACTCTCCTTCAGTCAGCCTTCTTCCCCTTGCCAGCACTCACACCCCTCCCTCGCACCGCCCCATCTCCGTCGCTCCTCCCCGAAGTCCCAAAGACGCCCGAGCCCAGCAGGCCCGTATCTATCAAGTCCCCGAGCCGCCCGTCATCGCTATTCGTGTCCGTCAGCTCAATCAGGTCGCCCTCGACCTCACGTCTGGATCCCTGCTGGCCGGCGTGATGCCCCCCACCACCATGTCCTCCCCTCCCCCTGGGCCCCAGCACGGGCGTCCCCGGCGGCATCTTTGCAAACGCGCCCCTCAGCCACGTCTCCACCGCGGCGGCAGCCCTGTCCAGCCCGATCGAGCCGGACGCAGCAGCACCCCTGGACACGCTCTCGAGATCGCGCCCGTCCCCGAACGGACTCTCCACGATGCCCGCCGGCGCCGGGGCGTCGCCGCCGCTCCCGGGACCCCCCACCTCGTCGAAGCCGAAGCGCGCGCTCTCGGACCCCATGACCGACATGGACGGCAGGCCCTCGATGTTCAGCCCGGGCAGGTGCTTCTTGGCCCACGAGTTGAAGTAGTCCCTCTCCGGGCCGCGGACCCTGCCGTGCAGCGACCCCACGCCTCCCGGCCGCCGCATCCACGCCGGTCGGTGTTGCTGCAGCGGCGTGTCGCCCACGCTGCGGCTGGCGCTGCTCAGGATGCTCATGCGGCGGGAGGCGGTGCTGCCGCCGCTGGGGCTATGGGCGGCGTGGTCAAACGTTTCCGAGCCACCGAGGGTCAGGGAGGGGACGTCCATGGACCCGCGCGGGGTCGAGAGGCTGGATACCGTGTGCAGGCTCTTCTTCCGCCGCGGGGGGAAGTAGCCGAGGGCCTTGCGGGGGACGCGGGCGATCTCGACGGGCGTGGTGAAGTTGTCTATCGTTACCCAGCGGACGTGTGTCCAGGGCCGTTCTTCGTCGATTGCCTGGGTTGAGTGCTGGTGCTCTGGGGCCTTGCCGGTAGAGAACGGATCGTCTTGGGCTGCAGCATCGGGTGTCGGTGCGAGCAGGTCGATGTGGTTGCTGTTGTAGTATGATGGTGCCTCGCACGGCCGGCCCCGTATCTCGCACGCGTCCACGGGTAGAGCAAGCCATTTCCGCACTTGAATGTAGGTGTTGTCCCGCGACCATAGGCCGTTGGCTTTCCGAAAAGCGTCCTCGCGACACCTATACTTGAGCACTATTCCGGCGTATGTGTCGCTCGGTTGCACGTGGTGTATGTAGACTAGGTGCTCCTCCGTTTCCTCGCTCTGTGCCGTGCTACTGCCCCGGAGATCCTCGTCCGACCTCCTCTTCTTGAACCTGCCTGACACGTCCAATCCACCATTGACCCCTTCGTAAGATTGTAGAATGCTGGCCGTCTTCATAGCTTTCAGCTTCGCTTCTCTTTCGGCCAGCGACCCGGCTGCTACGTCGTTGAGTCGCGGTTTGGTGGCAGCCGGTTCGGGCCCCCATGTTTCGGATGCAGTCGATCCATTCCCCAGCCCTGAAGCCGTCCGCCCTCGTGCTAAACCAGACGTTTTCCTACCGCCTGACTTGTACTTTCCCCGACCATCCTTAGTGTCGTCGCCAGTTCCGTCGGCACCTCCTACCGTGCCGCCCAGAAAGGAACTCGCCAGGCCCTGCAGCGAAGACCATGCTGGCGCCGTCCATGACGACACGCCTTGCCCAAGAAGACCACCTCCTCCAGCACCAAAGGCAGCGGGACTGCCGGAACGGGCATTATTCCGTCCGGTCACGGAGCCCATGCGTGCGCTAGGTATAGGGCTCGCACCGCGACTGGGAGATCCGCTAGGCGTGGAGAGGAGGGAGGCTGCATTGGAAGTCGGGGGTCGTCGATTGCGAGGGCGGATCGTGGTAGATGGGTTCGCGGCGGATTCGGGAGCCAGGCCTGAGGAGGAGGTCGTGCGTTGTAAGACAGAGTTCGACGATGGCTCTGGCATTATGACGAGGTGGAGGGCGAGGACGACCTCGGCGCGGTGAAGCGGCGACGGCGGCTCGGTGTTGATAGAGGAAGCATCAGACAGGGTGTATCGGCATTAAGGAGATGGAGTGTCAGTCAATGGATACCGCCGGCTTCGAGACAGTCGTAGACAGTGTCGACCTTGCGGTTGCGTGATTCGGGTGATTCGTCAGATGAGCAAGGGAGTCTTGGACTGGATCCAGTGATGCCGTTGGTTCACAGTCGTTGGAAGCTATGTAGTTCCTCGTGTTGAGAGGGAACAGAAGGGAGCAGACATCAGAGACCTGCAATTGTAGAGAGGTCAGCTTGGAAGTGTGATGGCAGACCAGAAGTGCGTTTAGAGTTTCGTCGCCGACAAGACGAGAGGGATGTACCAGGTAAGGCAAAGTAGTACGGATGAGATACGGACGAGATACGTATCCCTCGAGGTTGAAGTTAGCTCCGCCCAGACCAGCCGGCGGGAAACGGTGGCACCGGTCCGGCCGTCGCTTATATTGGCCGACACGAGCCAATGGGGGCCCAGAAATCCGGTACGTACTGTACTTTGTACAGATACCTGCCACTCAAGGTGCAGTACCTTTGATCACCAACACCGTCATGGTTCATTCAGCACCACTGTCCAAGCTATATACCGTGGTATATACAGTATGAAGAGATCTAAGTCTTGAGATTTAGTATTCAAAGTAGCTGTCCAATTATTTCTACAGATTATAGCTGTCCAATTGTCTGTATGTGCTTTCAGCCATTCTGGTGCCATTTACGTAGTACTGCAGGTTAAGGAGATGTGACTGCCCACCAACAACCATTCTAGGACACGTTGAGAGGTATCTAACTGGAGGAAAGAGAGGAGACGATGGGAACCAAACAAATACCAGTTCTCTGTCATTTTCATCTATTTTCCCCTTCGAGGGTGATGTCTTTATACGTTAGCTAAGGTACTCAGTTTGAGACGAAGTACAGACATGCACGTACCACTAGTGTACTGCCATGTATAGGTATAACTGTCCCCCGCCTGTTTACCCCACAGTGTGCTCTTATCCCAAGTAAACAATCAATAAACCACTTCTGCAAAACGCGACAGCAACCGCGTCTCGTCGCAAACTCCAACAACCATATCGCCCAAGCGGTTGACCACGACAGACAGCAGACAAGAGAGAGACCCGACACCGCCAAAATGAGGGTCACCGAAGTGATTATAGATGTACTTGCCCTCCCCAACTCTCTGAAGCCTCCAACGTCAAACTCATACTGACTGTTCGTGCACACAGGGCTTCAAATCATATGCCGTGCGGACCGTCATCTCAGGATGGTAGGCAGAACCAGCCCTCAAGCTCACGATGAGACATGAGACAGATATATCTAACACTGCCTGCAGGGATGAGTCCTTCAACTCCATCACCGGCCTCAACGGCTCCGGCAAGTCCAACATCCTCGACGCCATATGCTTCGTCCTCGGCATCACAAACATGTCCACCGTCCGCGCCCAGAACCTGCAGGACCTGATCTACAAGCGTGGCCAGGCCGGCGTTACCAAGGCCTCCGTCACGATAGTCTTCGACAACCGCGACAAGTCCACCTCCCCCATTGGCTTCGACGACTACGCCACCATCTCCGTCACCAGGCAGATCGTGCTGGGCGGCACCAGCAAGTACCTCATCAACGGCCACAGGGCCCAGCAGCAGACGGTCCAGAACCTCTTCCAGAGCGTCCAGCTCAACATCAACAACCCCAACTTCCTCATCATGCAGGGCCGCATCACCAAGGTGCTCAACATGAAGGCCGTCGAGATACTAGCCATGATCGAGGAGGCCGCCGGCACACGCATGTTCGAGGACAGGAGGGACAAGGCCCTCAAAACCATGGCAAAGAAGGACATGAAGTTGCGCGAGATACAAGACCTGCTACGGGAGGAGATAGAGCCCGCGCTCGAGAAGCTGCGGACGGACAAGAGGGCCTTTCTGGATTACCAGCAGATGCAGAACGATCTCGAACGGCTGACGCGGGTGGTGGTGGCGCACGATTATGTCAGGGCACAGGAGAAACTTGCTCAGTCGGCCGCAGACCTCGAAGCCAAGAAGCAGCGCCAGAAAGATCTCGAGGACTCGGCCGTGAGGTTAAAGAGTGAGATCTCGCATCTCGAGGAGGACGTCCAAAGGGTCAAGGCCCAGCGCGACAAGGAGCTGCGGAAGGGTGGCAAGGCGCAGGCGCTGGAGGACGCCGTCAAGAAGCACAGCAACGAACTCGTCAGACTGGCGACTGTGATGGACCTGAAGAAGACCAGCATGGCCGAGGAGCAGGAGCGACGACAAGCCGGCGAGAAGAATGTGGCCGAGCTGGAAGCCGCGCTGAAGAAGAGCACGACGGCCTACGAAAAGATAAAAGCGAAATACGACGCATCCAAGGAAGACCTCGAGAAGATGACCCAGGACGCCGAGTCCAAGGAGGAGCTGCTGCAGACGCTGCAGACGGGTGTAGCGTCCAAGGACGGCCAGGAAAACGGATACCAGGGACAGCTCCAGGACGCGAGGAACCGGGCCACCGCTGCCGTCACCGAGCAGGAGCAGGCCAAGATCAAGATTGCCCATCTGGAGAAGCGGATAAAGGAGGAGGAGCCGCGCGCCAAGAAAGCCAAAGAGCAGAATGCCGGTCTGCTGAAGGACCTCGAAGGTCTGAAGTCCCAGGCCCAGAAGCTCGAGAAGGAGCTCGGAAAGCTTGGGTTCCAGCCCGGCACCGAGGAGGAGATGTACAAAGAGGAGAGCACGCTGCAGCAGCGAGTCAGGAGCCTACGGCAGGAGTCGGACGCCCTGAAGCGCAAGGTAGCGAACATCGACTTCAACTACTCGGACCCGACGCCGAACTTCGACAGGTCCAAGGTCAAGGGTCTCGTAGCGCAGCTGTTCACCCTCGACAAGGAACACACCGCAGCCGGCACGGCGCTGGAGATCTGCGCCGGCGGTCGGCTGTACAACGTCGTCGTCGACACCGAGGTGACGGGCACGCAGCTTCTGCAGGGCGGCAAGCTGCGCAAGCGGGTGACCATTATCCCGCTCAACAAGATTGCCGCCTTCCGCGCCTCGGCGCAGACGATCGCCACGGCGCAGAAGATCGCGCCCGGCAAGGTCGATCTGGCCCTGAGCCTCGTGGGCTACGACGACGAAGTCGCCTCCGCGATGGACTTTGTCTTTGGCAACACGCTGATCTGCGCCGATGCCGACACGGCCAAGCGGGTGACCTTCGACCCCAACGTGCGCATGAGGAGCATCACTCTCGAGGGCGACGCGTACGACCCCTCTGGCACCCTGTCGGGCGGCAGCTCGCCCAACTCGAGCGGCGTGCTGGTGACGCTGCAGAAGCTCAACGAGATCACGCGGCAGCTGAGGGAGGCCGAGGCGTCGCTGCACCGCGTGCAGGGCACGATCGCGCGGGAGAAGTCCAAGCTCGACCAGGCGCGCCGGATCAAGCAGGAGCTGGACCTCAAGGCGCACGAGATCAAGCTGGCCGAGGAGCAGATCAGCGGTAACTCGTCGTCGTCCATCATCCAGGAGGTGGAGAACATGAGGGCCACCATCGCGCAGCTCAAGACGGAGTCGGCCGAGGCCAAGAAGCGGCAGGCCGAGGCCAGCGCGGACGTCAAGCGCATCGAGAAGGACATGAAGGACTTTGACAACAACAAGGACGGCAAGCTCATCGAGCTGCAGGCGTCGCTCGACAAGCTCCGCGCGACGCTGGTCAAGATGACGGCCTCCAACAAGACGCTGCAGAAGGAGCTCCAGGGCGCCCAGCTCGACTCGGAGCAGGTGTCGGGCGACCTCGGGGCGGCGAGAGAGCAGGTGCAGGAGATCGACCTGGCGATCAAGGCGCAGCAAGACGAGATCGCGGACCTGGTCCGGCAGCAGGCCTCGCTGAAGGAGACGCACGACGCCGCCAACGCCGCCCTAGACGAGGAGCGGCAGAAGCTGCACGTGTTCGACTCGGAGCTCGGCGCGCTCGAGGAGGCGACGCGGAGCAAGAACGCGCGCATCGCGGAGGAGGCCCTCGAGATGCAGAAGCTGGGCCACCAGGTCGAGCGGTTCCACAAGGAGCAGCAGCATGCGGCGTCGGCGGCCGCGCATTTGGAAAAGGAGCACGAGTGGATCGCCGAGGCGCGGGAGCAGTTCGGGCGCCCCGGCACGGCGTACGACTTCGGGCGGCAGGACATGGGCGAGTGCAAGTCGGCGCTGCACAAGCTGCGGGAGCGCAGCCAGGGGATGCGCAAGAAGGTCAACTACAAGGTCATGTCGTCGATCGAGCAGAACGAGAAGAAGGAGGCGGCGCTCAAGCACATGATGAAGACGGTGGTGCGCGACAAGCGCAAGATCGAGGAGACGATTGTGAGCCTGGATGATTACAAGAAGAAGGCGCTGCACGAGACGTGGTCCAAGGTGAATGCCGACTTTGGGCAGATCTTTAACGAGTTGCTGCCGGGTAGCTTTGCCAAGCTGGATCCGCCCGAGGGCAAGACCATCAGTGATGGTCTGGAGGTCAAGGTGTGTCTGGGCAAGGTGTGGAAACAGAGTCTGACCGAGTTGAGCGGCGGGCAGAGGTCAGTGACATCCCCGTACCTAAGTATATCATCCAGAAATGTAGGGGTTGGAGAGCTAACATTTTGTGCCCAGGTCTCTCATCGCGCTGTCGCTCATCATGGCGCTGCTGCAGTTCAAGCCGGCGCCCATGTACATCCTGGACGAGGTGGACGCGGCGCTGGACCTGTCTCACACGCAGAACATCGGGCGGCTGATCAAGACGCGGTTCAAGGGCTCGCAGTTCATCGTCGTCAGCCTCAAGGACGGCATGTTCCAGAACGCGAACCGCATCTTCCGCACGCGGTTCAGCGAGGGCACTAGTATGGTGCAGGCCCTGACGCCGGCGGACTTGAGGTAGATACTCGCTGGGATGGAGTCGGATGACTGAGATGAGAGTTTCTTTTCCGGTTTTGTGATTGTGTCTTGCCTAGTTGCCGGTGTTCTTCTCATTGTATTCTTGTTCTTTGCTCTTGTTATCTGCAGATACCTCTGGGTTGGTGATGGGTTTGGGTGTAACGACTGGGTATGCCGTTGGCTTTGGATTGCGTGTTTTTGTTCGGGGCCATATGTTCATAATCCTCTGAGATCATGGAGTCTTCTTTCAGGCCTACCTGGAGCGGTAGAGTCTATAGTGCAAAGCCACAGCTCGACCATGTAAGCAGCAGCGCAATGACGGAACTAGAGGTCGAGGTACGTATATACATGTACATATGTGTACGTCTGGGCATCAGAAGCGGCCCCATAAAATAAAGTTACGGGACGTCCAGCACGACCCCCACCAGCCCGAGAGTCTGCAACTGGCAGCTCCAGAAGTACCTTTGACTCTGATAAAAGTCCTCCAACTTGCACACACTCGGGACGTTCATACATCCCCTCTCACACCACAATCCCACAATGATACTCCAATAACATCTATCTTTTCGCCAAGAAAAAAGAAACACTCAAAATGCCAATCTGCATCGAGTGCCGCCACCCGGTCAAGACGCTCTGGCGCGAGGGCGCGGGCGACAAGTCGGGCGGGCACAACATCCGCCTCACGGTGTGCCGCAACTGCGGCCGCTTCTGCGACAAGTACGTCGAGCACGACTTCGTGGTGCTCTTCATCGACCTGGTCCTGATCAAGCCCCAGGTCTACCGCCACCTGCTGCACAACACCCTCATGCGGCCCGGCGAGGAGGGAGGAGACGGGAGCGGCGAGGATACCGGGTTCGCGCCCTCCATCGTCCGCCTCGGCGTGCTGCTGCTGCTGTTCGACGTGTACCTGACCTGGGCGCGCATCGAGAAGCAGGCTGCCCCCGCGGAGGGGGATGTGGCGGGTGGGTTTGGGAGGCTGAGTCGCATGGGTATCGGGTATCAGTATCTATTCTTTCGTGAGTCTTGTGTCCCTTCTACCTCCTTACCTTTGTGTCCCTCCATGTATTCACTAGGAGGAGTAATGTGACTGACAAGCTCTCCTCTCTACTCAGTACTGCTATGCACGACCACGACCCTCACGTTCCACCTCTCGATCCGCTTCCTCAGCTGCAGCCCCTACTCGCCCCTCGTCCTGCTCGGTCTGCTGCCGCGCTACTCGCGCCCCAACTCCGTCAGCACCGCGCTGCTGGTGTCGAGCTCCACGAAGCTGTTCCCCATACTGATGGTAATATGGGAGTACGACGTCCCGGCGGCCGCGAGAGCGCTCGGCTGGGCCGTCGTGGCGAATAACGTCGAGGCGCTCAAGATACTGCTGGATTGTAGTTATGGGATCGCAGCTCTGCTCGCTACTGTCGGAGCCGCTTCGCGGTGGGCGGCCGGCCGCGCCGTCATGTGGGCTGTCGGGCTGCAGGGTGTCGACGGAGTGGGCGAGGGTGGCGTGGCTGAGGATGGCAGGGCGCTCTGGGATGCGGTCAAGTACTGCTGGGAATGGGCTGGACGGTTGGCTGCCGGTTGAAAATGGGGACTGGCTTCGGTACTTTGCATGGAGTTTGGAGTTAATTTTAAAGTGCGAATGTGTCGCATTGGTATTACATGAACTACCTAATTTAGAGGTGACGCTCACCTCTTTTCCTGCGCGAGCCCAGGGACTGATACTACTTATGCCAGGCTGATAATCTGGCGAGTCTCATATCGGTTGTGACAATGATGCCTGTCTATGCCTTGAATAGCCGTTCGGCCAACATTCCTCCCCTGCATACGCATGACAAGACCTTCTCTCCTTGTCTAGCCTCTGCTCCTTCGAACAACAGGAGTCCAGAATTACATATCCCCAACGCCCAAACATAACGCGAGAGCAACAGATGCATACCGCAAACGTAGTCGTACAATGGAACAGCCCATCCCTCCACTCTTTCCGCCTTGTCCCTAGACGCTACGGCTCAGTGGTCGATGTACTTGGTGCGCAGGTCGGACCGCCGAGGCTCGATGAGGGGATGTAGCTGGGCGAGGAAGGTGATGGCCCACATGAGATAGCAGCTGACAAAGGAGAGGATGAGGGACGACCGCCAGAGTCTGTAGAACTGGAGTTAGCAATGGATGGCAGGAGAGGTTGGGGAAGAGGGGGAAGATCTAGACGTACACTTGGTTCTCGCCCTTGGGAGAGAATATCCAGGCCGCCACGCACAAAGCCGCGACCACGGCGAGACCGACGAAGATGCTCCACCTGCATGCCAGATTTCTGTGTCAGCTAACATAACTGAGTAGGAGGAGTGACGTGTTGAATAGGTACCCGTTCGCCATGATTGCCTATTGACGGATGAGAAGGCGTATAGTATCGCACGAGACGAGAGTTGACGGGTTACTCGAACACACTTATAACGAGTTGCTTGAGCACGTATCAGCGGGCTACGCGAGACAAGTATTGGCAGACTTAGTCGAGGCGTAGATTGACGGGGTTGCTCGATATTCAGAGTCGAAGCGATTGATGAGAGCTCCAAAGCTCCCGCACGGCTGACGTTGAATGTGGGACCGGACAGCTGTGCGGATATGCTTAGTCATGCTCTTACAGCTGGTGCATCACAGCATTCCCTCGAACAGATCCAACCAGACTTCCAGTCTTTACTATCGTTTCTTCTCAAATGTTTTGAAATCCAGGGATCTATCGAGAGGTGTCTGCTGTAGATGGGAAAGAGGACTTTTGTTTTGGATGTTCAGTGATTTTTGAGTATAGTATGTCTAGAGGACGCGTTGGCCCGGCTCTCTCGTATAAAGTTGCCTAAGCCAAACACTTGTCTGGTCAATGAGCTGCTCTATTGCTGGCAGTTCATCTCATCCAGCCTTGTAGACATGTCTAATGAGGCTCCAAAGCATACAGCTCAATCTGCCGCCTTCCCCTTATCCAACCAACTAGGCACCACATTCCTACAAACGCTCTCATAATCCCTAATCTTTCCCCCCTCCAGCGCCGCCTCAGGCGTAGTCCAGAACATGGCCCAATTACTATCCGGCAGCTTCCATGTCCCCCTCGACCTCTCGAAATACCACTTATTCACCGGATTATCCTTCCTGCTCCGCCAACAGACCCCCTCGGGAAAGCAGTCCCTCACCATAGCATTGAACACAATGTCCGCCACGCCGCCCGCCCCCTGCGACCGCTTGAGCACCGCAAACTTATCCAGGTACGGCACCATCCTGCCCTGATCGTAGGCCGCCTCCTCGTCCAGCCCAAAGGGCCGCTCCCACGTCAGGATGGCCCCGCCCTCGTACTCGCCCGCGATGATGATCCCCGCCAGGCTGTCGTTGACGCGCCGCAGGTAGTGCGCCGCGTCGAGCCGGCGGTTGAACGAGTCGTCGATCAGGTGGATCAGCCGCGGCAGGTCGACGCACGTGTCTGTCAGCCGGAGCCGGGGAGCCCCCGGCCGCGGCGGCTGCCAGGGGGTCTGCCGCGGGTCCGGATAGATGGTCACGGGGAGGCCGCGTTTCGCCAGGGTGGTCGTCGACACGGGCGGGATGCGGGTTGTTGGGTCTTGGGAGTTTTGCTTGATACGGCCGAGCGGGAGGGAGGAGGAGTAGATCGGTCGGTCGGTGAGGAGGTTGTGGATGAGGGGGTTTTGTTTCCTCCTCGTGCCGACGTTGCCTACTAGGTCGGTGATGTCTGTCGTGTCGTCTTTTGGCGCGGTCAGGTTTGCTGCTTCTGCTGGCGTGGTGATGACTGCTGACGCGGTGGATGGGAGTATCGACAAGCAGTCTTTCGCTAGCTTCAGGTTCTCGAGATGCTTCTGCTTGGTCGCTCCGAGACTGCTTTCGGAGACGAGGTCAAGGCCCTGTTTGGCCGTGTCGTACTCATCCTCCATGTTAATGAAAACGTGAGCTCCGTTTGGCCGGTGCCGTGATGGGATGCCACCGATGGGATCGACGACGATAATTCGGTCCACGGTAGCCTTGCGGGGCAGCTGGATAGTAGCCGACTCTTCTGGTGCTTGCTCGATAGCCTCTCTCGGCATTTGCAGACCCGAGAGGAACTTGGCTAGGGTTAGGACAACTTCGTTTGAGTCTGCAGGCATGTAACCGAGTTCCTCGGACTGGCCGGCAGATGGGACGACAACCATGTACCCGGCCCGAAGCGGGCTGGTGAGTGCCGGCTCAAATTCGACGTAGAGACGACTAGATGTAAATGGAGTGATGGGAGCCTCAGGACTGCTACTAACAGAGAGCGAAGAGTCGACCACCTTGGCTCCTGGCATGCCGTGCTGGCCGATGGCTCTGGCGATTCGGTTGACTTGTTGTGTCATGACTCTTCTCCAGCTGCGGCGGTCAGCGAGGTCGAGATCACAGTCCACTACGATGACACTGTAGAGGCCAAGAGTCCTAAGCTGGGTCAGGGTCTTTGCGACGCCTGTCAGGATGTCGTCGTCCCATGACTGCGGCTTCATGAACTTGACGATGGCGACGTGGGGCGCTTCGTCAACCACGGGCGGAACCTCTATCACGCCTTTGTTGGAGGGCTGGATGAAGCGAGGTGTCTTGCTAACAGAGGTGAAGCTGTCTTGCAGAACGCTGGCAGCGTTTGGTTTGGCGACGCCACGAGACTTGCCAAAGGTCTGGAGATATGCCTTGGCATCACGCTTCGTTGCCGATGACTCCAAGACCGAAATGAAGAACTCCTGGAAAACCGGGTGAGCCAATGGTGCGTGAAGTCGGGCATGAGTATCATCTCACCCTGTCTTTGTCCCTTTTCTGCTTCTCAGCAGCAGCATTGGTTGTGTACGGACATTGGAATGCGGTTGGACGAGCCACTGAGCCACGGCTAAGTATCTCGTGAGAGGCACGGCCCTGCCATGCTGGCGTTGATGCACGCCTGAGACGATTTGGAGTGCTTCCGACTGATATCTATCAGGGAGACATCAGTATGTAGTCCAGATCCAAGTGTTCCTTCCTTGGCAGGGGTGAACCAGGAAGGGGATAGGAACCCATCCAGCGTTCCTTCCTCTCTTACCTGAGCTGTTGAGCCCGCCTTCTTCAAGGCAGCGCTGCGTGGTATCATAATTGCGGGCTCATCTTGGGAAACTTGGCCAAGAGATCGAAAGAGGTGGAAAGGAAAGCAGCTGTGTACGACGCTGAAGCTAAGGTACTCAGAGCAGAGAAATTTGGAGGCTTGTGATCTGGATCTCGATAGCCGATCAATTTGAGTTGCACGATATGTAAGTAGTCTAAGTCATTCTGTCACAGCTAGGTACCTTCAAATCATTTAGTGACTCAATTGGACCCTCACAGCAGATAAAGGCCGATAACGCTGCCCCACTACAGCTCTTCTCTCTTCTCTCAATCTCTCCCGGTCTTTCGCGTGCTGCCCCGCCAGATCGGATCGCTTTGGATCAGAAGCAGTAAGAGGGGCCTGTCTAAGCCGAGGAAGATGTAGTCTAGGTCGATTGGCAATAGTAGAGCTTCCGAGTCTTGGAAATAAGATCTCTTCGGCTTTTAGTGAACGAATGGCAAGCAGCTAGAAAGCACCAAGCTAGACTTCTACACTCTGCAAGTGGATCGAACGTCATCCTTTACGAAGCGTATACAGCGTATATCGGACTTAAGCCCTACCTAGCTGAGGTAGGTCCTACATCATACCACAGTCAGGTACCGACGTAATCCCCTCTTCTGCTTAACTCCACGGCCAGAGCTCATACTTGCCCTCAGTAAGTATCAAGCCATATATCGTAGGGGCCCCGATGACCGTGTAACCGTGATATATCCGGCAAAAGCACCTTTGATTTATATCTCTTTGCCGTTCTGCACTTCCCATAGAGTTGTCATCCTTCTCCATTCTCATACACCCTGTCAGTTGATCAGTTCGAACGCCATCCCAAGACATACACTCCTCCGAGAAACACAGTCCAAGCGCATATATACGGCATTTCACAGCAATACATAACTCAAAATGGCTCCTAGGCTTCTGTTCATGGGCATTGGTGTGATGGGAAAGGTGAGTGTGCAGACAACAACTTAGACCTGCCTTAACCATAAGGGTGCATGGTCTGACCGCGTCTCCAGGGAATGTGCAGGAATATAGTCGAGAAGGCCGGGCTTGACCAACCTCTGATCCTGTACAACCGTACGAAGCAGACAGCCGTTGAGCTCAGCAACACGCTACCAGAGGGCAAGACCGAGGTTGCCGACTCCGTGCAAGCCGGCGTGTCCAAGGCCGACATCATCTTCACCTGTCTTTCCAACGATGCAGCCGTTGAGGCAACAGTAGTCGAAGCTCTGAAGGTCCCAGTCAAGGGCAAGGTCATCGTCGACTGCTCCACCATCCACCCAGACAGCACCGAGAAGATAGCCAAGCTGGTCGTCGCCGCGGGAGGCGAGTTCGTCGCGGCACCCGTCTTCGGCGCTCAGGCCGTAGCCGAAGCTGGCCAGCTGATCGGCGTGCTCGCCGGCCCCAAGACGTCCGTCGACAAGGTACGGCCGTACTTCAAGGGCGTCATGGCGCGGGCCGAGATCGTCATGGCCGACGAGCCGTACCGAAAGGCGACCACGCTGAAAGTCATTGGCAATACCTTCGTCCTCAACATGGTCGAGCAGCTCTCTGAAGGGCACGTCCTGGCCGAGAAGACGGGGCTGGGAACTAATTACCTGCACAACTGGATCGAGATCTTCTTTCCCGGCCCTTGGGCGGCTTACTCGGGACGCATGGTCAGTGGCGACTACTACAAGCGGGACCCCCCAGCATTCGGCGTAGATCTGGCGAGGAAGGATGCCGGACATGCCAGGAACCTGGCCAAGGCTGTTGGAGTGACATTGCACAATGTCGAGACTGGAGATAACCACTTGAAGGTAGTCAAGGAGCTCCGAGGAGAGAAGGGCGATTTGGCCGGTATCTATGGCGCTGTCAGGCACGAGGCTGGTCTTCCGTTCGAGAACGATGCTTGAGTTCCAGGTTGGACATAACGCAGTCAGCTGTTGTAGGCAGTATCAAGTAGTGAATACAGTGAATTAATCCCACGTTAAACAAGAAATATATATATATATATATATGCTGTTGATATTTAAGTCTACCTGGTACGTACCTAGTCTAAGATACGTACACAAGTAAAAGTACAGTAAAGGAGCTCCCCCGCCAAACATGTGCAGGACCCACCTTTAACTTAATTGCACGTAATCGCCCTGAACAGCTGCTCAGGCAACGGCCATCTCCTCTCCCTCCCATCTAGACAAATCCACCATCACATTCCGATCTTCTTAAGCTCCTCGACACACTCGCAGAGGCACGAAAATCAAATCACAGCCATGGATAATCTCAGCAAAATCGGAAAGACCTTTACGTATGTCCGCCCCATCTTCCTGACAATGGTCCCTTGGCGGCGATGGACACAATCATCGCTGGACCGCGTCACCAAGAAACAAGGAGAGTGCAGTGCGCAAAGCTGACATGGATTGCTATCATCAGGAGCCTGGGGTCGCAGATCACGCCCTTTGCCTCGCGCACCTTTCAGTACACCAAGGAGCAGCTTGGACAGGCCGAGGACAAGGTGCGTTGGCCCCTCTGACTATTCCTTCTCTAGAGACTGTATACACTAACAGAGCTCGGGACAACAGACCCAGCTGCCCCCCGATTACATTGACCTGGAGAAAAGAGTAGATGCCCTCAAGCAGGTCCATCAGAAGATGTTGGGGGTGACGTATGCATACCCGACATTACCCCTTTCAAGCTTATCTGCAACGTTGCTGACAATGGCCCTTCCCACTCCCAGCTCCCACTACGCCCACGAAGCCTACGACTACCCGCCCAACATCAAGGAAACCTTCCAGGACCTGGGCCGCACCGTGTCGGAGAAGGTCTCGCTCCTCTCCTCCGCCACCTCCCCCGCCGAAGCCCAGGCCGCCCTGACCGCCCCTCCCACGGCCAAGCCCCAGCCCAAGACCTTCCCGCACGCCATCGCCCGCGCCTCGCTGGCGAGCTCGCAGACCCTGCACCAGCAGCACGCCGGCCCGGGCGAGGACCCCCTGGCCGCGGCGCTCGAGAAGTACGCCCTGGCCATGGAGCGCGTGGGCGAGGCCCGCCTGGCCCAGGACGCGCAGATCCAGAGCCGCTTCCTGGCCGGCTGGAACACCACCCTCAACACCAACCTCAAGTTCGCCGCCCGCGCCCGCGCCAACGTCGAGAAGGCCCGCCTCACCCTCGACGCCGTCAAGGCCCGCGTCAAGGGCACCACCTGGAAGCTCGGCGGCGGCGCGCCCGGCGGCGGCGCCGCCTCCTCCGCCCAGGACGAGGCCGAGCTGAGCCCCGAGGCCCAGGAGGAGATCGAGAAGGCCGAGGACGAGTTTGTCACCCAGACCGAGGAGGCTGTCAGCGTCATGAAGAATGTTTGTACCCCTACTCCTCATCCCCGCGGTCTCTTTGCTTGGAAGAGATAGGTATACTGACAGTTTCTAACCGTTGTTAGGTCCTCGACACCCCCGAGCCGCTGCGCAACCTGGCCGAGCTCATCGCCGCCCAGATCGAGTACCACAAGAAGGCGGCCGAGATTCTGACCGAGCTCCAGCCCGTCATCGAGGGCCTACAGGTCGAACAGGAGGCAAGTGCTGCTGAGGCGTTCTCTCTTCACTGAAACCTACCAAAAAAAAACCACGTTATGCCTTGTGTGTCGCAGAAAGACTCCCCCGCCTACAGCCACGTGTTGCTGACATGCTCTGGGATGAAACTAGGCCACCTACCGGAAGAGCCGCGAGAGCACCGCCTGATTCGGATGAAGTGGGTTTGCGCCGAAACGCGAGGTTGGACATGAGCAAGTGGATGTGTTAGACAGCTGGACGGTTTTAGTTCGAGTGCGAATTGCTGATCGGGAAAGGGTATTCACTGGCGACTCTATCTGCCGGTATGGGCGCAATATGAGACTGCATCGACGGTCACGTATATTTACTGTTGTTTTTCCTTGGTTCGGGGCGAGGTCTCTCTCGTGTTCAGTTCTATCTCCTTAGATGACCTGAGCTGCTGTTATACGCCACCACAGTTTTCGATGTTAGAGGCTATTGATGGGTCAACTATACCCAAGTTCTTACACTTGATCGCGGTCCGAGTGATGTTTAACTTCTCAAAGGATCTCGAGGTCAGGGTATACATGAGGTGTCAATCGCATGTATGCGGTCAAGCTAAGACGACGAGGTACGGGCCAGGAACACGTCAATGATGGCAACTTCCTATCTGCTCGTCTCTACAAACGGTCAACAAGCTCTCATATACTAGTTGGTAAGGCCAGTTCCACGCTCAATCGAATGTTATAATTATGTGAAGAAGCAAAATGTAGGCAAAAGTAGGCAAAAAACGAGTGGAGGAGCTGGGAGTCGAACCCAGTACCTCGTGCATGACAGTGGACATGCTAAGCACGCGCTCTACCAGATGAGCTACACCCCCGTTGATTATTGAAAGACCATGGGGTATTTCAGGCTGTGAAGGGACCCAGGATTGAGCCCTAGTGCGCTCTGGCACTGACCCCATAGTAAAGTGGATTTCCAACTTATGTGCACTATCAATACGTAGTCGTGCACTGAGGCATCGTCATGGATAAGGCTGTCACAAGCTTGGCCGTGCTTGGCCCTACTTCGAAATGTGACAGCATCTGGTCTCGAAAGCCTCCGACGTCAGTTCATGGCCACGGATAAGGCTGTCATAAGCTTGGCTTCGCACAGAAATGTGCAAATATCTGAGCTGAGAAGCCCCTGACGTCAACCCTGCAGAAGGAAGATGGTTTTAAACGTCTCTTTAGGATCGATCATGTGATTGTTCTGAATGGTGCGACAGGAGCAGCCCAGGCAGCAACATCAGAGAGGCGCAGAAGGCGAATCCTCCCCCGCAATCCAGGGAGCGAAACTCTGAAGGAAGACGAGGGGGACGAGACCCGAAACGACGTCCCAAGGGAACACCTGCATTCGCAAAAGGCAGAGCGTATCTCAACGCGTGTGTCCAATCAGGATTATGGGCGGCTGCAGTGCCCTGGCAGAATGGCAGGTAACAGGCAGGGAAAAAAAAACGTTGGAGTCACACAGATGCAGAAGATGCTTGAGCGCGATGCTGCGCCGCAGGACCACTTTCAGGCTCTTTTGGGTTTTTGGGGGCCGTATTGGTTGAGTAACAATTTAAAATGTGACTGTTGGTTCTCATTCCGCCAAACCATATATGAGTTGAGTATATATGCCCAACTCAGGCCCCGGACAACGACACAGAAGTGCCGGTTTGACTCTGTTCGCTCTCTCTCTTTCCTGCACACAACCCTCCAGACTGTGTAATTGCCGTTCTTGTCCTCTCCAGCCTCCAAGATACTGGTCCCCCAGGCCTAGACCGTCACCATGCTCGCCCCCATAGCGATCGGCTTTCGAGCCCTCCAAGTGAGTCACCACCTCTGATCAACAACTCCCCTCCTAAGCCAGTCCACTAACCAAATACCCCAGCTCCTCATGGCCGCCGTCGTAGTCGGCCTCTCCGTGACCCTCCTCAAAGGCCAAGTCTACGGCACCACCCCCACCACAACCCGCTACAGCGTCTTCACCGGCGCCTTCGGCATGATTGTAGCCTTCCTCGGCCTGGTCTGCCTCTTTATCTCCGCCGTGCCCGCCGTGGTGCCCATGGCGCTCGACGCGCTGGCCGGCCTGCTCCTCGTGGCGGGCGGCATCGCCTGGGCCGTCGGCCTGAGGGGGATCCGGTGCGACGAGGCCCACGGCCCGCAGATCTACGCCAACCCGCTGCTCAACGAGGGCTGCGTCAAGGCCGACGACGGGTCCCCCTTCTGCGGCGTGCTGGTCGGCGCCGACCCCAAGGACGGCGGCAGGCAGGCCTTCGACCGCGCCAACACGCGCTGCAAGTATGCCATGAGCGACGAGATTGTGCAGTTTGTCTTGTTTGCCGTGTGTCTCGTCCTGCTGTTCCTCGGGTTCCTGATTATGCGCAAGGGGAAGGGCGGCGGGCGCGGTACTAGGGGGAGGTATGTCTAGACGTGCTGGGCTTTTTGGCTGTTCAGTTTGGGAGGGTCTTTTGGGATTTCGGGTCGACGACGACGGTTGAGTGATGTCTTGATCATCTTTGACTGTTCGTACAGTGGTATTTAATGACGGGGATATGGATGGGCCATGTTCGAGGATGAGTAGTCCATGTGCTATTTCTCTAATGATACCAAGAAGAAACGCCACCAGTCGAGACAGTCACGCCTGCCTGCAAGGTCAAGAGTCGAATTGACGAGGAAATTGCTGAGATAGCCAGTCTTCTCACTCATTTGGTAGAACATAATATGTCTCTTTCCTGTCATCAGCAAGATACAGAGAATACACGTTCGTCTCAAGCACCGCTTAGAGCCATCAAATCTTCCAAGTCTTCCAGTACGAGGATTAGAATAGTGACTACTTCTCGACGGAGTCTACGGTATCAAGAGCAAGACGAGCATGAAGTGCCACGGTCTTGCCGTCCTGATATTGAGCCTCCTTTTTGCTTCTGCGCTACACTAGATAGAGATCAATATTCTCCCATTCGAGTTCGGGTTCGTTGAACCCTGTGTCGATATCAAACATCCGTGATATGCCTATCCTTCGAAAAACGTTCTCCGATTCCTGTATGAAGCGTGGTAGCCTGCTACAGTAGTCAGCCGATTGCCGGATCAGCGCAAGGACGTACACATTCTTGTAGAATGGTAAACTGGTCCCCATCTTTAGACACACGAGCTCTTGTCCAAGTAGGTGGTCCGCACAGAATCCAAGGTCGTCGGGAACAAATCTATTTTCGATTTGGGGCAGCTTCATAAAAGCTCTTCCTACAGCGACTCTGTCAAGCTTCATCCGAATGACGGGACCGGACAAAAAGAGCCAGGCGTGGTCGACTGCACCAAAAGCATCAGGGCCCGTAGGTCGACAGGCCGACTTCGCACGGCAGAACTCCGTGAAGTACTCCGTCCCGGGCTCATGATGGTGCCAGTGCACGCCCTTGTTGACGCTAGCCCAGCTCCAGCTCGGCGCGATATACTGGTCTCGCGCTGCGGGCTGGGCCGGCTCGTCGCATTCCCACAGGAGTTCGTGCATCAGATCGTCGGTCCAGAGGCCGCAGAAATACTCCGACTTGGAGTTCCATTTGCTGGCGACGCCGGCGATGGCTAGGAGGCGGTCGGTCGGAACCGTTATGCTCCTCCTCAAGTACGCGGTGACCACATGTCTCCACATGTCGTAGTCCCACGATCGGTCCTCCGAAGTGGCCGTGTTAGACAGAGGATCGAGGGAAAGGCTCTTGGAAAGTTGGGCCGACAAGTCCGCCTCTGTAACTGATTTCCCACCGAGCTTGAGCGTCTGGCGAGGGACGAGGTTATCATCTCCCGTAAAGTCGGCGAGGGTGCCACATTCACACTTGGTCCCGCAGAGGCAATCAAAGACCATCTCGTCGCGCGTGAAGTGCAGCATCCGCGTGGCCAGGAGCCGCTCCTGGAAGCACCAGGCGCGGCCGAGGAGCGGATAGCCCTCGGCTTCGGGCGTAGGGGACGGGTCGCCGCCCCAGCTGAACATGGTGTGCCGACACCTAACCCTCCCAAACACGCCGATGTCCTCACCGCTGCCCTTCGTCTTGACTGCAGTGTACGGCGTCCTCTCGAACAAGCAGCCGCCGTCGCCGTCCGGGGAAGCCGTGGCCGCGATGACCAGCGACACGCCTTCGTATATCGACGCCATCTTGGCCGCCTCGGCGTTCCAGTCGGCGGTATCGTCTTGGATTATGCACAGGGAGTCGATCCACAGATATTGGAAGCCGATATTCCGAGTGACGGTTATAGCGTCCTGGAAGGTCCGAGGAAGTGACGGCCACGGGATGTTGGTCTTCCGTTCGTCCAGAGTCGCCGTCTCCAACAGCAGATGCCGGCCTCGGCCCCAACAGTGTGACAGCGCGAGGTACGGTGACTGTAACATGGCGGGCGAGGAATCGTGCTCGAGGACGCGAATCCCCGTGTTGTCACTTGGTCCAATGTCAATGACACGCTTGGGCAGCCGACTGGTAAGGCGCAGATCTACTTCTCGACAGAGTGGAATGCGTGTTCCGGCATATCCATAACCACTCCCTGATGAGGGCGAAGCTTGAGTCCGAGTTCGGATTCCGAGCGACGTGCCCTGCCCACCCTCCTTTGAGCGGTGTCTCTTCCGACTCTGGATCTGCGAGGGTCGTGGAGCTTCCTATCGTGGTCCATGGGCAGGGCTGGCCTGAAGTAAAGGGTCAGCCTACGTTAGATATTCTGCAACGCTGACTGACGCAGCTGTACCTGGCAATGAGTAGAGTATATAGCGAGCGATGTAGTCTGCAACGTTCAAATTGTCGGAGAACGTGCCCCAGTCGCCAAACACGCTGTCGCGGGAGAAATCGTCGTCGCTAGTATACGGCGCAGTCCGTGACACGGATATCCTCAGAGCCCTGCCTTTGGAGAACACGAGCGCAGCGGTGAGGGTGTTGTCATCGAAGGACAACAACTTCTCGGTGCGGTCCAGGTCCAGCAGCACCGCCTTGAGTAGCTGGCATGTCGTGCATCCCGCCTTGGCAGTCTCATTGAATTCGACCAGGTATTTTGTCATGCTCCAGGCCGCAAAGTCGAACCTGGCAGCCGAAGGCAGCCATGCTGGAGGAGGGCCGGTTAACTCGTTAGTGCTCGGCAGCGGTTCCTTTGTATGGACCGACAGACCCGGCTGGGGGAAGGCAGCATAGGCGACACCGGAATCGAGGTTGAAGCAGGTCCCGCAGGTGATGGGGTTGCGCCGGATTTCCTCGAGCGTCTGTTCAGGAGGCGGCGCTACTGGCTCTCTGAGGTCGATATAAACGCAACCCATTTTTTCACAGAGGGGGGAAGCAGGCCAATGAACGGACTAGAAGGGATCGTCTCATGGTGAAGGGTGAAGGTTAGTGGGATTACGGCGATGTTTAGGCTCCAACATGGCAGGGGGGAGGGGGAGGGTGGTATTGGGCTTGCAGCTCCCGTCGATGTCACCATCAGTTAAGCTCCCCCATTGACAGCTTCTGTACCGTGGCACATTATTCACATTGACCAGACCTGCGAAGCTATTGAACAAGACTCCCAAACACAAAGCTCTCTTTGCTCTCGGCAAAATACGCCCATTAAACCCTGACCCAAGCACATGAACTCATACATAACAGCATTCTTCTGGTGTCTTTAACCCCTTTCCAGAGATGCTCGGATCTTGCCATCAAGCAGAACATGAAACCTCAACGCCAACTCCAACTCTGGGTCGTCCCAGCTGCAGCATTTTCACTCTCTTCTTCCCTCTCACCTCCGACTGACACTGGTGCCAATACTAGAAGCCACCTCGCTGATCTTGCCTCCCCAACCGCCCATAAACTTGGGCATCTTCATGCTCATCCTCACCCTCCCCTCGACAACCATGTTGACCACATTCAGGACCGCAAAAGTAGTACTCCCGATGGCCCTGAACAGCGCCAGACTCGCCACCGCCCACAGGATGAACCTGAGATAGAAGTTGTCCCCGATGCCGCTGGACCCGTACACCTCGCTGGCCGCCATGGCCAGGATGGCGTTGGCGATCATCCACACGATGACCATGTACGTGCGCACCGACTTGTAGTAGTCCTCCTGCATCTGCGCCTCGCTGGGCGGCGCCTCGGGCACCTCGACGCGGTCGCGCAGGTTCCGCAGCGCCTCGTCGTACCCGGAGTCGATGTCGAGCTGCTCGCTCGGCATCTCGAGCTCCACGATCCCCCCTTTGCCCCCCTTGCCCACCGCGCCGCCCAGGTCCGTCTTCATGACGTTGTCGCCCTTTGTGCCCCACGTGACGTCGTGCGTGTTGCAGAAGGCGTACACCTGCAGCGTGCAGATGTAGCTGGGCAGCAGCATGAAGTACTGCGCCGAGCTGGTGAACATGTGCCACGGGTCCAGGTAGATGAAGGACATGAGGAAGTACAGCCCGATGGTCGACACGGTCGACACGATCAGGTTGGTGAAGACGTTGTTGCCCAGCTGCGTGCTGCTGTCCGCGTCCTTGTGCGTCAGCTGCCGGATGACGATGTAGAAGGCCGCGAAGGTCGTGTAGGCCATGATGATGCCGTAGATGATCATCGAGCCCAGGTACATCTTCTTGGCGCCCTGGGGCCGGTTGCCGAGCGAGAGGATGAACTGCGTCGAGATGAGCAGCACGCAGGCGTACCGCAGGATGGTGAAGATGTACTGGCCGATGTGGTGGCCGAAGGGGTCGATGCGCGGGTCGCCCAGCCCGCCGGCCACGAAGTAGAAGGTCAGGTAGAAGTTGGCCAGCGAGAAGTAGGTGAAGAGCAGCTGCAGCAGCTGGTAGAGGAACTCGATGTGCAGCAGCACCTTGCGCGCCACCGTGTGGTCCGTCAGCCAGATCTGCTTGAAGTGCACGAGCGAGTAGACGGCCGCGAAGAAGGCGCCGTTGAGCCAGCGACGGCGCTGCGAGATGAACTCGGGGACCGAGTCTGTTAAAAGCAGTCAGTAAGAGTTATATACCTCCTCTTTCTTGCACAGAAAGAAGAAGAAACGCAAAAAACAAAGAGGGAATAACTAACCTGGCACGTCAGTCTCTCCTGTACACCCCTTGACATACTTCAACACCCACCGCTCCCCCCGCTTCGCCACCAGCTCCCAGCACAGAATGCGGTCCTCAGCCAGGTACATGTTCGCGGTAAACACGTCGGCGTGCTGTCCGTGTAGCGTCTCGCCCTTGAAGTACTGGCTCAGCGGCCCATGGCCCGTCTCGTCGTTCTGCAGCGCGTGGTACCGGTACGCGCTCAGCGCACCAGGCAAGACAGTAATATACCCGAACACGCTCTCCAGCGGCTTGTCTAGGATATTGCTCATCTTGTACTCGAAGTTCTGGCTCGCCACTAGCGGGTTTAGTAGGTTGACCCCGAATTTCCCCTTCATCGCCTTGATCTCGCCGCAGGCGCCCGCAACGTTGGAGTCGGTGTCGAAGGCCTTCCAGAGGTGGTACAGGCTGTTCCCTCCGGGCCGGGTGCCGACGTCGAGCAGGATGCACACGTTGGGGTTCAGCGCCTTACCAAACGCGTTGAAGAACCAGCGGTGCGAGTTGAGCTTGCGCTGGTTGCGCTCCTTGAGGCAGAAGATCATCTGGCACGGCACGATGCCCTTCTCGGCGCCCTTGAACTTGAGGTCGGCGTCCAGGCTGACCTGGGTGGTGTACTCGTACACGTGCGCCTGCACGGCCTTGTTGTTGACGTAGTTCTTGGCGATGCCGTGCTGGTACACGCCCATGGCGGCCAGGGCGTCGAGTGTGCGCGGGTGTATCTTCTCGCGCCCGTCCGACACCACGCACACCACGATCTTCTGCCACCCCATCTCCCCCCACGTGCGCGACTTGTTGCGGCCGCAGAAGTGGCTGATGTTCTTCATGACGGCGTGCATCGTCCGCGTGAACCCGTACTCGTCCTCGTTGTACATGGTGATGCAGATGAAGAGCTCCGTCTCGCGCGCCGTGCGCCCGATGTTCTGCCGCAGCTTGTAACCCCTGTCGACGAAGTCGTCCGGGTCGCACGTCACGGCCGTGTACCGCATGTGCGTGAACTCGACCTCGTCGCGCCGCGGGAGGAACGAGTACAGGATCGTCGGGATCTTGCACTCCAGCACCAGCTCGCCGTTGATCAGCTGCACTTCCTTCTTGCTCATGAGCGGCTGGCGGACGCCGCGTCGCTCCTGCTTGCCCTCCGGTGCGGGACCGTAGTGCTCGACTTTGGGGCCGGAGGCAGCGGTGGTGGTCTTTTCGTCAAACTCGGTGTAGTAATCATCATCCTCTTCGCCATCGTTGAGCGTGACGGCTGACTGGGCAGCGGATGTCTGATACGACTCGCGCTGTCTCAGCCGTGCGTCGCCCAGATCAGAAGATGCAGTAGCTGCACCAAAGACGTCGTCCTCACCGTCGAGAGGGATGCTAACGGTTGCGTCGTCCACAAAGGTGGAGTTACGGCCCGTGGAGAATAAGGGTGCTGGCGGGAGGGGCCGACGCGGAGAGCCGCCATAGCGGGAGGAGGGTGTTCCTGGACGAGGACTACCGTTTATGTCGGCTGGCTCGTAGTGAACTGGGGAAGGAGGTGCGCGTGGAAACTCAGAAGAGCCTCTGGAGGGCGTCCAGGGCCGTGTCGGGGACATGGACTCGCGGCTGGGCCGATAGGAAACGTTTGCACTGCTGCCGCTGTAGGGGATATATGTCGATTCCGGGGGCGGCATGGCGGGCGGATCGAGGATGGAGGAGCGATGCGAGTGGATGGAGGATTGGTAGGATCGGGCGGACGGTCGGGTACTAGGTTGGTGGTTGTGTGAGTAAGAGATGCTTTCTGGAGGAGCAACTGC
Source organism: Coniochaeta prunicola (assembly GCA_007388105.1). Lineage (NCBI taxonomy): Eukaryota > Fungi > Ascomycota > Sordariomycetes > Coniochaetales > Coniochaetaceae > Coniochaeta > Coniochaeta prunicola. The sequence continues at coordinate 16,378 of SMOB01000157.1, read as the reverse complement.
TGTGGTTGGAGTTGTCACAGCGCTCGAAGACTTCTTGAGCGTGTTTGCACGTCTGGGTGATGGCCCCTCTGGGATCACGGGCAAGCTGTGTGCGATCTCAGCCTGCACGACTGCCTCGGGCTTTGCTCGCTTGCGAAGCTTGACTGTTGCTCTCTTCTGGGGTAGCTTGCTGGCAACCGGCTTGCGCTGAGGGCTTTGCACAGAGACATCCCAAGTGACCTGCTTGACTATTGCTGCAGTCTGCTGCGGCTCCACTGACGCACTGGAATACTGCGGCGGCTGCTCTGGCTTCAGGACAAGGGGAGGTGGTGGACTAATGAGATCTGGAGGAACAACATACTGTCCGTAGTCATGCTCGGAGTCCTGCACGGTGGTTAGTAGTCGCACGGCAGCGCTATTGCCGGCGTGACCGGTGGGAGTCGAGCCGTCCATGTCGTCGTCGTCGTAGGACGGTAGTGCGTAGTCTGGAGGTCTCGACGGAGTGTTGGGTCGGTCCATCTTAGCTGTCTCTTGTGAAGGTGGTGCAGCACGTAAACAACTGGAAGCTAGTGGTGGTAGGAATGACGGGTGCCGGTAGATGATGGTTAGTCCGCAGCTCAATGGAATGCTGCTTGACGCACTTGTCAAAGATGTTTGAGGTCAGCTTCGGAGATTATCTTGTGGTGGTGAGGTTTAGTGAGTATCGAGTGCAGGGATGGAGGGGCAGCTTGATAAATGCTGTTGTGTTTGAAGCAGCTCTGTCGCCGAGCAACGACTTAGCGCCAGACGGCCACCCCTGCTTCCCGCTGTGAAACTTGGAGTTAAGTGGGGCCTACGAGTACGTAATCACGAGGTACGTACCGGTACGTACTCTGGGACATCAACTTCGTCTTTCCAATCTCGAACTTCGCCATTAAGACGGCCATTAACTCCAACTATGTGATTAACCATTGCCCATTGCCTTATAATCCTGAATCTGAGCTTGCATTTTTAACCAAGAGATCATCCGTTGGGATCTTGCAGACATGTGACTACTCCCTCATCCCGTTCCGCAACCACCTCCAGGACTTCATGACTTCTTTCGTCAATGGCATTCCGGCAGAGTGAAGAAAATGATATAAGGACGACTAGGTTAGGGGATCAAGGCGTCGATGCTTTCGTAATTCACGTCCACTATGAAGAGGAAGGAAGCTGACCCGTCCAACCACTAAGTTGATGTTGCATTCGTCATGGCGGCTGTACTGTTTATCGGTCCTGCTCGAAGATGTGATTTAAATATCTCAATGGGGACATGACCCTGTGGGATACACAGAGTCCGCGAATAAGTAAATGTCGAGGGCAACAACCTCTCCGCATTCCCTCACACTATCGTGCCACACTGGCTGATATTCGGCTTATATCATAACATACGGTTTGTAAATAGATATTTCTAGACTTGCACGAGCCTTTCCACAAGTATGACTGAACTTCGGAGACTATTGGCACCTGGACTTTGTGACACTCCCTTCCTCGAGTATGTACTGTACATAGGATGAGATCATCACGAGTCAACCCACATGTCTTTATATTTCAGTGCTCCTGCTTAGCACGTCGAAGATGTCGCTCAATGCCCCTCCCACACCTTATCCTTCACACCATCCTACTTATATACACGAGATTCGTCATATCCATCCAAAACCGTCTCCTCAACCCCATCCCTTATCCGCCCAAGCACAGCACCCAACCGTCTCACACCCTCGACAACATCTTCCTCCTCCTCCCACGAAAAGCACAACCTCACATTTCTCCCAAACCGCGGACTCCTCTCATCCCCCGACACCTCAAACATCTCTCCCGCCGCCACAATCAAATTCTCCTCCCTCTTCGCCCGCTCCGCAACTTTTCTCGCCCCAGGCCCCTCCTCCGGCAACGTCAACCAGACAAAATACCCGCCGTACAGCCCTCCTCCCGCCTGACTCTCCCCTCTAACCTCAACCCCATACCGCCCCAGCTCCTCCCTCACCGCCTGCAGCATCACGCCGTGTCTCCTCCTCAGCGCCGGCCTCACCTCCCCCCGAACATGGCGATCGACCTCCCCCCTCCTCAGCATCTCCGCCACGACCATGGCCGCGAACTGGCTCGGCGCGCCGCCCGACCGCGTCGACCCCGTCTGCGACAGGCCGTACGCAAAGTCCGGCGCCGCCTCCACCCAGCCGGTCCGCACGCCGGGCCCGATGAGCTTGCTGAACGTCCCGTTGCTGATGGCGTGGCCGAAGTGCTTGCCCTCGGGGTCGTGCGGCGAGCGGCCCAGCGAGAGGTCGATGTCGACCAGTCTCGGTAGCAGTGTGCCCGGCGGTAGGGGGAGGGGGGAGGAAGAGTAAGAGGGGTCCGAAGGGGCGACGACGTCCCACTGCAGGAAGTCGTAGACGTCGTCGCAGAGCACCAGGGCGTCGTACTTGCGCGCTAGCGCGACGAGGTCGTGCCGTCGACGCAGGGACATTGTCGTGCCTGAGGGGTTGGCGCAGGTTGGGACCACGTAGATGATGTGCTTGTATGCTTTCCGGGTCGGGGAGAGGTGTTTGTAGACCTGTGCCTGTTAGTCTGCTATTGAAGGTCAGGAGGGGGACTGCCTAGCTCTGTCTGAGACAGGCCGACATTCATCCCGTGAGCCCCTCTCAAACTCCGCGATCACATACCGGTTTGTCAGGCCACTGCTTCTCTTCCACCTTCAATATCTCCCTCTCCAGCTCTAAAATCATCGTATTAGCAAATCCCGACCTCACACCTTTCTTTCAATCTCTCAAGTCCAGCTCTCCAGACTCAAAAACTCCTCACTCAACTCACCTTCCAAGCAAGGCCCGTCCTCATCCTCCCCAAACCCTCTCAGTCTCCCATCAAGCCCATAAAACCCCGCATCCTCAAAGATAGGCCTCGCCAGGAAATAGCACGGCGCAACCATCCACACGGCGCGCGTGTATCCGGGATCCGAGTAGCTCTGCAGCACGCACGCCACGCTCTGCGACGCGCCGCCCGACACGCAGATGCGCTGCACATCCACATCCCCATCACCCTCCTTTTCTCCCCCTCTGACACCTCCACCGGAACCGTACGCGCCGCCGAGCCAGCGCGATATCTCCCGCCGCAGCGGCTCGTAGCCCGGGTCGGGCCCGTACTGCAGGCCCGGCATGAAGGCCGACGGGTCCGTGAGGGTGGTCTGCGCGGCGGCCAGGAGGGACGCGTTGGGGAGGAGGGAGGGGGCGGGCCAGCCGCGGATGAGGTTTATTTGCTTCTTCTGCTGCGGGGGTGAATCCTTGGTTGGGGGATGGGGAGTGGGAGTGGTGGAAGACATGGTGTGTATATGTGTATGCTTTAGAACCATCTGCCTTGGTAGATATGGGATGAATCGTCTAGGAGCTGAGAGTCTGGTTGCTACTGCTGCTCTCGTGATTAGTCGACCGTATGTCATCGACCACATGGGCTTGGTGCTTCGGAGGGCCTTCGGTATATGGTGATGTCACGGACGGGAGTGAGAGCCGAGAAAGACCGGAGAGCATAAAGCGGCGGGGTGAGTGGGTCTATCCACTATGTCGGCTCCGGACCCGGGATGGATCACAGCGTATGTTCTCTTTACCTGTCTGAGGAACCATGGTTGTGTGTTGCATGCTCGTTCCGAAGATATGTTAGATTAGCATGAGGTAGTTTGTATCCCCGGTCTGCTTTCTGTGCTGATGTACCTATAAGTCCTGTACGAACATGATGTATATATTGCAATTTCGAGGAACAGTCACATCACATCACAGTTGATAGCTCGTCAACACACCCTGCAATGATTATTTGCTCTGTATTTCTCTCCTGCAGTGACCGACCGACCGACCGTGCTCTACCAACTAACATAATATAGGTTGTGCGCAGCGAAACCCGCTCAGACTGGTCCCCTGTGACCAACAGAGACTCACCGATGGAGACAGATATCCATGGTAAAATGCCTTGCTGGCCCCCGGACCGAGCCCGCTTAAATGAGATCTTGCCAGTATTTGCCACGTTTCCCCCTTGATATTCCGCCCCTGGGACCGCTGAGGACACGAGTCCCTGATCCATCCACCATTGTTCGATACACTTCCATCTCGTCAGGTCAAGCCCACCAAAAGAAGCAATTTGCCGTAGTGATCGCGAGCAAGATACCGTGTTTCCGTCGACCGCACCCCGACGATACAGCTGTGTGATTCCCGCCGACCGATGGCACACCTTTGATTTGCATTCGCAGACGTGGACAGCCAGGAGCCCGTCACTGGCGTAGAGACACCAGCAGCCACAAAGCTTTCCTCCCATATCATGACATTCTTGGTCATGCCGCCACGAAATAACAGATCCGAGCATGTGCCAGTGACCAACCATATAACGGCCGACACTAATGACGCGACATTTGCTGCTGAAGGAAAAGAGAAGAATAATACACGTTGTCCGAACCTGTTGACCAAGTCGTGACAACCACGCAGACGTCTACAGACGCCTTTCCATAGCGATACTATCACTAGCCCAAGTAACAGTCTGGTGACAGATGTTCCGGCATAGTGTAGACTTGTTGTTGTTTGAGATCGAGGTAATGACTCCCATAGTTCCGAGCGAAGCAATGATCCTAGGTCGGAATTGGTGTCGGGCCACTGTGTCTAGACCAATTGTCCCGTCGTGGATAACCGCCACGTCCGCCGCGGTTTCCCGATACACCCGATGAAGAAGACATCTGGTCGTTCGAGTACGAGGCTGACGGCTCCCGGCCTTTTCCTCCGCGGTGCTGCTGCGAAGGGTGTCGTCCGCCGCGTCCGCCTCTGCGAGGGTTACTGCGTTCCCGGGAGAACGGGACCGTGATCATCTTCCGATCGTTCATTCCCGGTGCAAACACGTAAATGACAGTTCCGTTGCCGTTCATATCGTTGTGGAACGGCAGCTGTTCAGCGCTGGACACGCTGGGCCACAACTTCTTCGGGAGCGGCTTGGGTGCCGCCGATGGATGCCAAGCCGCCTCAGGGGCGTCCTTGGGCAGTTTGACTGGTGGCAGGGATCCCATCTCCTGCTCTTCGAAGCAGGTCTCAGCCGGGTCCTTCGAGGTGGATGAGCCGTCATTGTCCGAAGGCAGATTCTTGAACAAGTTTCGCGGCAGGGACACAGTAGCAGACTGCGCGTACTGAGAGTGCTCCAGGGACCGGCGACTAGCCGAGTCAACCGGTACCGACTTTGCATGCGACGACGGTTTGACGCCGAGGAGATTATCAATACGCGCTTGCCAGTTGCTTGCGGGTCCGGCAGGGGCGGAGACCGTCTCGAGCTCCTTGTACGGTGCTGGTGCAGCCCATCCGAAAGTCGGCCCTTGACCTTGTTTCGGGGGTGCGATCGGAGCCGGGGCGGCCTTCGGAGGCGGAAGGCGCACGACCGGCTGTGGACGCGGCAGTGACACATGCGGATGAGCAACATCGCCGTCGAACGCGGGATGACCGTCCATGTCGGGAGGCGGTGGAGAAGGCGAAGTCGACCGACCCAGATTATCCGTTCCAGCGGTTGCCTCCTGACGAACATCGCGCGAGGGGAAGAACCTCGAGCTCTTGGTCTGTTGCGTAGCGGTGCTGAGAATCGAGCTGGATGATACATCCGCTGTCGGACCAGCAGGGTTTTGCTGGACCAGCTCGGAAGCAGAAGCATGAGTGGAGGCTTGCGGATGACCCTGAGATTGTTGCGTCGCTGAATCCTTGCCCCAACCAGGAGCTTTGCTCGCATGGTAGGCCTGCTGCGCCTTTTCGTTGATCCGTCTCCCCTCGTCATTGACCTTCGTCGGCCGCCAGGTGTCCTTGATTGGAGCCTGAACAGCGGCGAAATCAAGACCTTCGGCCTGGAGCTCTTGCTCTTTCGCATCGCGTTTTGCACGCATCTCTTGGGTCATAACAACATCATCGGCTTGGACAGCTGCCGCCCACGCATTCTGCATCTGATTGCGTGGTTGAGCCCCAGACGCCCGGCGAGATACCTGCCCAGGTGGTCCTATGGGCGCAGGTCTTGCTGCAGGACCAGAGGGCACCCGATTGGTGCTGGGTGGAGCGATGGGCCCAGGAACATGCTGCTTGCTTGGAAAATCCGGGTTGAAGGTACCGTTTCCAAGACTCCGCGTGTCATTGTATGGCGAAGCCCACACATTGCTGTGAGAAAAGGGCTGCCGGGGCGCAGGACCGGTGGGCCAGCCAGTGACATTCGGAGGTCCTTGCTGCTGAGATCGCACATCGACATTGTCCTTGCCAGACACCTTTAGTGGCAGTGGTTGTTCCGGCACTCCGTTCACCGTAGTCTCCGGCTTGGTATCCGGTTCGGCCGGCGAAATGGCTGCAGGTTCCGATGGCTTGGTATCAGGAACTGCAGGCTTCTGAGCTTGCTGGCCAGCTGTGTCGCGTTGTTGAATTTGTGGCTCAGCCGGACCCTCATCCTTCGTAGCCGCTTTCTTAGCGCTTCGTGACTCCGGTGCAGGACCCAAGGCCTCCAGCTTCAGACGGATCCTCTCCCGCCGAGCGGCCTCTTCGCGGGCCTCCTCCTCTTGCCGTCGTTTCTTCGCCAACTCTCGTTTCTCGTGCATAAGACGCTTCTGAAGTGCGATAGCGTCCTCTGTCACAGCGGGCGCTGCCGTTGCAGCAGTCGGCTGAGATCCAGTAGGTAAGGGTGCATCAGCACTTGGCTGGTGCGGTAGAGAATGTACGGAGGCCGGCGAGAGATGCGGTTGCCAAGCCTGATTAGCTAACGGACGCTGGCCCGGGTGCTGAGCTGACGGCGAGAAATTCCTGACGGGAGACCTTGGACCATCAGTGACCGCGGTGAAAGATTCCCGCCGACCTGTATGTAGTTCAGGCGGGGCCAAAGGCTGCTCATGGCCCTTAAGGTGCATGTACGACCCGCTGCCTCCACTGACAATCGATGAACCCCTGCGCCGACCGTATGGGTTGTGCTGTTCGCTGACTCTGCTAGTCTGGAAGGCTGCTGACGGCTCAGCGGGGCCTTGTGTATCGTGCGTGGTTCGTTGTAGAACGGCGGCAGGCCTAGAATGCTGGTCGGTCCGAACAGAGCCTCGGCGGTCGGTGACAGGTTCATAGCGTCCGCTCTGGGAATTGAAAAGCTCTCTATTCGGAGCACCGGGACCATCACGCCAGGGAGTCCTGCTAAAGTCATCCGCCGCAATCTCTTTCGGAGGCGGAGGGGTGGCGCTCTTCGGACCGGTAACGCCAGGGCCGAACTTCGCTGGCCCTTGCTGCAGTGTGGGGGGTTCGGCAATAATAGGTGAAGCCTTGTCAACCTTGGGGATCTGTGCCCATGGAGATTTGACTGGCGTTGGAGGTGCGGGGGGTTTGGCGACCAGGGTCGGCTTCTCGGGAGCGCCTTTGGAAAAGACAAGTCCTTTACCGCTGGGTAGGGTTGGCTTAGATGCCAATATGGTCGGTGCCGGCGACTTTGGTTTCTCGATCTCTTTCGCGGCAACTTGTTGAACCGGTGCAGGCGCTGACACAGGGGCAGGACTTGGTGCGGCTGGTGGCTGCGCATGCTCCTCGACATGTGGGATGGTAATCTTAGTCCCATCTTTCCAAGTAATAGACTCGGGCGCCCAGTCATCGTCATCGTCGTCAATGTCTGCCCAGTTGGCCTGTCCCTTGGTGTCATCGACTTGGAGGCGCGTGGCCATGTGAATGCCGTACTTCTTCAACTCCTCATCGGTGTACTTCTTCGGCTCAGGTGGTGGGACAGCTATAATTATGTCAGAATAAGATCAAGATTCAGAGAAGTCAGAATCTGTTTGCAAAGAGCAGTCTTACGTCTATTCTTGTTCCAGACGGCATTCGGATCTGGTGCCGCGCCTTTGGCACCATTGAGTCCAGTAGAAGATTTAGTGACCAGACCAGAACCCGATTTGGCGATCAGACGTGGCCTGGCCGCAGTGAGTGACGTAGATCCTGGAGTCGATGCACCGGATGCTGCCGCCGACTTGTCATTTCCTTTTAACGGCGCATTGGTAGAGGCACCCTTGGCTGCAAGAAAGGTTTTGTTGACGGAGACTGCCTTGAAAGAGGTTGGCTTCTTGACCGATGAGGAGGTTCGGCCATGGCCCTTGTCATCACTGTTGAGCTTCGAGCGCGAGGCCTCGGTATCTGACCCTCCACTAATGCTCACTTCGGCCGAGTGTACCAGATCGTCGACGATTTCTGAGATTTGCTTGTTTTCGATTTCGTCCGTTGCAGCGTTGGTGGTGTCACCATTCACATGCGGCTGGTCGGAATCGACATTTTGGGCGTCGGTATCGATCTTGATGGTCTGCAACATAGCTAGAGTTAGCAGCGGTGATACAGGCACGCCGGAGAGCAGGAAACTCACAGGCTCATCCGAGGTCACAGAAGCTTCATTAGGTCTCTCTTGAGGTGCCTCAGTGGCCATCATACAGGTTTGTGTGTTCTCGGGGTATGGTGACAAAGATGACCAAGAGAACAGAGATGTCCAGGTCACGGTTCGCTAGGTCGAGGTACGGCGCAATATGGCAGTGAGGCGGCGATGGTAATATTGCTACGAAAGAATCAGTAAACCGACTTGCTATACGGAAACAAGCAAGATGCGATGAGACGGGGCCTGTACGGCAGCGAACACGGGAAGTAAATGTCGGGACGGTGCAGGGTGTTGGGAGCTCGTCTGCCAGGCGGTGCACGTGGGAATGGATGAGGTGCTACTGACCCTCTTTCTTCCCTTCACGAAGAAATATGACTGCGGGGCGTAGATGCCTCCGATCGTCGTCGTGGAATAAATGGTGAGGAGGAGGGATGGAAGGGTGAGGTCGGGGGAGATGATTGAAAGGTCGGAAGTCGAGTTGCGGCTGGGAACGGACCCTGGCTCACGTTCTTTTTCGCGGGTTGACGACGTTGCAAAGGCAGCTGCCCGGGGGAGTCGTCGCTGCTGAATCAGGTTTAGCGCCCAATTTTAACGGGTTGGACAGTTGGACTCAGAACCATCACCGCAAGCAGCGGCTTACGTAAGGAATTGTACTTCGAAGCCCAGGATTTAGGTACGTACCGATCAGTTGGTCTGTCTTGCTTCAACTACGTAAGTAGTAGAGAGATTGATGAGAACTAGAAGTTGAAAGACTTAACTTAACGTTGCTGATGATTGAGAAGGAGGATGAAAAATCTGATTAAGCTGTGATATTTGCTGTCAAGAGAATTGATTAAGGTCAAGAGGAAGATATGATGATGGAAAGACTGGAACGCCGTAAGTGTGGATTGATGAGTTCTCTATTTGAAGAGTGAACAATAGCACGTTGTCTACTAGGTACTTGAGTGATGTTAATTGTTTCGTTTGCGAGACATTGACTAGCTCTCTGCGCTCGGTGAATTGCAGGTGAAGAGACCTTGACAGTAGACACAGCTTATTTCGATCCTTGACAAATCTAAGTCGCTACACACAACCAGACAGTGGCAGTACAAAGGGAACAGTCTCAATGTAGGGAGAACAAAGGAACTTAGTAGGTCGACAAGCCTAAGTAGCCTTCAGTCTATTGTAACAACGGTTATATACAACTGTTCTCGAGTGTTATCTCCATAACTTTCCTTCCAGAGCCCTCAACCCGCCTAGTGAGCGTTGTTCTTGTGGTGGCCTTTATATACTATTAGCGCACAATACAAAACGAATCGTCTCGATGCGAGCAAATAACTTACGGAGATGGAAGTAATAGTTCTGGGCGTAACCAACAACGAGGAGCAGTCCGATGGCGTGAAGGATAGCTAGGGTTTGTCAGCTGCTTTCGCATGCACTAATGCCGTGACATGGGCTGGCCAGAATGGCCCGTAAAGATGAGGGAAACGTACGCTTTCCGCTCGGGTTCTTGCCAAAGTGCTTAGCCTGGTATCTGCCCAGAAGACCGGTAGCCTTGACCTCGGGGGCGGGTCCACGGGGAAGTTTCTCGTAGAAGTTGACGACCCTCTGCATGCGAAGAGCATCAGGGTTGGCGCCGATTGCCTAGTAGAAGTAATATTGTCAACCGAATGCCTCCTCCATGAGTCGAATCCCCTATCGGCTTTGTGCTCGTTGTGTACACTGTCGCAGTTGTCGAAATTGGCATCTGGCCCCCGCCACACATCCCAACAAATCAAGCACCTGTCCAAACACTGGAAAACGGGAAGAGATCGAGATATCGTACCTTGGGCGAGGCAACCTATAGACACAACGTTAGCAGTCGCCTTGAGCAAGGCTGAAGAGGCAAGGAGACGAACCTTGGGCGGGATGAGCGTCGAGAGCGCTCGGCGGGTGACGAAGCTCATGATGATGGAGTGGACGGTGCACTTAGAGAGAACACAAGGGAAGAGAGAGGGTATCGCAGAATTTAATCAGCGATTGCAATTGGGGCTCCAGATTCGATGATGTTGTCGCGGTCGGAGCGGGAAAAGAGCTCGATTGACGATTCTCGGCAAGACGTTCTTGCGCGGCTGTTTCCGATCAACCAATCAGCGTTCGTCTGATGGAGCCAATCCGAACCTCCAATCCAACATTGACCTCACACCTTCAACCTCGCCATCGACAGCTGCAGATTGCCAATTCGACAACTCCTCGACCGCCCTAAGCAACATGGCATCGTTAAGGGCGTCATCTGCAGCAAGGCTGCTACGCAACGCATCGCGGACTCCTTCACTTCTCCCGGCATCTCAGCGACTCGCCAGCTCGGTGCCCACGACGTCTCGCGAAGAGGCCCCGCTGGACGTCCCGCGACACAACGATCCTAACTACGAGGCTCAGTTCGACAAGGCTACCTCGTATGCCGCTCTTATATCCCATGCTGTAGCTAGATGAACTGACAATTTGGTCCAGCACCTTCACTCCCGTACCGAAGCACATACAAGATGGCAGCGAAGATACTACCAACATCCCAGCCGCCATCATCTCTGGCGCCCCAATGGAGCTCCAAGCACGCACAGTTCGGTATTACTGACCAATCCCCTATCGCGGTCTTCTTTCTAGAACGTATCTAACGTGCTCTCTAGCATTTTCCAACCCGCGAAGCCCGCCACCCAGAGTGGCACCTGGCACACCAGCAAATGGCGGATGGACTGGGATGTCCTGGGCAAGGGTCATCGCTGGGAGAACCAGCTGATCGGCTGGCAGTCGTCCGGAGACTTCATGCAGGGGACACACATAAACTTCAAGAGCAAGGAGGACGCCATCGCCTTCGCCGAGAAGCAGGGCTACGAATACTTTGTGCAGGAACCGAACCAGCGCAAGTTCGCGCCCAAGGCTTACGCTAACAACTTCTTGTACTCGCCCACGAAGCTGAAGCATATTCGGACGAAGTAGGCGGTGAAACTGAAGGAGAATAGGGGATGGATTTGTACATAAATGGGAGTTCAAACATGATCAATTGAGACGCTCAGTTAGTTTAACTGCAGTTGGCTCACATGCCCAAGTGATTGTCTTTCATTCTTACAAGATGCTACATTGATGGTATCCAAGAATATTCTGCTTCAACACCTAAAATATCTTCTCTCCACCCACCTCTCTTCCACATCCGGCACAATGCTGCCCACGACGACGGCAATGTCAGGAAAGACGTTCGTCAACCTGTACAGCCCCATCCGACCAGCACTATATGTCGCCAGTACAATCCTGTCCAACTTGACGCCGTGGTCAACAAGAATCTGCACCGCCATGAGAGCCGATCCGCCACTGCTCATCTGCGCGTCAAGCAGCAGGACGGCCTCGTGCTGATCAATATCGTTGGGCAGCTTTAGATAGTGCAGCTCGGGCTCGCCCGTGCGCAGGTTACTCTGGATGAGGATGCGCCCCGTCCGACAATCGGGAATGACTCTGTGCAGACCCGTCTCCAGCGCCGCACCGCCACGGACAAGGATCACGGCGCTGACGTTGCCGCACGGCCGGAGGCCGTTGTATTTATATCCGCCTGGCGTCGTGACCGTCGTGGACACGAAGGAGACGTTGTTCAGCGCCTGCTCAATGAGCAGGGCCGCTAGGCGGTCAAAGTAGAAGATGAAGTCCTCGCTCGACGTGTCGATGTCGTGGATGATGGTGTTCATGCCCTTCAGCTGGGGCGTCTCCTTCAGCACGGTGACCTTCTTGGATAGCGGCTTCGACTGGGCTTCCATCTCGAGCCGCGTCAGGGCCGCGCGGTGGTGGCGCGACTTTTCGAGCAGTTTCTGCTCGATGAACTGGACCACCATGGCCATGGCCACGCGGTTCTCGACTCCGCGGGGTACGATAATGTCGGCCACCTTCCGTTGCGGGTCGACGTACTTCTCGAAGTTGGGTTTTACCCAGGCGAACCACTGTTTTATGATGCCGTCGACGTCTCGCCCACGGTCGCGGACGTCACGTAGCAGTCGCCTTGACAGACAAGTATCTGCGTCCGCTTCGCAGAAGATTTTCATGTCCAGCAACTCCAAAACCCGAGGGTCATAGAGGGCAAATATGCCCTCCAGGATGAGGACATGGGGTGAATATATCGACGTCGTCTTGTCCTCACGATCATGTTTTTCAAAGGAGTAGATTGGGATCTCAGCGCGTTTTCTGCGTCCGAGTGTTAGCGATCTCGCTCATGCCATGGTCGCGTGCTCGGCGTCACTAGCCAATCAGCTTGTATATGGTAGACTCACCCAGCTTTGAGATCTCGAAGGCAGTCAACCAAGACATCGAAGTCAATGGCCTACATCTGTTTAGCACTCATGCCCGGGGAAGATCTTACAAGATTAACTGACATCGGGAGAATCAAAATCGTAGTCGTTCTCAAACGCCTTCTTATGTTGCGCAGGCGTGAGTCTCTTGTAGAACGAGTCCTATCCAAGAGCAGGCAGGTGAGCGCAGTGTCACAATTAAGACTCACTCACTACAATACTAGGCTTGGCTTCTCACCATTGACATAATGACAACCCATGGTAGGTTCAACTTTCTCACTATAGCCTGGGAAAGGGTCGACTTGCCCGAACCGGAACTGCCTGCTATACCGATGATGCTGACATCGGCCCACGGCGGCGAGTAGTGGGCCCGGGATGCTATTGTGCTGTCCAGTTTGTCCATAACGGCGTTGCTTACACCATGTATGGCGTCCATGTTTGCTCTAACGGTGTCCTCCATCTCTGGACCGTTCTGAGGCTTGAACGCTGTTCCCGAGTTTGAGTGACTGCTATTGCATGGTGTATGTGACGACAAAGCTGTGTTTCAGCTCGACAGTGGTGTTATAGAATAAGTAGATTGCCAATATAGTCAAAAGCTTCACCGGGCAAACATGCCAAAGATGCTCGTTGAGTCGTCGCCCTCCAAGGCTCAAGGCTCATCAGGGTCTCGAGGCATTCCAGTGGGTGGATCCCCCAATCGTGATAGCGTACCTTGCCTATCATGCAGGGCTCGAGTCAAGCCACAAAAGCAGGCAAGCAGGCTGCCGCCCAAGCTTGCTGTCGCCCGAGCTTTTGTGCCCCACCAACCAGCAAACCTCATCCCCAGAGCTCCGCAACATCAATTCTTTTCCTTTCAACAATCATCATCTCTTTCTATTACCCAACTTCTCTTCTCTTAACTCTGCAATCTTCATCCCAAGCCCTCATATCGAGGGGTTGAAGACACGGATATCAAATGTGAGGACACCATCGAGCTGAGCTCTTATGTCTAGCTTGAGCGCGGCGCTCAACAGCAGTGGTCTCAACATCGACGACGTTGCCTTTTGGGACAGAGTCGCCGCTCACTTCCGAGAGAAGCTCGGCAGGATGGTACGTCGCGTCCAGCCATCTTGCAGCTGTCTCCGCTATGTGTCCTGTGCTAATCCGTGGCTGGCAGACGTCCACCGCGACGGCCAATGCGGCCAAGAAGAACCTCTTCAATGCGCGAGCAGCCGCCGTGAAGTCGCCCAAAAGGTACGCATCGGGTCTGAACTTCCCCTTCCCCTCCGACCTTCCAAGTCCTGGCGTAGCATGATGAACGCACATAATGGGAATCTCTCTGAGCAATTAAGCATGCTGAGAAAACCTGCTCTATCTCGTAAAAGCCTGATATATGCCTTCCTGCACTTACTTCGAATCACTGTCGTCTTTGTGCTTGGACTTGGCTAATACGTAATAGCGACATTAACTCTCTGATCCTCGACTATCTTATGATGGAGGGATATCCCAAAGCGGCGGAGAAGTTCTCGAGGGAAGCCAATCTACAAGAACAACAGGAGGACTCCGAGATCCAAGAGCGCCGGGAGATCCAGGACGCTATCCACAATGGCGATATCGAGGTGGCTATAGCTGGTCTAAATCAGCTTGATCCAGAGGTAAGCGTTGCACCCTTCTCTTTCGTGCCTACTGTCACCCTCCCTATCTTGCAATGATTAGAATACGAGTTTCAACATGCACCACGCTTAGGCTTCGGCCGTTGATGAGAAATAACCACTTCTTTTATGAGCATCCTCCTATCATCTTGTCACTATCCAGTCAGTTCTTAGCCCAAGGCATGGTCTAACACACGACAGATACTTGATAAAGAGCCCAAGCTGCACTTTTCCCTGCTCCGGCTCCAGCTGGTCGAGCTGATCCGGAAGTGCAACAACGGAGACATCAGTCCTGCTCTCGAGTTTGCAACTCAGAAGCTCGGTCCTCGGGCATCGACCAATCCCGAGTTCCTCGATGCCCTGGAGAAGACGATGGTCCTCCTCATCTTCCCACACGACAGTCTGCAGCCCGAGCTGGCGGCGCTGCTCCGCTCGGATCTGCGAAAACAGGTAGCCGATGAGGTTAACAAGACTATTGTCCGCCGCAGGACGCAGCGACTTGAGTCGGCCATCCAGGAGCTGGCTCGGATGCGGGCCTGGGGTGAGACATCGGCGCGCGCTAGCAAGAAGGATGTCCCTGATCGCATCGAGCTGGGCTTGAGCGATGATGATAACGCTGGAGGGGCTGACAGTGGTGTCAACGACAACGGGTTTGAGCCCATGATTACGATTTGAGGTGTGCTTTTCCCTCTCTCTTTATGCGACGACTAGGAGTTAGGCCAGGCAACATGAATCTGGCTGGGTATCAGGTCGGGCTCGGCATGGAATAGGCGTTTGGTGTTCTGTGCTTGGAGGAAGAATCCGCACTACGGTTATGGGCGTTCTGGAAGAGCGTCTGCTTTGGTTACTTTCAAATGGTATTCTTCTCGGTCGACAATGGCCTGCAAGTGAATCTTACAAGACCTCTGTCTGCCTATATGCCACGCTCTATGCAACGCAGTGATATGATTAACGTCAAGCTGGTGATGTCCGGTGAAGAGACAAGATACTACTAGCTGCCATCTGTCATTTCACAGTCCAGCTGAGCAATTACCTAGAGTCTTTCCCGAGATGAACCTCGGTGATTTAACATCCATGTCGTCCCAGCATTTTAGTGTCATTGCGTGAGAGATGACACAATTATCAATTATCCCCGATGTCGGCCTTATCCCCGGCCCAGAGACTCGTACACCACTTTTGTATAAACACATCTTAAAACACATCTCAGCCATTGTCGAGTCACCACCCGTTTTGTGTGACACCCTCTCAACACACAAACATGCCTGGCAGACCGCCAATAATACGCATCGCCAATGGCACCTTCTACCGCAACCATCCAAACTCCATCCCCCACCCATCCTCCACCCACCATGGCCGCCACAACTCTAATCCGCCGCTCTTCACAAACCTGACCTTCACCCTCCCCTCGCACCCCTCCACTACCCAGAACTGGGCCGTCGTCGGCCCCTCCCTATCAGGCAAGACCACCTTCCTCCAGATCCTCACCGGCCAGCACCTCTGCATCCCGCCCACGGCACGGTCCTACCCCTACCTCTCCACCGACGCCGTCCCGCACCGGCTGCGCAACCCAGCCAAAGCCATCCGCTATGTGGGCTTCGACTCCAGCTCCTCCGTAGGCGGCGCCTCCCCAACCACCACGTCCTACCTCTCGGCGCGGTACGAGTCCCGCCGCGAGGCGACAGACTTCAGCCTCCTCGACTTCCTGACCGGCAACACGCAGTTCAACGTCGACCGCCAGCCTGACGCCGGCGACAGCTTAGACCCGGCGCTGATGGCCCGCGTGGTCCGCGACCTCCGCCTCTCGGACCTCCTCCAGCTCCCCGTCGCCTTCCTGTCCAACGGCCAGGGCCGCCGGGCGCGGATCGCGCGCGCGCTGCTGACCAGCCCCGAGGTCCTGCTGCTGGACGAGCCGTTCATGGGGCTCGACCCGCCGACCGTGGCAGGGCTGAGCCCGCTGCTGCGCGGGATGGCGACGCGGGGGGAGCCGCGGCTCGTGCTGGGCGGGAGGCCGCAGGACCCGCTGCCGGAGTGGGTCACGCACCTGGTCTACCTCCGGACGGACTGTCAGGTGGGCGCGATGGGGGAGAGGGGGGCGGTGGTGGGGGG